>QLTV01000972.1:6271929-6332653 GCA_003457575.1 Thermophis baileyi
GCAGGACAGCTGTCAGCAACACATCCAATATCATCACACTGATTGGAGTCAAGGTTGGCTCACTCCTGGCTCCAATTAGCTCTTGGAGAGGTCATTAGGCTAGGGGCTCACATACTTTTTCCTCCCTGCACTGTGAATGTTTACATGTTATGTTCAATTAAACCATGGCAACATCTAATGTTTGTGTAGTATTATTTTAAGCAGACTGTGTTTTTCTATTGTTGTGACTTAGATGACGTTCAGAGCACATTTTATGACCAATTCATGCAAAACTCCACATACTCCCAAGGGGTTCACATACTTTTTCTTGCAACTGTAGTTCTTACTTAGAAGAAATCCATTTTCATACTCCCCTACGCAGTTCACCTTTACTGTTGTGAATCTAATAATTAGATTCTAATAACTAATATTGTAAAAATGCAATCATACTAGAAGGAAATTAAATTTGCTAGTATCTAGTATTTTTCTAAGTTGTTGTTTGCAGGGCAAATAAAGATAAATAATTAACGTTGAAGTGCTAAATTACAAGGTGTTTAATATGTTATGCTAACCCAGCATTGTAGTTTATTCAGAAGTCCTGTTTAAGCCATGTGTTTCAGAATTCTGAAGAAATGTGTTTTTTGAATATCCAATAAAGCTTTAAAGTACTGTTGTTCTGAGTAGATATTATTAGCAAAAAATTTGATTTTGAAAATTTGCAATGGAAATAATAATAAATATGCTCAATAATGTCACATTAATTCCTCTTAAATCTTAGTCTTATTCCTTTTTAAGATGAGAATTATTACTAATGTTATATTATTTTTTAGGATATGTGGGTCTAGTAAATCAGGCAATGACCTGTTATTTGAACAGTCTTCTACAAACTCTTTATATGACTCCTGAATTTAGAAATGCATTATATAGGTAAGTAGATGGATTTCATTAACTTTGTTATTGCCTTTTCTTGGGTTATGAAAGTCTTGCTAAACACCTGAGAGACTGCTGCAATGAACAAATTATTTCACCTATTTACATAGTTGTTTGTAATTATTCCGTGTTCTAACGTTGACTATTGTTGTTGAGAATAGCTTCATAAATATACTTCTGAACTTAATCAATGCTCTTTAAAGCAGAGTATGACATAATCATCATCGTTAATTTTCAAGGCAAGGATTTCCTGGAACATACTTGTAAAACTATTTGATATGTCATTAGTTGTACGGCAGATGCAGTGATTGATAAGGAGACTTCCTCTGCAGTCTTTTTTCCCCCTTAAGCTTAAATGTGGATTCATAGTAGAGTTTAGACTTGCAGAGAAATAGTAAAAATGGTTCGTAACAAATAATTATAAAAACTAAAATCTTGATTGTTATAAAAGGATTTTAAAGAACTATCTACAGTCCTATTGTAAATATTTCCTCTATTTTATAGTACAATTAAAATTGGGGTAGGTTCTTTCTTGTTATCCACTATATGGTTATGTAGTTACATTTTGGAATATAGGTATGGAGGTATGTCTTATGGAGATTCTCGGTCATCCAGGTCATAAAGGTGCTTTTTCAAAAGGCAACTGGACTTTGTTTTTCCAAAGTTGTCTTTCGAAAAAGCACCTTTGGGAATGTAGATAGTGTTAACTTTTGCAAGAATATCTCTAAGAGTTCAGTATGATTTGATGAATGATGACATGTCATAGTATTTATACTAGAAAATGTTCTGATTATGGAATACTTGAATATTCAAGCACGGGAGTTATCGCTTCTAAAAAGTTTTAATATTAGGCTATAAAGATCATATATTTAGCTTTTTTTTCAAATTGTATCTTGAAGAAATATTTCCATATCAACTTTCCTTTCAGATATCGCTTTTTACTACAAATGAATGCTAGGAACATTTCATTTTCAACAGGATGCTCTAAAATAATTTATTTTGTCTGTTGGTACTAATGTTTGTTTGGTTTTTTTTTTAATAGATGGGAATTTGAAGACTCTGAAGAAGATCCAGTGACAAGCATCCCTTACCAACTTCAAAGATTGTTTGTTTTATTGCAGACCAGCAAAAAGAGAGCAATTGAAACTACAGATGTTACACGAAGCTTTGGATGGGATAGTAGTGAGGGTAATGATAACCAAATATTTGGTTAAATTATAATTATATTAGGACATATATTGACTGACATTGTCTGTGTCCTGATTATCAGTTATGTACTTGGTCAGGATATGCATGACTCTTACTTGGTCACATATTGAACAATCCCTTAGCATTCCTGTATAACTGGAGAAAGAAAAAAGCCACAGTTATGACATGCTGACATATCTCAAATATCTCTGATTAATAGCATTCAAAAAGTAAGGATATCAGTAGCTTAAAATTGGCTTCTGCATTTATACTTATTTACATAGCTGTTGAGAATTGACCAATTTAATAAAGTTTAATAACCTATTCTTATTACAAACCATTAACCAAAATTCTCAGTTCACAGTAACAGAATAATAAAAGTATAGGAAGACAATTTACAGTTTAATATTAGAAAAAATTACTTGATAGTAAGAACCGTCCAAGAATAGACCAATCTGTCTATCAAGATGGTGGATTTTTACTTTCTCCAAGCAGGTTGGAAGACGTTTCTTTGAAGATGGTTTAATATGTTTTCCTCTGCACTAAGCAGAGCTGATGGCCTAATTTATTGGTTCTATTATTTAGTTTACTTAAAGTTCAGTATATCATGACAAAGATGTTAAACTACAGTTATGAATCCCTGTATTTTTTTTTTAAAAAAATAATGTTTGAAAATAATTGTGAGGTCAGGCAAAATGAGAAAGGTAGAGAAATTTCAGTTCTAAAACTAGCAGTAAAATAAATTTAGTGTAATGTGCTTTTGTAACTGGGCTAACGAATTGCTGTGATGGGATGTATGCCTGTATTAATTAAATAAGATCACTTTTGTTTTACACAATAGCATGGCAGCAGCATGATGTGCAGGAACTCTGTAGAGTCATGTTTGATGCTTTGGAACAAAAATGGAAACAAACAGAGCAGGTATGATATTTTTGGGGTTATTCTTGTGGTAATGAGATAACAAGAAATAACAAATAATTAGAATAAAACCGTATTAATAAAACAGTACTATACTTAGCCTAGATTTAAAGGCTAGTTTTAAACACTGGGATGAAATGGGAAAAATGTGCATTGTTTACCCAGAACTGTTGAAATTTGAGGAATTCATTCTGTATGCATTTTATATGAAGTGTCATTATTTTGCAATATAATACTCTGGCAGGCATCTTTAAGTGGATTGTAGTCAAGGGAAAGCAGGAGTTATGTGATCCTTCTGGAATTTGTATCTTACTTCCTTTCTTCAAGTTGGAGTCTCCTGGTAAAATCTCTTTTACTCAGGAGCCATCCTAATATTTTTGAGCTTATCTTTTTTTCCCCCCTCACAAGCTTTTCAGTCTATCTTGTAAAAATATATATAAAATATATAAAAAGAACTTAGTTATTCCTTTTTTCTTGTTTTTGCCAAAAGCTGCAACTTGTTGCTTCCAGACTTGTTTCTGTGAGTCTCATAGTACTTCTGTATATACATGCCTAAAGTAACCAGAGACAACCCCCATCCCTATATATATTGATTGTTACCACTACCATCAGTTTTCAGAAAGAGCAGTCTCAATACTCTAATGTGAAAGCAAACATTGTTTCTGGAGGAAACAATTGATAACATTACTCAAATTGAGCACTAATGGGCAATTCAATTCAGTTGTGATATTGCTCACAGAAAACTCTGGTGGTCTAGACTCTAGGCTATTCAGCACTTTCTCCATCATGTTGTGCTTCAAATAGATGATTTCCATTTAACATATTTACACTTCTACAGATGCAAAATAGTGCCACAGCTGTTGTCCAAAGGAGATCTTGCAATATCTCCTGCAATATCTTCTACCTCATCTTAATCATAAGATTGGACCCCTTGCACAAAGACGTCTCTGCTCTTTATTTAAAGGTGTCTGAACCAGTCAGTAGACTGATATTTGGCTACTATACAGAAGTTTCTTAAAAAGCTGTTACTTGTGAGTCCTTTATATTCATGAAATCTGTATACGGGTAGTCCTTGACTTACAACTATTTGTTTAGCTGTCATTCAAAGTTACAACAGTACTAAAAAAAGTGACTGGAGACGGGCCTAGATTCCTTGTGGCAATTCAGCATTGAATCTGTATCACATAACTCCTGCTTTTCCCTTTCACATTCTTGCATATATCCATTACCCCAATCTTTACTAATTGTCCACTGTTTCTTGTCCAGTTCAAGAATGTACCAAAGAACATTTTGAAATGTATATATTTGGTTAAATATATCTGCATAAGTATTTCAAGAAAAAGAACATTAAAATCATTTTATATATGAATATGGCTGTAAAAAAGTTAAAATGTGAAAACCATATGCTTTTATAAATATATATGAAATTGATATGGGCTTTCAGTAGAATTAGGCATATGTTTTTAATTGGAATAGAAATAAGCAGAATTCTCATTGAACATGATTAAGACAAATTGGATAAATAAATATCTGCCATGAATTTATGTTCAATTCTATTTTCACTTTAAAAAGTAACTGAAAATAGGCTGAGATAATGAATAGCCAGAGAAATAGCAATGAATTTTAAATATATTCTATATTTCTTTTTACTTTAAAGAATGCTATTAATAAGCTTAAGGATTAATGGCAGAATTTAGAATACATATCCTGAACTACTATTGTAAAGTATTATTTTGCAGTTTAGAATATGTAAGCCAGCTAGATTTAAATTTCTTCAGGAAATAATGCTTCATAAAGTAAACAAATTTGTTTTTTGAATATTGATTTTTTCCCCCTCAAATGCAGGCTGATCTCATAAATCAGCTCTACCAAGGCAAGCTGAAGGACTATGTAAGATGCCTGGAATGTGGCTATGAGAGCTGGAGAATTGATACCTACCTGGATATTCCATTGGTTATTCGACCTTATGGCGCCAATCAGGCCTTTGCTAGTGTGGTGTGTATGTTAAACTGAATGCTACTGCGTCTTTCTATGTAATAATGCCACAGTACTGTCACTTCTTTAAAGGTAAGCATCATCCTGGAAACTCCATCTTGGGTTGTCCGTCTTTGTGCAGTAGACCAGCTAGCAAGCTTTAGAAGACCCTTCAATAAGTCCTACTAGTGCATGTTTGAGAAAAGGAAAAGCATTCGATTAACGTGAAATCTTAACATTGCAAATGCAATAAAACAACACATATTCTGCCTTTCTTGTAGAAAAACGTACTTTTGAAATATAATATGGGCTTTAGGTGAATTAATTATTCTGAAACTGTTGGTAAATATTACAGCAAATAGGAAAGGAATTCCTATTTGCTGTAATATTTACCAATAGTTTCAGAATAATTAATTCCAATAATTAATGGAATTAATAATTAATTCCAATTCCCAAATAGGAAAGGAATTCCTATTTGGAATTCCAGATAGGCTTTTGGTTGGACTGGGGAAGGAGAAGTTTAAGTTGACAGTATTAAGACGCCTCTGGAATATTCCTTAAAGTCCCAATAAACTATTGTGTATGCAGTTTGAGACCAACTTCTGTGGTACTTGTATCTCTCTGACTGGACCCACATTGCCAAATCAGTAATTGAGCACTATCTAGTTCCCTCCAACCTCATACTAGCCATCTTGTTTTAATTAGGATGCTTAGAGTGGGATAACCAGTGATTATCTGTTTATAAGGGTGACTCTGATTACATTGACTAATGTAAGTGAGACAGGAAAGATTACTCCAAATTGAAAATAGATATGCTGATCACTCCAGTTTTCCTAACTACCTTCCCATCATGGCACTATGCAAGCAACAAAGGGTGGATTTTTTTTTTTAGATGTCATGGTTCTTTGAATCAACCCTGATTCCTATTGAAAACATGGCCAGATTCATACAGTTTTCTGTCAATATTTTCAGAAGTTTGCCATTCCAAGAGAGCTGGCATGCTTCTCTATCTGCCTTTCTGAATTGTAATTTTTTTAATGATATTCCTAAATTGATGCTTTTTACAGTGTATAACTTAAATTTATTTGATTTTTTTTTTACCAATAGAGTTTGTATGCTTCAGGTTTTAAAACGAGGTTTTACAGGCAGCTTTAAAAACAAAGGAATTATTTAAAATGATTACACTGATTTAAGTGATGTAGCCTATTGAACAAATAAATCCAGAATTTCTTTGGTTGTCTGGTCTTCCAGTTGCATTTAAAAAAAAAAAAACCCAAGAATGTATATTTTATAATCTCAGTTAAGATACAAGATAGATATATACAGATATAGATGCCTAATAACATGTAGTAGGTTTGTGTTGCCCAGATTTTCCCCCCAATAATTTCAATCCAAGCAAATGCTAACTTCTTGCCAAATTAGGCTTCTGCTCCTAGCCCACTTTTGCTCATCTTGAACATTTAGACAGAGTTAGAGGTATTTTAAAATAAATTTACTATTTTAAAGAGATTGTTAGGCCTAGCCAAAAAACGATGTAAAACAATCCAGCCAAAGTTCAGTTCTTTATTTGCACACACCATTTAGACAGAATCTTGCCAGGCTAAACCTAAACTACTCTACCCTAATGGATATGCCCTGGGAGATTCACATAGGCACATTCCATGCCAGACCACCAAGAGATAGCAAACTGGTAAGCTAGACAGGAAGTTGAAAGAAATATCCTTGAAGAAGACAAAGGCAATCATTTCTGTACTGTTGCCAAGGGAATGACACTGACATGATAACACCAGAAGCCAAGGTCACCTTGAAATAATCTTTAGTAGCTAATCAGTTGTTAGATAGCTAGTGGAGTGTGATAATCTTTCTGATTTTAAATGAACAGTTTTTAGAAACCTTTATGTTTTATTAAGTTTGATATGCTATGCAACTTAGCAGAATTGCAGATAGTACATTTTTATGTATATAACATCACTATAAAATGTTTCTTATAAATAGAATATTTAGGGCCTTCATATTCTGATTAGTTTCTTGTTTTTAAATGGAAAATATTCTTGGATAATGGGAGCTAGTTGGATAAAATGCTGTGTCTGTGTTGTCTTTCTATTGGTAAAATATTAAGGGCTGGTACCTTGACAAAGAAGCAGTTTTGTATATAAATAACATAGGATTCTCCCCCCCCCCCCCCCCCTCCCACTTACAAAAAGTCTCCCCCCCCCCCCCCCATATTCTAATTCAGGAAAAATTGCCTGATATCAAATACCTTTCAGATAGTCCTCAACTTATGACCATTTGAAGTTTTTGTGGTGCTGAATGAAAGAACTTAAAATAGGTTCTTGAAGTTATGGCCACTGCAGCACCTCTGCATGAGATCAAAATTTGGGTGCTTGGCAGTTACAGTCCTAGAAGCCATCTATTTTCTCCCCACCTTTTGGTTCCTTCTAGTCCGCAGCCCCTGCTGCCCTAGCCAGCCTTCACCATCTTCTTGCTGCCTCTGCTGACCAAGCGTGTCTGACTTGGCACTTTGTAAGGCAGCTGCTAGCTGCACATGGTTGTGCATGGCTGTATCCTCATGAGACCTGGAGAAGATAGCCTCAAGTGGACAACAGTTGCCTCACGAAGGGCCAGGTTGGCCATACCTTGTCAGAATCGGGAGCAAGAAGATGGCTAAGATTTATTTTATTTATTTTATAAAATTTATATGCCGCCCAACTCCCGAAGGACTCCCGAAGATCAGCTGGGACTTCTCTACTTGCTGCCCCACAAGACAGGGAGTAGGGTAGCCAAAGGAACAGAGATGGGGGAGATAGGCAGGTGGCAGGATTTGAAAAGGAGGCACTTACCAAGGCTCAGGACTGGGAGGAACCAAGCCCAGAATAGCTTGGATTGGGGTGGGTACTCACTTAATGACCCACAATTCTCAGTTAACAATGGCAGCCAGGAGTAGTGGGATTTCTGTTACTAAGCAGTGTGGTCACATGACATTGCACTTTATGACAGCATTGCTTAGCGACAGAAATTCCACTCCCCAATAAGTTGAGGAGTACCTGTATTCCTGTTTAGTTCGGACAGTATTGTCTATTTTCCTTACGAATATCCGAACATGAGACTCAATATTATGTGCTGTCTTACCTACTGTGTTAATAATCTATTCATCTGAAATACTAGATTTTTCCTACATTAGATTGCAAAGCTGATCCTCTATTTAGAAAAATATTGTAGTTGTAGTTTTCAGAATTTGGGAACTATGGAGGATACTTTCTTTTGGAGAAAAGAAAAGTCGCCTGTTTCTAAATGGAATTCTCTGAAGGTAGTATCCTCCATTGATCCTCCATTAAAAAGGGTAAATAAGAATTTGACTCAGAACAAAATAATCATAATGGGATCAACACATGCGCTAATAGGGCTTGTGGAAGGGAATGTAAAGCTCTTTTGATCTTGCTAGTGTGTTTCTGAGGGGACTTGTCACAGACGTCACTATCCAAAATAGAGGATCTATGGAGGATATTACCTTGAAAGAATTCTAGTTAGAGGTAAGTGATTTTCTATTTTTTTTAAAATATAATGAATATTAGTAATCTTTGTTGCCCCTTCCCAAAAATCAATCTGGTCATTGTTTCTAATTGTCACCACAAATATTTACAATTTCTAGTAGTATTTTAAAGGAAATTTTTATAATTAATTTTATTTAGGTATATTTAGTTGTTTCCTGCTGACTCTTCAAAATAGATCTTGAGGGTTTTTTAGCTATGATCCCCAAGGGCCCATGTACTCATAAAATGGAATATTTTGATACTTGTTTTTAAGACTGCTGACAAGATTAAAAAAAACCCGCCTCAAGGCTCTTTGCAGACACTGCATTGCTGCTTTGTAGCTAAAAAAATGTAAACAATGACATAAACCACAAAACTCATCCTTGGTTCTCCTGAGATCATTAGAAACCACACTTGAATCATTTTGGAGTTTTACACAAAATTCCAAATGTGATGTCTAAAAATGCATTCTGCTATATGAAATGCCAATGAAAACAGCTCAAGGAAGAACTTATATTACCATAATTTTTATTTTAGTTCTAGGTTATTTGAACATGGTTCAACAAAGTTGAATATGGGGGGGGGAGAATTAAACCCCACACAGATGCAAGCTCAAGCCTCACATTTTCCCCATGACAGACTGCAAATTGTATTAAACATATGAGGAATTGAAAATAATATTCTAAAAATGTAGCCTAAGCCATCTTTAATGAGCCAAAACCCTTGTAAAAATATATCTGGCAGTCATTCAGCAACTGATAGTTATTTTTGCCTTGAATACCTTAGCTGCAGAAGAAATACAGTAGACCTTTTCTATTTTAAAATAGTAGCTCAGCTGTATTAAATATTCTTACCTACATATTTAATTTGAATATTTTATCCTTGAACTTGAAAAAATAATCTTCCAGATGTTTATAAAGTTAACTTGCTCTAGCTTGCTTTAATCTTAAATGTACATTTAATCCTAAATGTAGGATTGAAATACATCTATTTGTCATTTGCATTTAAATGTCATCTTAGAAAAGATCAGTCCCTTTATTTAATATTTAATAATATTTAATTATTCTGATCAATAGGAGTTTGAAGTGCCCATTTTAGACCAGTAGAAGCCATAAAAAAAGTCAGCTTCATAGAAAAGTATAATTTAGGAGAGTAAAAGTCCACACAAGTCTTTTAATCATGTTGATAATATTCAGGTTAAACCAAAGTACAACCAAAGTATATCATCATTTTAGTACTTCTTGTTTTCGTGTTACATAAAATAATCAGCCCAATTTTACACACAAATAAGAATTAATCAGCTTCAGAATAGGCAACAGGAGTTATTGATCTATGATACAATAAGGTTAGCCATGTATACGGATTTAATCTGACAGGTACTAAACAATCTAATCGCTTGCCTAAAAATTTATCTAGAACAAAGGTTACAAACAACTTTCCAGTTTTGGAAATATATTCGTGTAAATATTTTAAAATGTTATAGTCCTCAACTTAGGACCACAATTGGCACCTGAACTTCTTTCACTAAGCAATGCAATTGTTAAAACAATTGTGCTCAATTTTACGACTTTTTTTGCTGTGATTTTTAAGAGAATTACGTGATTGTTAAGTAAATCTGGCTTCCCCTATTGATTTTGCTTGTTGGAAGTCCTCTGTGACGATCACAAATGATGATCATGTGACTTTGGGAAACTGCAACTGTCGTAAATATATGCCAGTTGCCAAGCATCTGAATTTTGATCACACGATTACAAGGATGCTGTGGTGGTTGTAAGTGGAAGAATTAGTTGTAACTCATTTTTTCCAGCACCGTCATAATTTTGAACAGTCTGGTCCTAAGTCAAGAACTATTTGTAACTGCCCTAGGAACACATTGTTAAGCATATTTAGATCTAGTCTAAAAGGAGACCTACTAGACTTTCGAAGTGCCATTTTGAATATCATAGAAAAATGGTAGAACTAAGATGACATTGCAAATAGCCACAAGTAGTAAATCTTACATATCAAGATAAGATTTATAACAATGTTAAGCCAAAATTTCTAAATTCAAACAAATTTAGTTTGTTGAACACATGATGATTGCTTTCTACATAATGCTTGCTTTATACTTTAACAGTATAGGGATGTTTCAGAAAGACCTGTCCTGAAAGTTTTAAAATCCTCCAAAGTCACTTTACTTTTCTCTCATCCCAGCTATGTTATCTACATGCATGAGGGAGTGGAGGTGGGGATGGGGGTAAGAAGAAAGAAAGAAAGTTTTTGAAGCAGCAATAGCTGTAGTGAGTATAAAGGAGGGCAGAGGAACGATCAGATAATTAACATTGATCAGATAAATAAGGCATAAGTCCAGGCAAAGACTGTGGAGATAAAAGAGGGAGGAAGAGAAGCACGTTCAGAGCTGCCCTAAGAGGTTTAGGTCTACATGGTATCTGTTTCTTAGTCTGCTCTAGGGCTGACACACACTGACTTTTCAGAGAATACAGAAGCTGTAATAATTTTAAAAAGTCCGTCTCTCTATCACAACAATTTGTAAGATACCCTTTTGCATTGACATGTTACATTACAGTAGCTTGTGTAATTTTATTATAAGACAATAAAGACTGTTAATGTTGCATTTTGCTCTTGTAATTAAATCATTATCGGTATTAGTTGAATATTGTTTCCCATTAAGTTGGGGGGGGGGAGGCTTCCCTACCATTACGTCTGCCACTAACTCCACTGATTTTCCAATGGGACTAATTTCAGTTAATATGATCTGCAGGTGAGAGCAATACAGCAAGTTGGATCTGACTGATTGCACTTGATTTGAGGAAGTAAATACTTGGTCCTGACTGTATATTTATAGAGATAATTTCGTGGACTATTAAGAATATAAAACTAAAAGAATTAAAGAAACTACACATTTTGTAATTATAAAATTACAAAGCTTCTAGAAATTAAAAAAAAAATACCAGAATGAAAAATAAGATTATTAAGAACTATGTAAATATGTTTTTTTAAAGGTGATCTGTAAAAAGATTAAAATACTTGGTTTAATTTTCTCCTTGGTAAGCAATAAAGCCATTAAATAATGCATTACCATTCATGGATTTTTATCTAGTTTTAGAAGATCTTTAGGAGCATCACTTCTTTTTTTTGTCTATATATAAATATAGCACAGTATGGTTCCTTGTTGACTTGCACATCACACAGAGCTTACATAAATTTCACATGCCTATTTTTTCAGTCATTCACATGTCATTTACTTCTTAATAACAGAGATATAGTTTTGTTTATCTCAATATTTCTAGGAAAAAAATAGAAATGGTATGGTATGCACAACTTCAGAATTGTAATTAGCACATTTTCCCTAAAAATATTTAAGGCATAGTTACAATCAAAATTTCTACAGTATGTGTAAGAAATGTGCATGTTGGCTTTAGATTTTAATATGTGTAATGTGGGGTCAAACATCAAATTGACATGCACTTTAGAATTTTCAGTAGCAACCCCTTTTGATAAAAAAAATTGTTTTGCAAAAAGTGGGTTTTTTTTCCATTCCATTGTTTTTAGATAAAGTATGCGTTTTCTAGATTTTTTGTGTGTTTTAAAGAGCAATCATAGAAAATTATAGCAGCAGCATGTTACTTTTTTCTTCAGCCTCATGACCACCATCCCACCTCTGCTCCGCCATTGGAGTTAGGAGCTTTTTTAAAAAGCGTCTTCTGTTTTAGCAGTGACAGAATTCTTACTCATGTGAAAAAGTGAGGGCTGTAAATGTTTTGTTTTGTTTGTTCTTAGTGCTTCTCTGAGCTCTCAGAAATGGAGGGAGAAGGGGTGAATTGGAGGCTTTTTGAAGACCTTCCCCTATCCTTGGTCTCCTCCCAAAGTGGGATCCATCAAACAACATGCTTTAGATAGTAGTCTTATAAGCTGTGCACCAGTCATTTTGCAATTGGTGAGTCTTCTGCCCAACTAAGCCCCCTTTTATTAATTTAGACTCTAGGGAACAACTAACTGTTGATGAGAGAAATTGAGTCACAGGATTTTATTTTATTTTTAAAAAATGATAACATTTGCCTTGAAATTTACACAGTGATGGCAGGCTAATGTTGTGTCTGTTTTAACCTTTGTGGGCAAAGGTTCTTAAGTAGGTTGTGAACCTGGTTTCCTCTCAACTTTCACATTTATCTGGTTCAGTGTCTTAATAGTTTTGAATATCTGAATTGAATTTAGACCAACGCTAAATTTTCTTCACCGTATTCATTAGTATCTTTGATATAACTGATTACTATTTTAATTTATTTTCATTATTAAAAAGATTTGTTATGAAAAAAATGGGTTATTGCATTGAAATCTAGATGGACATTTTGTTAAGTGCTTTTTGCAAAGTATTCAAAATATTCTAGTCACATTTAAGCTTTGCAAGATAGTAAATTACATATTTAAAGGATTTTTCAAATATTTTAATATCCTTTAGCCTCCATTTTTCAGAAATTTTTACTGATAAAATGATAGAAAAATAATACAAAAATGCTAAAAAAAAGCCATGAATTAAAATCTTCCAAATATATATTTTATAAACCTGATAAGGATAAGCAGTATTGGCCTAATACCAAAAAGAATACTTTGGTGTTAAAAGGTAAGCTTTTCTATAGAGAAACTTTTGGAAATAAGATCTCTCTTTCTCAATCTCTCTGTCTCTGTCTCTCTCATACACAAATACACAAATGCATAATTCTTGGTGCTCCCTGAGCAGTGCTAGAAGGGAGTGAGGTTTGCTATCTATTTATATACCCTTGACTTCTCAATGTTGGTGAGGATGTTATTTTCTCCTTAGTAGTTCCTTGATTAGACTGTTGTTTACTGCTTGTTTGTCTGGTATTAATCCTGGTGTTAATTCCTGTTTATCTGAGGTTTGATTGCTGGCAAGGAGGTGTTATGATCTTTTTGTTTCCTTTTTAGCTTTTGCCTCCCTTGAATGGTATGCAGAACTTGTTTATCTTGTTTATCTCTATGTGCTTATTCATGGCTGATTTGTCTGAATGCCAGGTTTCCCAGAATTCCCTAGTGTTTTTGGATTTAGCTTTGTCTAGGATGCTCAACTGCAACTATGCTTAAATTGGCCATGTGTTGTGAAATTAAGGAGATTTCATCATGATGTCTGATTGCTAGTTGGTGTTCCTGGATGTACTCTGCTAGTCTTCTACCTGTCTGTCCAACATAGTGGCTCTCTTTTGATTTACTTAAGATGTTTTGGAGGGCTTTAGTTGGCTTGCATGTTATGATGCCATGTGGTTGTAAATAGTCCGTTGGTTGTTTCTGAGTTGTTTTTGATGTTTGGCAATGTTATCCTTTTTATAGCTTGTATTGGCTGTGTTGTTGTAGTTTGAGTGGTCACACTCTACTTGATAAAGTTTCATGGGTATCCATTTTCTTGGAAGATGTTGTATAGGCACTATTTTTCCTTTTCTAGTGTTCTAGGCTGCTGCAGTGGATTTGTGCTTGTCTCACAGCTCCTCTTGTGGAAGGTTGGGTGGTTACTTTGGTATTTGAGCACTTGGTTAGTGTGGATGATTTTTTTGATAGACTTCTGTTTCTAATTTGCCATTATTTCCTCTGCTGATAAGGATATCCAAGAAAAGTAGTTATTGTTTTCTTCTTCCCTTGTGAGTTTTATTTCTTTGAAGATGCTATTGATTGTTTCATGTGTCCCTTCGTCTTTTTTATTATGAAAAGATGCAATCTACATACTGGATTCATATTTTTGTTGGAAATGCTATAGTTTCTAGATGCTGCAGTTTCTATTATGAGTCCTCTGAGTGGTGATTCCACTGGTGTTCCTCTGATTTGTTGGCTATGTTTGTCTATAAAATTGAAAATAGGTAGTGAGGCAGAGGTTGGTGAAGTCCATGATCCTGGCTATTTCAATTTAATGTATTTGCTTAAGTTGGGTGTGTTGTGTAGTACTGCTGCCATGGATTTTTATCACTAGTTCTGTGTTTGTGGATGTAAAATGTTCTGTGACATCAACTGAAACCATAATCTTCTCTTGTTCTATATTAGCTCTTTGATTTTCTGAAGATAGTATAATAGGGAGTTGATAGAATATTTCTTCCCCTGCCTCATCACTTGCATCTTGTTAAATAGTATGAATGTTCTAAAGGGGACATCAGGGTAATTGACATGCTAAGCGGACCTCTGCATGTAGCTGAGTTTCAAGCCAGGTAGGGTTTTATAGAAAAGTACTAAGACCACTGTTCCCTCTAAGGTGCGCGGCCGCGCACGTCACAGGGAATCGCCGCGCAGCAGTTTTGAACTGCCGCGCAGCGATTTCCCATGTCAGAGGGAACGTTGCTGCGCGGCCGCGCACGTGACAGGGAATCGCCGCGCAGCAGTTTCAAACTGCCGCGCAGCGATTTCCCTTGTTAGAGGGAACGTTGACTAAGACCTTGAATTGAGTTCAGTAAAGCATAAGAAATGAGTCAAGTTTCTTTGGTAAGAGCAAGATATATGCTCAAGTCATATTTTATAGGGAAACCAGTTGTACTTAATGAAACTTGTACAGAGAAATACATTCAGCACTTAAATGTTAAGTTTTCAGATTAATGTGGAAATATTCTCTAGAGTAGATAGAATTTTAATAATTAAAAATATACCGTATATTTGATAAAGAACTTGTTCCCATTAAAATAAAGCCAGCTTTAAATCAAATGGCTGAGGATATGGAACTGATGGATGGATGACTACCTATGTCACTGCAATTTAATGTGATGTGCAAGATAACAGATTTTGCTTTCAATCGTTTATATTACAATATCTAAATATAGGAACCATCAATTATTTAATAAATAATGTTTTACAGATCATGATTTGGCTGCTTACTGAAGGGAAAATATAAAAGAACTTGTCACTTGTTAGATACTTTTCTTCACTGGCTTGTGTTATAAAATTCAAGAATCTTTGATGTCTAGTTATTAAATATTGCATAGTGTGTAAAGCTGGTCTTTTAAAAATTTCTGATTAGGAGGAAGCTCTACATGCTTTTATTCAGCCTGAGATCCTTGATGGTGCCAATCAGTATTTCTGTGAACGATGCAAGAAGAAATGTGATGCAAGAAAGGTAAACACATTTTAACCTAAATAATAAGGTGGGTGTATTAACATATATGAAATGCAATTAATCATTGACAATTGGTTTCCCTTTGTATCTTGCAGGGATTGCGATTCTTGCATTTTCCTTATTTGCTGACCTTGCAGTTAAAAAGATTTGATTTTGATTATACCACTATGCATAGGATAAAACTTAATGACCGTATGACATTTCCTGAAGAGCTAGATATGGGCTCATTCATTGATATTGAAGATGAGGTAATAATCAGTATTTACTTGGATTATGTTTTAAGAAATACCTTAATTGACTCTAAATTACAAACTTATTTCATATCAGATTAATTTGAAATTTATTCACAGAATCAGGATCAGCTGTTGTGTATTGTCTTTTCTTTCCCCTTTCAAACTTCTTAAATGTAAAACCTAGACTTTGTTTGTGACTGCTATGCATACATACAGACACACATGCATTAGTGCAAGGTACCAAGCAATAAGGAGGAGATGCAGGCCTTATACTTCCTGAAGTGCCTCCTTGCTGTGTATTTGTAAAATATGCTCATCTCTAACTATTAGTGTGTAGTAAGAGAGAACATATGAATCCATTCATTGTTTAACTAAAATAAGTCTCTAGCATACTTTTACAAAGGAATTTAATTCTCACGTTGTACACAGATATGCACTGTTCACTCCGCTTTACAGTTTCAATTATTTTGTAAGGCAATTATTTTGTCTTACAATTTTGTCTTTAATTAGATAATTATTTTGTACAAATCCTTATTGTTTATAAACTAATCCTTATGACTTGTTTTAAGAAGTCTCCTCAAACAGAGAGCTGCACTGATAGTGGAGCAGAGAATGAAGGCAGTTGTCACAGTGATCAGATGAGTAATGACTTTTCTAATGACGATGGCATTGATGAAGGAATATGTCTTGAAAACAATAGTGCTGCTGAAAGAATTTCAAAAGTTGTCAGTGAAAAGGTACCTTATATAATTTTATGCTATTTCAATATGCGTTTTAAAGGTAAAATTATTACATAGTTACATTATTAGAATTATTACTATGTATTGTACACAGTAACACAAAATATTGTTTGCCTTACCAAAACTTGTCAGTAAATTGATAGTACAGTGTTACCTGATTTTTCAATTAATTGCAAAATAACCTGAGGGGAGGCTATTAAAGCTTAAAAAACAAACAAATCCATGGCCACATACAGGTAATCCTTGACAACAGTTCATTTAGTGACCATTCAAAGTTACAATGGCACTGAAAAAAGTTACTTATGACCATTTTTCACACAACCATTGCAGCATCCCCATCGTCACATGATCAAAATTCGAATGCTTGGCAACTGGTTCATATTTATGACAGTTGCAGTGTCCCTGGTCATATGATTAACTTTTACGACTTTCTGACAAGCAAAGTCAATGGGGAAGCCAAATTCACTTAACAACCGCATTACTAACTTAACAAATGCAATTATTCACTTAACAACTGTGGCAAGAAAAGTCGTAAAGTGAGGCAAACTCACTTAACAAATGTTTCACTTAGCAACATAAATTTTGGACTCAATTGTGGTTGTGACTCGAGGACTACCTGTAGTAGAGATAGCCTTATGTCAATTGTCTGTCTGTCTGTCTTACAGACAGCTATCTATCTTACAAGAGACATTTTACCAATACCATAATGAGAACATGAATTACATGATTTTAGAATAATGAATGTCAGTAGCTGATTTTTCTAAAATAGCAGCAGTTATTTTGCCTAATTGCAGGTAAAGGAAAATAGTATTAGCTAACAATTCCCAGCGAGGGAAGAAGCAAAAGCGTAATATAGAATGTTGGTTTTCATAGCCATATCCAACTTGCTGAAATACATTCTGTGGCCAATTGCTATTGGTGAGAGTACCATAGCAAGATGCTGCTTAAAATACAAAAGAGATGGCAAGAAACGAAAATGAACAGATATTATTAGAAGTAATAATATAAGTAATAAATGAGCAGGAAATATTAGAATTAGAGTGATTTGGGGGGATAATTTAATATGTAATTTTTATAAAAAATTTTACTACTTAAATATTCTTATAAATGTTCAGATTTGTTTTGTTTGCTTTGTTTCTTGTCAGGAGAGCTAGTTCTTTCACAAAATGTGACACCAGTGAATATGCTCTGATATAAATAGGACAAGGAACAAGAGATCCTTTTAAATGTTAGTATTAATATTTGAGAGTTTAAGTATAAAACAAAGGGCATGAGATATGAATAGTATGAAAAATAAAATAGTAAGAATTAAAAAAATTAAATAACTCGAATGATACAGATATTTTCTGACCAATCTGTATTTGCTATTTTCTCTATTGTACAGAATTCATTACTATATGAATTATTTTCTGTTATGGTTCATTCGGGAAGTGCAGCTGGCGGTCACTATTATGCATGCATAAAATCCTTTAGTGATGATCAGTGGTACAGTTTCAATGATCAACATGTTAGCAAGGTAAGTTGTTATAGTGATCCCAACAAGGATGTCTATAATGAAACAAAACAGCATATAGATTTAAATTTAAGCTGCATGCAGCTTAGGCCAGGTCAGGAAACAGATTTCTTGACAATGTCTGAAACTCGGCTTTTATTGAGATAGGCTCTAATAACAGAATCCTGAAAGCCTAACTAGATGTTCCTTTTCCTCCCTCTTATACTCCAGGGAGTTTAAAGTCAGTTTGTATTTCTTCCTAATGTTTTCTTTTTAAATACATGTTTTTGTAACAGTCACTGCATAGTTTTTCCAGGCTCATCTCTGTGGCTTTAGCATAGCTAAAGGAAACTTAAGATTTACGCAAGCTAAGGAAATCATTAGGAAGGGAGAGAAAAATAAGCAGGCAGATTGAGAACAAAATATGTTAATTATCTGCTGAAGGAAAGGAAGGGGGGAATGGAATATGATTCTTCAGAGAGGAAACTTCTGCTGATTGGTATATATTACAATTGTTGCACATATTAGTTTTGCTTATTTTATATAAGGCTTCCACTTTGTCCTTACCTGCATAATATATTGCTGGTTGTATTTAATAACTACACATACTTCTAAAGGACTCCATATTACTCTTCCATCACTCAGGAAATGGAAGAAAATGGCAGCTGTAATGCAGATGCCATGACTTTAAATTAAATAAAAAACTTTAAAAGTCAAATTCATTTAAAGAATTTCATGAGATTTTGTCTTTTTGTGGGAGGTTACCCATTGTTCAACATTGCAATATCCTGTTTTCTTTTTCTCTGCTTATGTATTCAAGTTACTAGTTCACAGAGAAATATGATTTCTATGTAGGGCTTGCTTATGTTTCCTGGAATATTATATAATAAATATGTAATTCATTTAAATATACTAAATATGTATCACCTTAATTTTCCAATCAGATAACTCATGAAGACATTAAGAAAACTTATGGTGGATCATCTGGAAGCCGTGGCTACTACTCCAGTGCTTTTGCAAGGTAGCAGATTGTACTTCTGTAGCTGATTAACTCTGCCCTTTTAATGGATTAATACAATTATTTGTTTTAGTGAATAATTAGTAGATGTACAGTATATGTTGCACATTCACAAATGATTCCGGCTGGTTCACAATGCAAATATATAAATCTTTAAAAACCTATATATAGTCATTTAAAAACTAGCAACATAAAATCCATAAATACCTTGACATTTGTTCAAAATGAGGAACAGAAAATATCTCGGCATGTCGAAAGCAGTATTCAGTCCATAGCACAGGGATGGGGGAGCCTCCATTTTGAAGACCTACAGCAGATTGACAGACTTTGAGAAAAGCAGGTATCGTCCTGGCAACTGTGAACAGAACAGCAGTTGGAAGAGCTCCAGCTATACCAATCCATGAGTGATCGGTTCTGCCTCAGGAATCAGCCTTAAGGAGAAGATATATTGTGGCCAAGAACAGTCCAGCTGAATTTATAAGCAACCTGGGGTAGCACCTATAAGTGCACTTCTGTTTTCATTATCCAGCATTATCTTTGATTATTTGACACTTTTGAAATGGCAGCTGTGCTTTTATCATTTTGTGAAAAGTGAGGCTCCAGATCTTCTGCCTTGACAAATGGGATGTAACTCATTTGAAGCAGAGGACTCTTGTACCTTTAAGACTTATTCTTTGAGGTTTATAGAAATGCTTCTGGATTTGAATAGTGTGCTGTTTGATCCTTTGATTATAAAGGTTGAATGCATATAATTACTTTTACTAAGATGTAATTATGCATTTTATTTTGGGCTATTAAATGCATATGTATTTTAACATGCAAGATATAAATATTTTTTTGTTTGTTTTATATCACTCCAATAGCTCGACAAATGCATACATGCTTATATATAGACTAAAGGATACAACTAGAAATGCAAGTAAGTACACATTCCATTATTCACAGGTTGATTGCGTTTTTAATGATATTTCTGAGGTGATTGAATCATCTCATTTCTATAAAATCTAGCTAAATTGCTTTTCTTTTCTCCAGTTCATGAAAGGAGAAAAATTAATCCAAATTAATGGGAAGACATATATAGGGTTTTTTTCCTCTTTGAATTTGATAGCATTCTGCAGCAAATAGTTTTTGTGAATATGGATTTGGAATGCAGGTAAAATGACTGTTGGAAGTATATTAGTTCAGATTACCGGTAGCTGTTTTTGAAGAAAGAGTAAAGCAATGTTTTGTTTACTAAATCTCATGCACTGAGCTAAAGATTTTATTGTTTGAAATGTGAGGTGCATATTTTTACAGATAAGTAGTTTAATATATATAACTATGCATAAAGTGTGTGTGTATGTGTGTGTGCAAAGGAATAAGTGGGTCTATTTTAGCAGTAGGTCCATTTCACAAATACTCCTAGACAGCATTCCTTAAGGCAGGGGTCCCCAAACTTTTTGGTTCCGCAGACCAATGGTGGAGGCAGCAAAGGGGGGAATGATTTTACTCATGCAATTTACCGGTAAATGCTGCACATTCACAAATGAAACTTTGCACACTCGCATGCTGCTTCGACGGCCCATTTCCCAACCGGCCGTGGCCTGGTAGTGGTCCACGGCTCAGGCTAAAGTTGTATGTGTAATTTAAAGTAAGATTAGTTTACAAAATAACAAAATACTGCAAAACCAAGTATTTCTTTTTAAAAAGCTCACATTATTATTGCATTGATAGAGTTCTTAGAAGTCAATGAATATCCAGAGCATATTAAACGATTAGTAGAAAAAGAAAAGGAACTGGAAGAACAAGAAAAGAGGCAGCGTGAAATAGAACGCAATACTTGCAAGGTATGTTTTGGCACATTCCACCTCAAATGTTTGCTTAGAGCAAGATGAGCAGATGATTTTATACATATTGATAGATGGAGAAAACAAGGTTAATTCTAAACTGGGTGGAGAATATTAAGTTTCTGACTTTCAGCAATAGTCTAGTTTATGATTATATGCTGCATTGGCATAACACAGTAAGCCAATATGTATTCTTTCATATCATATTTCATTTGATATGGATTAAAATTTAAAAAGATTTTTTTCTTTACACTTGGCTTATGTTTTTGATGCAGTTTAGAAATTTTGAAAATACATATTTTTAGAACCTAGCTAAAGTAACTTAATACATATTCTGGAATTTTGCTAATCTAATAATGTGTTTCATTTCTTCATGTCACCTTTTGAACAGAATCATGAGTATTGTTTATTCATTGATATAGTATTAGCTGTGAGATATAATTTGTTGGTTTGAAAGAGTCTTTGAAATGTGAAAGCATATAAGATGATTGTGTTTTCCAGATCTTTTTTTTTCTTTTAATTGTTGAATATCTCTTTTCTAACAAAAATGTTCATGCACAAAACATTGTAATTCAATATGCTATCAAGTAGATTGAAAAATCAATTTGATTTTTTTTTCTGTCAATGGCAATTACAGATAAAATTATTCTGTATGCATCCTGTAAAACAAATAATGATGGAAAATAAACTTGAAGTTCATAAAGATAAGACTCTGAAGGAAGCTGTGGAGATAGCTTATAAGGTACAATACTTTACAGGTTAATTGCTAAATTGATCAAGATCTCAAGGGCTACATGAAACTTCAGTGTATACATGGGGTTCTTTGATGCCATTTGTCTGCTTATTGTTGGCTTTCTGTTTTCATTGAACAATAATAGAATGATATTGGTTATTTGAGTCATGAGCCAAGTATAGGGCAGTTATAAAAATCGTTAAATAAATATTTTTCAGTATTTAATCTTACTGTAGCTTCTGTATTCTTTATTAATTGAAAGCCATAACAAACCCATTGTGGTATAGTAATGAAGGTATTGGATGAGTGTTTGAATTCCTAGAGGGAAGGGAGGATACAAATATAACAAAATTACTACATTTGTGGCAATCGTGCCAAAGAATCTTACCAGATCACATATTAATGGACCATAAAGATAATGATGTTATTTTTAGATTAGTGGCCATGCATGTAGTTCTTAGATTTTTTGTTTTGTTTTGTTAACAAACATGACATGTCTGGAGAAGTTGAAATTAGAATGTTTTTCTGCAGTTTTGACTGAACACTTGAATAGCATTTCAATAACAGTATTTTTCACTTTTGAATGAGTTATAGATAATGGATTTAGAAGAGGCAGTTCCTTTGAATTGCTGTCGTCTTGTTAAATATGATGAGTTCCATGATTATCTGGAACGATCCTATGAAGGAGAAGATGACACTGCAATGGGAATCTTGCTTGGTGGTGTTAAATCAACCTACATGTTTGATCTTCTTCTGGAAACCAGGCGACCTGATCAGTCTTTCCAATGTTACAAACCTGGTGGTAAGTGATACTTTATAAAATTGTGATTTTATGAATGCAAAACAAAATTATTTTTGATAAACATACATTATAGTGTGTATTTTATAGTAAATATATTATCTTTAATTTGAGTATTTATGGGGCAAGTATTCTTTTTAACCTTTTTTGCCATTTGTGATATCTTCTTCATGGTTTATATTTATTATTTTGGCAGAAGTCATGGTAAAGGTTCATGTTGTTGACCTAAAACAGGACACAGTGGCTCCTCCAATTAGTGTCCGTGCTTATTTGAACCAAACAGTTACAGAATTCAAGTATCTCATTTCAAAGGTAAGTAACTTGCACTTTATTCTTTTTTTCTGAGTTTTTCTCTAGACTATTAAAAGCGCTCATTTTATCTTGCTTTTCCTGTTACCGTAGGCTGTACATTTACCTGCTGAAACAATGCGTGTTGTTTTGGAACGTTGCTATAATGATTTGCGTCTTCTCAATGTGGCTAACAAAACACTTAAAGCTGAAGGCTTTTTTAGGAGCAATAAAGTAAGATATTTTTTCTTTAGTTTTTCTTTCAAAGTATAAATATAAATATTGTATTAATCTCAGATAGTCTGCAAAAACATAATAAAATGCTTTTACAAAATAATTTCCAGTAATAAGTTTACTATATGTCAGAGAGACAATAGAGTTAATATAATTTATTTGTTCAATAGGAATTTCTTGATTTCCGGATAAGTCACATTTATCTGTAGTTTATGTGCTAAAGATAGTTTCTGTAAGAGGTTAAGATTTTTCCTCGTGGATTTACTTTTTTTTACATTTTAGGTATTCGTTGAAAGTTCAGATTCTCAAGATAGGCAGCTGCCATTTACAGATTCACAGTTATGGAAACTCCTAGACCGCCATGCAAATACAATCAGACTGTATGTTTCATTACCGGAACAGTCTCCTGGATCACTGTTCAGAAGGACAATATTTCAAAAGGCGAGTGGAGATTCAGGCAATTTAGATGCAAATTGTGAAGCAGGGAAAGGATCTTTACCTAATACAAAATCTGTAGAAGCTATCCTAGAAGAGAGCACTGAAAAACTTAAAACCTTGTCCTTACAGCAACAGCAGCAGGAAGGAGATAATGGCGACAGCAGCAGGAGCACAGAGGCCAGTGACTTTGAAAATATCGAATCGCCTTCCAATGAGGCAGATTCATCAGCATCAACAGAAAACCAGGAACTCGAAAACCAAATACAGGTTTCTGATACAGATAATTTCCAGTCAGAGGAGCGGTCAGATTCCGATTTGAACAATGACAGGAGCACAAGTTCAGTGGACAGTGATATTCTTAGTTCCAGCCACAGCAGTGACACATTATGCAATGTTGATAACGCCGCTATATCCTTGGCGAATGGACTTGATTCACACAGCATAACAAGCAGTAGACGATCCAAAGCCAACGAAGGGAAAAAGGAAACATGGGATACTGCCGAAGAGGACTCTGGAACTGACAGTGAATATGATGAAAGTGGGAAAAGCAGAGCAGAAGCCCAGTTTATGTACTTCAAGGCAGAGCCCTACATCGCAGAAGAAGGTTCAGGAGAGGGGCAGAAATGTATGTATGAAATACGGTAACGTGCAAGATGTTTTTCTAGAAATGTAGATGGCTTGTTTATTTATTTATATCTATATATGTTGTATACATTCCCGCGAAATACGTTTATACATGCAGGCTTGCTGTTTGTTTGCATAAAATGAAAGGTGGTTCTAGATGCTTAGATGTAGGTACTCCTCGATTTACCACCACAACTGGGATCGGAATTTAAGGTACTAAGTGATACAGTTATTAATTAAATAATGTGGTGGTTAAGTGAATCGTTTATTTATTAAATGAATCATGCAGTCAGTAAACAAATCCTGCTTCCCTCATTGAGTTTACTTGCTGGAAGCTGACTGGGAAGGTCACAGATCATGATCACATGACTACAGGGTGCGGCAACCATTGTAAATGTGAGCTGCTCGCCAAACACCCAAGTTCTGATCATGTGACCGCGAGGATGGTGTGATGATCGTAACTTTAAGAACAGGATGTAAGTTACAGATGAAAGTCACTTTTTTCAGCACCATCGTAACGTTGTTAAACCAATGGCCATAAGTTGAAGACTATCTATACTACTAGACATGCACATGCATTTAAGGGATTAGAGTAGAATCAAGTTAAATTCAAGAAAAAGAAAGCTGCATCATTTTCCTTCATCAGTAGAGAATGCTGTGATATTGAGGCTTTGATTTATGACTTCCTCTATTGATTAGAAAAACTTTGGGGAATACTACCAGAAGGAAGCTGCTGCTTCCATCTGATCCACAATCAAGAGAATAAATCCGATCTTTTTTTTTTTTTAATAAGCGGAGGAAGCTGTGAAAAATGAAGGAAGCAGTTCTGTACATACCACTTTGGGGAACTAAATGAAATGCAGTGTCTAAATCAATAAACTTTAAGGCAAGAGTAGTTAATTCTTCAAAGTTTGGCAATATATTTGTTTTGGGAGAAGATTGCTTTTTGCCAATAAATTGTTAACAAAACCATTGTGCATCTGTGACACACTATGTGCAGTTGCTAAAAATGACACTTTCTGAAAATTTATAACAGCATTGAGTATAAATTGAATGCAGTTTAACTGTAATGCATAGTTTTAAAACATACTATTTTTTCATTAGACGGACCATATATAAATTATTATTTATAATCTCACACATGCCCCAATCACCTGCTGTACAATTTCCTTATATGTGAAGTTACATAGAATACAGTGTTAAAGGATGTGATAACTGTCTCTGATCACTTGAAGTCTTATAACTTGAAACTAAAGAAAAAAAGGGAATATGTGTATCTATTAATAATATGAATGAAATTGTATTGGTATACATGTGGCATAAGAACTGAGTTTGTTTTTCAGGTTAATATTTTTTTCTTGGGTTAGGGTTGTTGATTCATGTTGATAAAAGAATTACACTCTCTGCCTTCAAACAACTCTTGGAGCCGTTTGTTGGAGTTCCATCTTCTCAGTTTAAGGTCTTTCGAATTTATGCCAGCAATCAAGAATTCGAGAGTGTCCGGTTGAATGAGACTCTCTCATCCTTCTCAGATGATAACAAGGTTAGCAAAATACGCTATTGAATTCTAGTGGGAAGCATACAAAATGTGTTATTCTTCAAGAGAACGTTTTGTGGTTTTAATATAGTGAGATGGTATTTATCTTTTTAAAAATCTACCATCTGCAACTCAATAGATAACATTTTGTAATCAAGGCAGTCCTCATTTAACATCCTTTCGTTCAGTGATTTTCAAAGTCACAATGGTGCTAAACGAGGGTACTTATGATGAGTCCTTTTAGTTGCGGCCATCACAGCATCCCCATGGTCATGTGATTGTGATTTGGGCAGTTGGTAACTGGCTCACAATTACAACAGTTGCATTGTCCCACAGTCCCATGATCACCATTTGTTATCTTCACTGTCAGTTTCTGACAAGCAAATTCAATAGGGAAGCCAGTAAGAGGTTGCAAATAGCAATCGTGATGATGGGACACTGAAACCATGCAGGATTCACCTAACTCGGGCTGCCGGAACTGCAGTTGTTAGTCTTAGCAAAGGTCCCAATTACCATTGGTAAGTGAGACCTACTTGTATATTTATTAAATCTTCCCAGTGCACTGCAGTTACAAAATACTTATTGCAGAGTTTAAACTGTTCTTTGTTATTATAGTTGGATCATGGAAAGTTAAAAATCCCATATCCCACATCAATGACAGGCCAGTAGATGCTGCTTTCATAATCCCTGCATTTTGAACTACCTCTTTTGAAATCTATTCCATAGCCGTGCTGTCCAACTATTTGAATCTGGGGGTGGGGTTTTTTTTCCATTTCCAGTCAGACAAAAAACCAGTCTCAATGGTTTCTCACCCATACCTACATACACCCCCTATTATTCACCTTCCACTGGGTCTCTTGACACTGAAGAAACTTTAGGAGATTTGTGAAATTATATAGGGGTGGTAGGTGGTTAAAAGT
Source organism: Thermophis baileyi (assembly GCA_003457575.1). Lineage (NCBI taxonomy): Eukaryota > Metazoa > Chordata > Lepidosauria > Squamata > Dipsadidae > Thermophis > Thermophis baileyi. The sequence goes on from QLTV01000972.1 coordinate 6,298,433, forward strand.
AATCAATATTGCATGAATTTAGTTAATGCCTGCCTGCATCTCATTCTTTTCCCTGTAAAGTTTTCATTCAAGAGTAATCCAATATTTTTATAGGAACAGAAGTGTGAAATGCTTATGCTCACAATTTCTGAGATGCTTATCCATAACGGCATCCAGTTTCCTCAAATTTGATTATTGAATTTTGAAGTGCATTACATTGTCACAGACACAAACATTTAATGGTTGCTTAACTGCCAGCATTCTGTGTTAAGGATAAGAGACTTTTTTATTTTTTATTTTTAATTTAAAGATAACTATCAGGTTTGGAAGAGCACTGAAGAAAGGGGAATACAGAGTCAAGGTTTACCAACTTTTGGTGAATGATCCAGAGGTAAGTAAGATGTGAAACTCCTAAAACATCTTGAACAACGTAATTGTTAAAAAGTGAACCTCCTACATCCGATGTAGCCAATAGCTGAGAAGTAAGATTTAGCAAAAGCTGCACAGCTCCAATATGGGCAGGGCATCATATTACTAGCAAGTTTTAGAAGCAGTTAACAAAATAGATTCTCTGGGAAATATACTCTAATATGCTCTAATTCACAATTTTTCCAATATGTATACATGTTGTTCTGATGGGACACGACTCTTTAGAGTAGCAGAAAACTGTTGTTTGAGTTTGCCAAAAGAAACTTCTGACAACTGTAATAAAAGTAAGGAGCATCCCATTTTCATCTGATTTCTGTTAGCCTTGCATGAGGAGGCTATTCTGATATTCTGATTAAAGACTCCCAAGTTCTCCCCACTTCCTTGTGGGGATATTTAAAGAATTCTGTGGACGAGAATAGGAGTGAAATATTAATTAAAGCAATAATTGGAAAGCATTTTAAGTTAAAAAAAAGAAGGGGGGCTGTATGTATCTCCATGAATTCAAACATAAAACTAGTTTCTAGAATAAAATGCAAAATAAATAATTATTTTTAGTTAAGTGATCAGAATAAAATGTATTTTAAAGAAAGGAAGTTGCAGTTACTTGAATGATAAGGCATCCAGGCTATCAGGTTTTTTTTGTTACCTGGTTTAAGTACCAGGTCTTCCCTGTTAATATTTTCTAGCTACACAAAATAATAATAATCAGTTTCTTTTCATTGTTAAAGGATCATGGATATATATGTCTGATGCACAGGAGTACTGAGCCTTTAATGGAAGGTTGAGATGCACTATTAATAAAAAATACATAATATTGGCACATAAAATATTTTGCATAAGTTTTTATCTATATAGCAACCTCTTTACTCCTCCTTAGACAAGCCATAATTAAAATTAGAAGCTTCTTTGATTGTTAAATTCTAAACCAGTAAAGCCATCAAACCGGGGTCTGTGGCCAAAAGGGCCTTTTGATTGGTGCACCAGTTGTGGCCTTACTTAGAACAGGACACTCTGAATATATATTCTTGCCTATTTCGTGTCATGCCTGTATTTCTGAGATCATCTGTACATGGAATTGTCCTTGAAGAACACCTGAAAACTTTAACCTGATACATTCTGTTTTTGAGGACAATTTCAGACTTTTCTGATTACCTGGAAGCCTTATATGGCTCAATACCTGGGTATTTTAGAGGGCGCTAATATAAAGTATATCCTGTTCCTCAGTCTGGATAAACAGGGAGCACCTCTTGAAGTGTGATGCCAGGGAATGCAGAGGTAGGCATTCTTGGTGGATGCTCCCCTCTTTTGAAACAGTTTACCACAAGAAAAGAATGCCTTCCCCAGTCTCAGCGCCTTTCAGAGAATAATGAAATAATTAAAAATAAGGGGTTTTTTTCTAGAAGGCCTTTGAAGATGCAATAATTAGAAAAATATCCACACTATTTTGGCTTCAGTTTTGAATGGTTTTTAAATTATATTATATTATATTATATTGTGTGCTGTACTGTCTTTACCTAGATGATGTGTAATGAGCAGATTTGCAAGTCAAATAAGTAATACATACTTACTTCTTTTTTTGTGTGTCCTGACACACTGTTGTATATATCTTCCTTTCCCCTTCAAGCGCACATGGACAGCACAGAATTCACTGCTGCTGGCAGGCAAAAAAATCTTTGTTGATATATTTTGTGCAAAGAGAAAGTAGGGATACTCACAATATGAAAGCTTTCTAACAAGTTATCTGTTTAAAATGTGTTTTCACAGCCCTGCAAGTTTCTTATAGATTCAGTTTTTGCTAAGGGAATGACTGTGCGGCAATCAAAAGAGGAGTTACTTCCTCAGCTCAGGGAGCAATGTGGGCTGAATTTGACTGTTGACAGGTAAACATAATTAAAATGAATCTCAAAATTCTTATTTTGACAATTGAAAAAGGTTCTGAGATAAGAACTGTTGACCTTATCATGTTTAAAAAAAATAGTCATACATTTATTTTCTTTTGGACTTTTGCTACAAATAAATCATTATACTCATGTTTTATTTTATTGATATTACTGTGCTTTGTTTCATAACTGAAATGAACCAGCATTTATTTACACTTTCTAATATGTAGCACACCGTAGTAATCTTTGCACCAGTCTTTTAGTTTTGAACAACCAATACTTTATAGATTTTCTAAGACAAAAATTCTTTTGTTTTTGTTTTTCTTCTAAAATGAAGGAACCTGACTGAAAATTTTAATTTGGTCCTTTTAGCTCTGGCTTCTTAGGTTCTTCTGATAAAAACATGTCCTGTGCCTATTTCGGGAAAGCACTATATCTAAATTAAATGTGGTTGTGACTAGATTTTATACATTAGTTTATAAACATACACTAATACCTTCAACTACTGATTTGTTTTTCCAATAGATTCCGCCTAAGAAAGAAGACTTGGAAAAACCCAGGGACTGTATTTCTGGATTATCATGTCTATGAAGAAGATATTAATATTTCAAGTAACTGGGAGGTTTTCCTAGAAATACTTGAAGGTATCAATACTTTGAAGTCAATTTTTTAAATTAAGCTTTACAATGTTTTTAAATTATGTAAAAGTTAATTGTGTTGTCTTAAAAGTAAACTTTTTTGAAAAAAATTACAGTGCAATTCCATATACATGTAGTGAAAAATAAATCCAGCTAAAGCCTGGTGACAAATATTAGGGTTAGATTTAGTGAAGCAACAGTATGTTTCTAAAATTTTATTGTAGCTCAGAATGTAAAGTTGAGAGGCTTTAGGAAAGCATTTGGCTGCATGTAGAATGTCTTAAACTAAGGATATGAATCTAGTAAAAAATACAGCATTATCCAAGATCTGAAGAAAACTTCTAGACTTTAAACATTTATTTTCCATAAAACATCAATTCAGATTTTCTAATCTGCTTTTAGGTCCATTGTCTCCTAGATAGTTATATTTTTACTGGATCTCCAGTCCCAAATTCCTGGAGATCGGAATACTACTTATCTGGCTTGGAAATTGCCCAAGAAAAGATGCTTCATCCCTCCCATGAGAGAAAAAGCAAACTAGATAAAGATGGAGCTACCCCTTCCTTTGTTTAAAAGCATACTTTCTCACTCATGGTTGGATCTTGATCCCTTATTTAGTGGATAATCACTTTCTGCTACCTAGAGTGACAGATCAGATTGGCTGTCCTTTAACTCTTTAATATATCAAACTTTGGGGTTGAGTTTTCTCCCTACTACAGATAGTTACTACAGATAGCAACAGTTTTTGTATGTGGTAACCTGAAAACTCAGCAACAGTACAGATGCCCAATTTATATAAAACAGCATAATACCCAGCTGTCTTTTTTTCTTATTCAAATTTGTTCTGAGTCTTTCCCTCACTCCCATCCGTTCAAATTTGAAATAAAATTTAAAACATAATATTTTGGGCAAGACTGTCCTAACCGAGCTTGTCGTTTTTTGTTCTGCAAACATTTATTTTTATTTTTTTTTAATGTATTTAGTTTATACAGTCACAATTAACAATCTTTACACTTAAAGAAAATGCTGTAAATAAACATTTAAACATCTCTTCCTGAAATATTTTACTGAATACCTTTACATTCCAAATGACTTTTAGAAGCAGAAAAAATGAAATCTATGTCACAACTTGCTGTTCTATCAAGAAGATGGAGGCCATCAGAAATGAAACTGGATCCTTTTCAAGAAGTAGTTTTAGAGAGCAGCAGTGTTGATGAATTAAAAGAAAAGGTAAATTAATCTCATTTATATAAATATCCCTCTCTTACAGAATTCATAGTTACTTTCTTTTGGGAAACTCTAAAAGCTTCTAAACAGAGTCACAGTGATCATTAAAAGAATATTTGGGGGGTTATTGGCAAATTCAAACATGCTGTGCCACAGTGTAGCAAGAGTTATACAATATGCAAAGCCAAGTTTCCCCAACTTTGAGTAACTTATAAATATATATAAAAATACTCCAACCAGTGTAGCCACTTCCGAGAATTCTGGTATTTAAAGTGCCCAGTTGCTATGCCGTGCCATAATGCAGTTTTCTTTTGACTTAGCCTGTACTGTAAACCCAGTCAAATGTGGATTATTCATGAACAGTGATTAAACTATATTCCAGCACAATGTATGAATCAGTTTTATTTGGGCATATAAAATACCTGCTTAATTTGTTCCTAAAAAGATATAAATTAGATTTTTAGAGTACAATAGTGTGATCACTTCTACTTCACATAATTTAAGAAAGCAAGCCTAAATAAACACTTTTTTCAGCTTAATTTTCCCAATGTTTTAAATTGCAACTCACTGCAGGCCCAGTGAGCAGTGCCAGTGGGAATTGTAGCCTAAGTAGATGGAGAAATTCAGCTGAGGATTATTGCTTAGACAGCCATATGATAGTGTCTCATTTCTATCTGCATTAGATAAAGCTAAAGACTTACCATGAATGAGTTCAGGAATGAAATTGTCTATGAGAAAACAATGTGCTCCAAAGTGCTTTCAGTACATATTTTATTCCATATTCACACATTGTAATTTGTGTAATTTGATTATAAAGAAACATATCTGTTACGCTTTAGGCACTAATAGTTAAATGTTCAACTGTTGGGTCATCCTTTTAGAGACATTTCCTTACCTAAACAGAAGAATAGAATGACTTTTGGCAGACAAAAAAGCAATGGGAACAGGAACAACTTCCAACTTCCTGCTGGCTACCCCATTGATTTTGCTTGAGAGAACTAGCAGGGAACTTTGGAAATCACAATCACATGATTACAGCTAATCATGACGACACTACAGTGACCACAACTTTGTGAATACAAGCAGTGTGAAGATCCTTGAATTTCAAATACATGGGAATAATGGGTCCTGAATTTTGCACAAATTCTTTAAGTCAGTGGATTTGAGATACCTTGATTAAAAAATGTTTGCCTCTGGGCTACTTGAGGATTGCAGACAGAGTTTTAGTAATATATAGATTGTAATACCAAAGGTGGTAGGATAGCAAGAGCTAAATGACAGAATTTGAGCAGAAATAGCAAAGCTGTGATCTCAAATTGTTGAACTCTTTAATAAGCTATATAAGTTAAATAAAATTTTGCTTACTTTTAAGACATTCGTGATAGAAATGTAAGTCAGAGTGAGAAGGATTTAGAAGCCATATAGTCCAAGCCCCTGCTCAGTTCAGAATCTGCTAAAGCATCTATTCCTTGTTCTTTAAGCACTTATGTTTTGTTTGTTTGAATAATGTATATATTTTTGTGTTTTGTTACTTTTGCTTTTTTCTATTATTTTAAAAGTAATAAAATATGTATAAAAAGCATCTATAAAAGATGACATCTAGCTTTTGTTTGGAGACTACTAGTGAACTACAAGCGTTTTTTAGATTATTTAAAAATAATAAAAAGCTAGGAATCTGTATCAGTTGAGATGCCAGTTTTTGTACATAACATAAATTAGGAAACAGCCAGCAAGAATATATGAAACTTCATATACCTTACCTTTTGGAAATAAACTCATTTTGATATATATTTTTCACAGCTTTGCGCAATAAGTGGAATTGTCTCAGAAAATATTGAATTTGCAAAGGTAAGTTGTTACTTATTTCTTCAAGCTGCGGAATGTGATTCAGATTTCTTCTCAGCTGAGCTTTGTTCAGAAAATGCTGATCAAATACTAATGGGTATCGCCTTTTTCTGCTATAATACCTGAATCCTTAGGAGATATTGGTGAAATTGGGCAGGGGGAGAAGAAAAGACATTCTCTCCTATCAATTTTCTTTCTTCCCAGTAGAATGAAAATGCTTGTCTCTTTAATATATGAGCGGGTAAAACACCCATCAATTGACTAGACCATTTGATTTAATTTGTTATATCATATAGCATTGGAAAATGTAATGAAGTCCTGGCTGATCACCTACATCTCTTTGAAGTTCAAGCCTGCATTATTTTACAGTACAGAAGCCTGACTGGATGGAGAAGTGACAAATTGGCTTTTCCTAGGAGGACAGGGAGATTGGGGAATGGATTTATTACACTTAATTGAAAAACGTGATCAAGTAATGTGTTTGAGAAAGGATTGATTTGGAAATAGAGACATAAATAAAAAACAATATTGGTTATGGCCATAGCACACCTACATTTTGAATATGTATACTTGTGTTGGGCCATAACATACATAGGTATGGTTATTATATGCCACCCAGAGTTGCCTTTAGTGAGATGGGTGGCCATAAATATCAAATAAATAGGTATATATACATATTTTACTAAGATACTCTGTTTATCCTTTCCAGGGTAGAGGGACATTTCCATGTGAGATCTCCGTTCTAGAGATACATCAAGATTTGGACTGGAATCCGAAGGTTTCCACACTGAATGTATGGCCTCTTTACATCTGTGACGATGGAGCAGTAATATTTTATAGGTATATCCTTTTATGTCATTACCTCCTAAATATTGAAAAACCCTGCAAAAATTTCCAATATGAAAAAACAGTAATTGTAGAAAAGTGCTTTAAATAAATCAGAAATTAGAAATGATTCAGGAAGGAATCATATGTTGTTCATTTTCTGACTACATTAGTTTGATTCTCTTTATGATATAGTCAGAATTTTGCATTTCAACTGCTTACTTAGGTAAGCAGAGTATACACATTTTACTCTTTAGGAGTGAATTTTTTAAGAAAACATTTTACTCAATGTGTTCAAGATACATATAGCTGTAGGCTAGCACAGTCTAAAATAATTTGGATTGTATGCCTACTACTGGATTTGAAGCTAAGCAAAGGTAATACAGAAATAATATTTAATATAAATTTAATCAGTATTCAAGAGGTGTATGTGCTGCTTGACTGCAAGGTCCTGATAAATGATATACTCTCGGAGAAGGGATCTTAACAAGCTTTTACTGGACAGGAAGACTCAGCTCAGTGCAGATGATCTCAAAGGTATCCAGGGTCTGACCCTTAGAGATTTTCAAGGTGATGACCAGTATCTTTAATTCACCCAGAAACAGATGGGCAGCCAAGCTGGTTCCTGTTGTACTGGTATCACATGGGCAAATCTAGGGCGGCCATTAATTATCCTAGCTACTATATGCTGTAACAGCTGAAGCCTTCAAATAGTATTCAGCAGGAGTCCTACTGAATAATGAACTGCAACAGGCCAACCACAATGTGATGGGGGCATTGGTGATTGTGTACAATACTCCCTGATCCAGGAATAGTACTTTAGGTATAATAATACAAAGGTCCTACTAGCCATGGCCTCTATACACTGTTCAAGCAGGAGCTGTGAATCCTAGAGGACCTCCAGGTTATAAACCAGCTGTACTGAAATAATTTTAAAAGTTGCCTTTGTTTTTACAAATACACGCAATTATATAGCATTTGTGGGATCTACCACTTTACATTATTGACAAGAATAATGTAGTTTAGAAAATGACCAGTTATCAGTTTGCTAACTTGCTCCTTTTGGATCTTTGGATGGCAAAGATCTTTTCTAATTTTCCATCTTCTCCTCTGAACTGGCTGTTCTGAAGTACATTCTGAGCATTGATTGGTCGTTAAGAGCTATAAGTTCTTGACTCTGTCCCAAAATTATGTGAAACATGGGTGATTTTATGTTGTCCAGAAGGTGTTTTATGTATTAGGACATCAAATGTATACTGCCCAGTTAAAAGTGTGTAAATTTGTTTGTTGTAGAATTTAAATCCTTTTTTTTTTAATATAAGGGATAAAACCGAAGAAATGGTGGAACTAACCGAAGAACAGAGAAATGAACTCATGAAAAAGGAAAGCAGTAGACTTCAGAAAACTGGACATCGTGTGACCTACTCCCCTCGTAAAGAAAAAGCACTAAAAATATATCTTGATGGAGCGCCAAATAAAGATTTGACTCAAGACTGATATTTATTTCAGCATTTTCTCTGGGAAATTTTTCTTAAGTGTGAAAAAGGTACACAACTACTGTGTAGTGCCATTATGGCAGGACATTAGGTATAAAGAAGAGGCATCAGCACTGATTGGTAAAGGACAGCCCATGCCAGTCCAGTCCAGTGCCCAGTCAAGTCCCCGTTTGACTTGGAATCATGTTGTGCACTATAGTCAAATGTACTGTAAAGAGAAAAGGGATGTGCAAATAAAAACCCAGAAAAGCAAAGCGGGGAGGGTAATCGGCAAAAATTGGAGATAAATGTGCACATAGCAGTAGCTAGTCAACTAGCCACAGACAGGATATTCATAGCTTAATAAAAGCTGTGCAAAGGCCATGAATGATTTTTGGTTGTTTTTTTTTCACTGATACACACACATTACCTCACAGAAGATTTCTGCAGTAAATGTGACAGTGGTTTTTATAAAAGCAAAGATGTGGAAATGGACTAGAAATGTGATGAAATTGGCAAAACTCATCCCTTAAAGCTTACAGGTTTAACTTAAGACTCATTGGACTCATCTTCCATGAAGCAAAGACACCTGGAGAAAAAGTATTTTTAGTAAAAGTTACCATTGCCAGCAGGTGGTGTTTATTTTGCAGAAGTGTTGTAACTGATTTTTAGTTAGGTTATGAATAATGGCAATGTCACTATTCTGTTCAGTGTGTAAATACTATTTTGCTCTCCTGAGTTACCAGAAATACATTTCAACTGCTTACTATGGTATTTCTTTCCACATATCAATATTCACTGTACATTTAAGAGTATAGCTGGCTATTTAAATTTGTATCCCTTTTGTTTTTTGGGGGGGGCAATGTTGGGTACTTAGATTTGTAATGTTTCCTTGTTAATGAGTTTCAGGGCTTTTTGTTTGGTTAGCTACTTATTTTTGTACATTTTTGGACTGGGATTCTTTCGAGTTTGCTTTTTCTAGCATCATTGCAAATCACACTTTTTCTTGAGAGTTGATTCATAGTTTTTATATGTAGCTTTTTTTAAATGAATGGCCTTCATTTAACACCTCCCAGTATAGTTTGCAGTAGTTCAAAATGTGGTACAGATTGATGCAGTACATATGATTTCATTGCAAAGCATATATGAGATTTAATTTGCTACATAAGAGCAATTACAAACAATATCATAGAGGGGTTTCTTTTTCTTTTTCCTTTTTGAAAATGCTATCTAATTTATATCAGTCAAAGGTTTTGGTAAATTTTTCCATGCCAGATGCTGTTTACCATGAATATGCAAATAAAACATTTGTTCATTCTATTGTTACTTTAATGACACTTTGAAATTTATTGTAATAGTCAAAATACAGGATTGTTTTGCAAGAAATTCTTACATAGACGGAAGAAAAGCCTTTTGAATTGACTTCCAAATGTTTCTTTGCTGGTGGATCTTAAATTGCCATGAATATACTTGCAGCTAATTGTGGAAGGATGTCACAGGTATTTAAATATGTGAAGCTTTATTCTGCACAGATGCCAGTGCTGCACAAGATCTGAATAGTTTGTGTTTAATTTCTTTTCTAATTCATGAGGGATCCAGAACTGAGGTATATACATATTCAGAGAAAACATGAATACAGTTCCTAGTGAGGCCTTTGAGATAACAACCAAAGATTGGAGAATATAGACAGATGTGGTAGACAAGGACAGTATGTACATTCATTCCTACAATGTTTGAAACTGTCACTCAGACAAAATTTTGACCAGGACTCCAATATATTTTTAAAAATTAGACAATGCTGCTAAAAATATAAGGATTGGAAATAAGATTTCTATGGCATAGTAAGATGGTTACTTAAAAGAAAATCAAGAAAAGCTCTACTCTTCCAGTATTCAGATACTAAAAAAAAAAACAAAAAAAACCCCACCCTATAATTGCATTTTCCTGTTCATGGAACTGCACTTAAATTTTGAGGATTTGAAGCAGCTAAATAGCTAAGGCTGATTGGAGCTGTACTGTGGAAAAGGTATACATCCTAAAACACTCAAATGATCAGCTTTTGTGTGTATGTATGTATTGCCAGGGGTTCAATCCTCACTGGCTCAAGGTTGACTCAGACTTCCATCCTTCCCTGATCGGTAAAATGCTGACTAAACCACTTAGAGCAGTGGTTCTCAACCTTTCTAATGCCACGACTCCCCCGCCGCCGTGACCCCCGCCGCCGCCGCGACCCCAGCCCCCTCCCCGCGCGGGATGAGGTGACAAAGGGGGCGTAGCACCAGGGGTGAAGTGCTCCCGGTTCGGGCTTGCCTGCGGGTCGCCGGACAGCTGAGAGCGAGAGCGGGAAGCGGGAGACTTCACCCGGACGCCGCCATTTGGGTTCTTTTACCCTCTGCGCATGCACAAAGCGTTCTGCGCATGCGCAGGGGGGTAAAAGAACCCAAATGGCGGCGTCCAGGCAGGTGGGCGAAGTCTCCCGCTTCTGTCGCTACCGGCTGTCCGGCGACCCGCAGGCACGCCCAAACCGGGAGCATTTCACCCCTGCGAGTGACGGTGGCACCAAGATGGCGGGCTAACACGCGCGGCAACCCCTGTGAAATGGTTGTTCGACCCCCAAAGGGGTCGCGACCCACAGGTTGAGAACCGCTGGCTTAGAGGGCTGTAAAGCACTGTGAAGCAGTATATAAGTTGTAAGTGCTATTTATACATAGATACACACGTATGTTTTACATGTCTTGCCATGAGTGTTTCAGCTTTATTGCAGTACTTTTACTATTGCAGTACAACCCACCCAATTTCAGCCATATTGTCATTCAGGAAATGTTCATTCCAAACCAAGATGTGCAGCTCATAGACTACTACTTCTACCTGGTGTAATCAATATAACTAATTAAAACAGATTCTCCTGTTATGCTATGCATATACTAGATACCAAGCTTCTATAGGTTCTAGTCACAAAGTACATAGTATCCTTCAGTGTTGAGCTTTAAGAAGGAAGAAATAGCTGGAATTTCTTTTAAAGGAGCAATATATACAAGAAATACATAATTCAAACCACCCAGCTTAAATTAATTCAACCCTAATTCTTAACCAGTTCAAAACAGTACTTAAAAGGTAGAGATCTATTATATTATAGACCATTATATTTAGCTTGAGCTTTAGAAGAGGAATCTATTTTCATGAATCTATTTAAGTGGACTTAACTGCACTTCTATGCAGCAGAGAAGAGGTGCAGGTATACCATGTGTGTATGATAACTCTTGAAACAGCAATAATAGTGCACGTGTGATAAATTAACTTGCTGGACTTATATTTCCTCTCCAAAAAAGTCACTAGCCATTGCTAATTTCCCTGAATCGGCCATTCCACCTTCCAGTTCTTTCTGTACTTCTTTGATCAGTCTCTCTTCATATTCACCAGGAATATCTTGGGTTACAAAGTCCAGAAGTGATAATTCATCCGCTAATAGTTGTTTTTTGTCCTCACTTTGGGTCTTGTTCAGTGATAATTCACAAAGAGAGTCGCTGCTATAACTGTGGAAAAAACAAATTCCAGGTTTCAGCATCATATATTGGTATTAGTTGGACAAATATGTATATGATTACAAATTACATTTAAACATTCTGACATTTAAACTGCCTTTATGTCCTTTAAATGTTCTTTTTACAATTTAGATAGACATGAACCTTTAATCGTGAGTACATGTCAATGAAACCTGAACATGAATTAACAATTGGACTTGTGTTGTGATTTAAAGCACAGAAAGGAAAGCACCACAGAGAGCCTGGCTTTTGGAATTCTTTCCAGCCGCTTAATAAAAGCTCTGCTTTGGTTCATGTAACTAAGTGGGCCTAACAATATTCTGACCATGTGCTTCTCTCTAAAGGATGAATTGGGGGATTTCAGTTGTTGTTGTTTAGTCTTACATGTCCCACTCGATCCCTACCTTGACAACCCATATCTGCAAACAATAATCCATACTGAAAATCTGAGTTGCATGATGAGCTACCCAAATGGAAACTGCATCGATTATGGCCCTTATTAAATCTCAGTGCAGCAACTCAGAGACTGATCTGTTTACCTCACAGGATTAACAGGCAATGCCTCATTTTTTTCACAGGAAGGAGGGAGGGGGAATTCTCCAATCTCTGTAACACCTCTTTTCTTGAAACATTCTTGTTTTCCATGTTCCCACACATTACATACTCCTTAGGATCAGCAGAGATTCAACTGCATTTTCATGATACCTGTTGGCATCAGGATGAGGTAATGCTGGCTATTATGTTGGTTTCTTGGAAGTTTTGTACTCGAGCAAATAAATGGACTCGAGGATTAAATCATAGGCAAGTTTTGAAATCATTCTACACCAGTAAATAATTTATTCACGCTACATTAGATGCGAAGATAACTCCTGAAGTTTAACTTTATAAAATGTAGACAACATAATGAGCAATATAGAAAACAATCCTATTAATACAGTGAATTAACCATGTTAAGAGAAGGAATCCTCTTTACAATCAATGGCTATGGCCTTCAAGTGGAGTTGTTACTACTAATTTAAAACTGCCATGGCAGTCACATACTAATCCTTCCAAGCAACACGATGTGATCCTTGGGAGTTGGGCGGCATAGAAATACAAATAATAAATAAAATAAATAAATGACCTTTGTGGACAGTGATGCAAGTGACAATAGTGATCTTCCATCTGGGATTGATAGCATATTCAGAAATTTTATACCAGTAGAATAAAATTATATCTCTTAGCCATCACTACCTTTGACTCAGTTTGAAAAATTAGGGCTATGAAGCTTAGTCTGATTTGTAACCCACTAATATTAATAATTTCCTGCTGGGCTACTTTCAGCCTGCCATATCATGAAATGAATCCAGGCCTATCTATCAGCCTAAATCAGAGGTCTTCAAACTTGGCAACTTTTAAGACTTGTGGACTTCAACTCCCAGAATTCTCCAGCCAGGAGAATTCTGGGAGTTGAAGTCCACAAGTCTTAAAGTTGCCAAGTTTGGGGACCCCTGGCCTAAATCATGCAGTACATCTCCCCCCTCAGTTCCCCAACGGTATTCAGTACAGACATAACTACAGGAACAAGATAAGAGTGCTAATCCCCATGTTATAAAATGCTTCTGTATTCCTGAACTACAATTAACTAGGTATCGACTACCTTTCAATGAAATATTTTTATAGCTCCTAAGCAAAGCGAGACGGTTTGGTGTAGTGGCTAAAAGCATCAAACTAGAAAGTAAGAGAGAGAGTTCCAGCCTCACATTGGACATGGAGCCAGCTAGGTGACCTTGGGCCAGTCAGTCCCTCTCAGTTCTAGGAAGAAGGTGGCAGTGATAAACCAATTCTGAAAAGCCTTACCAAGAAAACTGAAGGATTAGTTCAGGCTGGCACAAAAAATAAACCCTGAGTAATGATCACCCACTTTGATCATCCTTCACTATCGGACTGTACAATCTGTACAAATGTGACAAATATGTGCACCACTGTTACATAATAACAATCTAGGCAGGTTCAGGACTATGTAAATAGAAAAAGAGCATTTTCCTTTTATTTTCCCCATTTTGTTGACTCATAAAAGTAAGTCATCTAAGTCAGCTAAAGCATTTTGTACAGATGGCTCTCCATCCTCTGAAAATCTCCATGAGGCAACCTATTTCTCTGGTTACAGCTCTCACCATTGGAAACTACTCCTAGTATTTAACCAGAGTGTATTTGTGTGTAGTTTCAATGCTTTCTGCTTTTGTATTTATGATTATGTTACTCCGGAAAATCAACGTTAATGGAAACTTTGCTTGAAATACAAACAGCAGCCTTAGAAAGTGGCAAGACAAAGAAATGTCTTTCTTCCGTCACATTCTCTTACTATCTCAAACTACACAAAATTGTTCTTGATTACTGCTAGTTACAAATTTGTGTGTGTCCATTGTATTCTTCCAAAATCTAAGACAGCCTTAATGCTTCTGGTTGGAAACAATGATTTTGGTCAGGAGCTATAATCTGAAACCCTTAAGGAAACATTTCAAATACACATATTTCATAGACTGTTACAGGTAATTTAACTCTGGGGATTTGAGGGATTGTATTTCATACGAACATTTACCTTACCTTTTGAGTAATTTACCTTGATTAATTTCCTATAGCATTCAAATTGTTTTATATTTACATTTGCAGATAGTAAGAAGTTAATCTGATTTCTGCTTTGCCTTGATTGCAAGCTTCCAACACACTTGTGCAGTCTTATCCACAATGCTAAATTAATAAGCACTGGTGTGTTTCAAAATATTTCAGAACGGAAATATTTAGCCTAATCTTAATTTTCCAATGAAGTTCTTAGGAGAGTTTAATTCTTCTTAATCTGAAATTTTACCTCTGCTTCTGACAAATTAACCCATGAGCACATGGGCAATGATCAAGAGCTCCATCTGGTTCCAGTTCCCAAGTAATTAGGTTGAGAAGCCCATCTGATGGACTACGGCAAGGTTCTCTCTCACCAGGGAAGGGGGTGCATATGGGGAACAGAAGATCTGTCGAGAAAAGTGGAAGAGCCTGGTTATTTTTATTATATGCAAAAGCTGAATTATTTATATTATTTGTGTTACTTAATTTAGGCCACCCTTCAGGGTTCAAGCCCTCTTCCCAAACTGGCTTACAAGATGACTCAAAATGAATACTAGTGTTTGTTATTTCCCCTCATAACAAACATTCTATCCAACATGCTAAACATCAAAAACAGTATTATGAAAGGATAGCTCAAAATAACATTGCAAAAAAGCCATTCTTTAAGGATTTCTTAGCTATAATAATGTTCCTAAAAAACTTCAGTAGTATCCTGCTCCTGAAGCACTGGGAGAACTATGCTTCTAATTTCTTCCATTTTGCATGAAGGAAGATGTTTTGTGTGTGTGTGTGTGTGTGAGAGAGAGAGAGAGAGAGAGAACTATTATATTATTTAGGCCTTATTGTAATTTCTTTTTGCCTTATTATATCACTTTTAAAATTACACCATTACAAGTTATAACTGCAAATTAATGGTAGATATTTTATCCAACTATTATTAATTTCAGAAAAAGGTTTTGAGTTTACTTGAGCTACAGACCCAATACAGTATTTATGACAAGGAAGCCTAAAGGAAATCTTGCCTTGAAGTGCCATTGACACATACACATAGACACATACTTAGCCTCACAACTGCTAGGCAGCCTTACATACTGATAATGTCCCTGTTACAAACAAATTTAACTGAATCAGAGAATTGGAAGCTGCTATTTAAACCATTAAATCCAACCCCTGCTCAGTGCGGGAATCTTTTAAGCTTCTGTTTGACCATTCCAATGAAATAGTACCTACCGTTGTCTGGGTTCCTTTATCAAATTCCCACTCTTGGGGAGGTTTTTCTAACATTAAACTGGAAAATGCCTCCCTGTGACTTAAAATATGGAATTCTGTATCCCCCTCTGGAATGAGTAAAAATAGACCATAACTTTCCTTTCATCTACTTGAAGAGTTATTTATTCCCTTTCAATCATTCGTTCTCAAGCTACACACATCCTGATCCTTTGATCTTTCTTTGCAAGATTTAGTTTCCAGTCCCCAATCATATTCACTGCACTTCTCTGAATTCTTGGAATTCTGCTTCAAGTGTGGTATCCAAAAGTGGACATAGTATTTGAAGTGGAATCTAACCAAAGCAGAATAGAGGGCAAAGATTACTTTCTGTGGGATTCTCTATTTCTATTGGTGCAACCTAAAATTGGATTTGTCACATTTGCAGCCACATTACTCTGCTGACTAATATCCAGATGTGCATTTAACTACTATTACAAGATCTTTTTTATAGGTATCCTCCGTCCTACACTATATAGATATTTTTTAGTTTCCTTAGAGAAGAACTTTGAAATCTGTTAAATTTCATTCAGTTCCTCATAACATGTTGCTCCAAGCTTTTAAGAACATTTTGAATTTATTCGTCTACAGCAGGGGTATCAAACTCACATCATGGCAGCATCATGCAACGTATCGGGACTTTTCCCCCCTTCGCTAAACCGGGCGTGGGCATGGCCAGTGCGTGATGCATCCGGCCCGCAGGCCGGGAGTTTGACAGCCCTGGTCTACAGTATTCACTATCCCATCCAATTCAGTATCATCTGTAAATTTGATGAGCATTTTTATTATCTCTTCATCCAAATCTTAATAAGCATACCAAAGCATCAAGCATCCAAGGGCGATCTTTATGGCACTTATTTGCTATGGCTGTCCAGTTTGATAATGAGCCAGTGGTATGTACTCAGTGAATACAAATAGTCCTTGACTTACAACTGCTTAGCGACTGAAGTTACAACAGACTGCCCAAAAGATACATCATCTGGTTTCAAAGTTATGGCCACTGTAGTGCCCCCCTCTTTGTACACACTTATGACCCAACTGCAGGGATGCAGATTCCCCCACCCATCCCGCCTGCTCCCAACCTGGCCACTAAGCCATACAAGGGAGCCTAAAGCTGGTCAACAGAAGCAATCAGCATACAGAAGAGTTACATTCTATAGCAGCAGCCCCCAACCTTTTGGGCACCAGGGACCAGTTCCATGGAGAGAGGTTTTTCCACCAACCACAGGGGACGTGGTTTCGCATTCTGCTTGCATCCTGCGGATGGGGCTTCACTTATTTGCACGGCCAGTTTCTGGCATGCTGCGGACCAGTGCCAGTCCACCGACCGGGGATTGGGGACCAATGTTCCCTGTAAGAGTAGAAAACACCACACAGCAGTTAGAAACTACTGCGTGGCGCTCTCTTTTCAAGGGCGCGGGTGCGCAGGCGCGCAGCTTCTGCCATTAGAAAACGCTGCACGGAAGTTGGAAACTACCGCGTGGCGTTCTCTCGTTATGTGCGTGGCCGCGCGGCCGCGCACCTTAGAGGGAACAGTGTTGGGGACCCCTGTTCTATAGGACAATGCCTACTTCCCATCCAGCCTTAATGGTCATCACCACTTGCAACCATAAAGGGTAGGCTCCATTATGGCTATAAGTTGAGGACTACCTATACAATTTTCAAGTTAGCATCTATCCGCTTAACTGTCCATTTAATCATCCAGTACATGTTTAAATACCGTATTTTTCGGAGTATAAGACACACTTTTCCCCCTCCCCCCACTAAGAGGGTGGAAATGTTGGTGCGTCTTAAATACAGCCATTTTTGGCCTTCCAAAGCCCTGCCCACCGCAAAAAACGGCTGTGCAGAGGGTTTGGAAGGTCTGCAGAGTGCTCCTGGGGGCTAAAGAAAAAAAAAAACTTTTTTTTCTTACTTACCTCTTTGGGGGCTGGGGGAGGGCAAAGACGCCCCCATTTTTGTGGAAAAATGGGCGAAAAACAGCCCATTTTTCACAAAAATGGTGTGTGCAGAGGGTTTGGGAGGTCTGCAGAGTGCTCCTGGGGGCTGGGGGAGGGTAAAAACTTTTTTTTTCTTACTTACCTCTTTGAAATCTTGGTGCGTCTTATACACTGGTGCATCTTATAGTCCGATAAATACGGTAGCTTGCTAATTTGCATGCCACAGCTGACTTTATGAAATGCTTTACTGAACACCAGACATGCCTACAGTTTTCTGACAGTTATTTCAGAAATAAATCTCAAAATTGTGACAAGATTAATCTGGCAAGATATGTTATTGATAAATCCATGATGATGACTTCAGATAATTACCATCTGGTTGACAAGGTGCTTACAGATCAATCTCTTCATACCTCCTCTAGATTCTTACCAGACATCAATGTCAGAGTAACTAATGTGCAGTTTGTTGAATCATTCTTTTTCCCTTTTTGGGGTATGATGATAGACATACATATTCTGCTTTGGTTATCTGGCCTTTCATCAGTTCTTCAGTACTTCTCACAGATAATATATGGAGTTGCATTTAGTCTGTTAGTTCCTTCAGTAACCTAGGATGCAATTCATGTGGTCTCTGGGAATGGACTTCATTCAGAAGAGGCACTCCTTAACTATATTTCTATGAATCTTTCTCCTTTCCTCCTGCCCTTTACATTGTCTTGTGGAACACAAAGTTTTTGTTGAAGAAAACTGAACCAAAGTAAGAATTGACTAGATCTATCTTCCTTTGTTACTTGTTAGTATTTTGTCTTTCTTGCTGAGCTGCTAATCTATTGATTCTTTTCCTTTTATTCTGACAATATATGAGCCTGTCACAGATTCAGGATGGAACAAAAATTCAGGCAATACACAGACCAGCTCTAAGTTAAACTTTCTTTCTCCTCTGTTGTTATAAAGACACGAAGAAGGCTTTTAACTTTCCGTTTCCACTTTGAACGAACTTTCTGGGAAATGTTCCAAACTTGCACCTGTTCATTTCTATCTCGGCCATTTCACTCTTGGCTGTTTTCCCAGACTTCATTTCTTACTGAGAAGCTAAACTTTACTGCTATTCATGAAGGATGAGGAACTTAACCAGAATATCCTCTTGCAGGTAGCTTGCCTAATTCCAATGGATATTTGTAGGAAGATAACTAGCTTGCTACTTCAGGATGTTCTTGTCCTTGAACTTTTAGACTAAGAGAGTTTTCTTTCCTTCCTGAAGGGTGGTACCTACACAGTTGCCACCACTGGAGTGAGCAGCTGATTTTTAGAGAAGTTGGCTTTCTCCATGCTAGTATCTATGTATTTATTTCTTTTCTTCTCTCTAGCCCAGGGGTCGGCAACCCGCGGCTCCGGAGCCGCATGCGGCTCTTTGGGCCCCCTGCTGTGGCTCCCTGTCCCATCACTGGCTGGCTTCGCCCTCCCCTCCCTCACCTGGCCTGAGAAGGTAAGGGCGACGGCGGGAATGGAGAAGTGTGCGGGGCTGATTCTCCAGCGGTGGTTGAGGAACATAGCCACCCCCGGTGGAGGCTTTCCTTCGGGCGACCCTCCTCCCCCTCTTGCAACTCCCTGGATGGCTGTGGCGGGGCCAGGAGGGTGCGCATGCGTGGGGTGTCCCTCAAGCAAGCGCCAAAGTGCAGCAAAGGCGCGCGCGGAGGGCGGGCGGTTGCTCGCTTAAGGAGGGTCTTTGGACGCAGCTTCTCTCCTGCCCTAAGGATCTGGCCATTGCCTTGCCATGTCCTGTCCTGTCCCGTCCCGTCTCCCCCCCGCAGCTCTTCAGCCGAGTGGGGTGGGCGTAAGCTCCAGCCCAAAGTGGCAGGAAGCGAAGGCTGCCTTCGCTCCAGCGACCCTCCTCCCCCTTCTCCTCTCATGTGGGGCGGGGCATGGCAAGGTGATGGCCGGATCCTTAGGACAGGAAAGAAGCGGCCCTGTAGCTGCTTTTATGCCACATTTGCGCGTACGGCAGCCTTTGCTTCCTGCCGCTTCCAGCTGGAGCTCATGCCCTCCCCGCTCGGCCAAAGAGCTGTGGGGAGGGGGGATGGGATGGGACACGGCAAGGCGATGGCCGGATCCTTAGGGCAGGAGAGAAATGGCCCTGTAGCTGCCTTCATGCCACAGTTGCGCGTAAGGCAGCCTTTGCTTCCTGCCGCTTCGGGCTGGAGCTCACGCCCTCCTCGCTCGGCCGAAGAGCTGGGAAGGGGGAGACGGGACGGGACACAGCAAGGCAATGGCCGGATCCTTAGGGCAGGAGAGAAGCCGCGTCCAAAGACCCTCCTTAAGCAAGCAACCGCCCGCCCTCCGCGTGCGCCTTTGCTGCGCTTTGGCACTCGCTTGAGGAGGGTCTCCCCGCACGCGCCACAGCCAGCCAGGGGTCCAAATGGCTCTTAGAGTTTTTAAGGTTGCCGACCCCTGCTCTAGCCTTATTCCTTCTCATGTACAGTAGATGGCTACTATTTACTATTATTAAGGCTACACATTCTAAGGATCTTCCAATCTTTGGAGTCTACAGCATGGGACTTCTTGGAGCTCTTTATTTCCCTTCAATATCCCTTTCTTTATCACTTGTCAGTTGATGCTCCCAGTTGCTAAGCAGTACTGGAAGGCTGTTGGATTGTACTTGTGACTAGTTACTTTAGTCAAACATCTCTTACCTTCAGCAAGGTTTATTCTAGCTGGTCCCAACTGGAGCCTTGTGTAAGCTGAGTCTACTGTGGCCTCAGCTGTTCCCCACTTGGCATACTCAACTGCTGCTGGCAAGGCCATAACTATTCAAAATATAAAATCCTTTTCTTTTCATTGGCTCAGCTGACTGCCAGTTTATTGTTTGAAATTTCCCAAGATCCACAGTGATTTAACCTTGACCGCAACCTGAGTCCCATGTTATGCAGAGTTCAATTCTCTCTCGCCTTGCCCATGGTTTTAAAGCTAAGCTGTATGTGAATGACGTGAGGGATAAGTGGAATCAATGAGTATTGTCTTCTCACAAAGTCTCTTTTAATTATTACAATCTTTTGCTAATTGTTTTCATTTACTGACACCAGCTCTGCTATGCTGGCCTACTTGACTTGCTTTGTGATCTATCCTCTTTCTGTTTTCAAGCTTCATTAAGCTTTTTGAGTAGCCACTTCCTTCTTTAGGAATTTCCATCTGCTTGGAGTTTTTTTTAGGTCCAAGATTGTGTTTGACTATAATCAGTTTCTTCTTCCTTCCTTCCTTCCTTCCTTCCTTCCTTCCTTCCTTCCTTCCTTTTTGAAATATCTGCAACATGTGTTTACCTTGGTTGGACAGATTTATAACATTGTCAAATTAATTCATTTAGACTTCTTAGCAAGGATGGATATTCAAACATGCAATACAACTCTTTGCTAAATGACCATCCATTCAGTGACCATTAAAAATTATCACCAGCACTGAATGTAGGGACTTATGATCCATGCCCAAAGTTACAACTGTTGCAGCACTCACACACACATGCACACACCATTATCACATGATTACAATCTGAGTGCTTGGCAACCCTTCATACTTACAACAGGTTGCCAGGAGTCCTGTAATCATGTGATTGCCATTTGCAATCTTCCCTGTCAGCTTCATCTGGTAGGCAAAGTTGTAAGCCGCAGCCATCTGACTGGTTCCTGGAGGCTGGCTGAAGAAGATCCACGCTGAAAACTCAAGTTTGAATTTTTGCTTGGATTTCAGGCTGACCTTTTTCAGCCAGCCTCTGAGAGTGAAAGAGCTGCTTGGCAGAGAGACTCCACCCTGCACAGGGCCAAATCAATCTGGAAGGCAATGCTTTTGCTGTCAAATAGCCTGGCTAAAAGGGTCCTTCTCTGCACACAGAGTGTGGGGAGAGGACTCCGGGTCTGGGCCAACTACACTTGGATCCCAAAGATCCAAGCCCCATTCAGCTTGCCAACTCAAGGGGTTCCCTTCTGTGCAGGAGAGAAAGAGCTGACCTCCTTTGGCAGGCAGCTCTTTCACGCCATCTGCTTAATGACTCACGTGGTTGCTTAATAACCACAATCTGGGGAGCTGGGATTGCAGTTGTTAAATGAAGTGGTCATGTGGATATCTTACTTAAGGACCGCAACAACTTTCAACCAAAATTCCAGGCCCAACTGTGATCAATAAGCAAAGACTAGCTGTTGTTGACACAATCTGCTTACCCAGGTTTCTGGGCATCTTCAATGGACTGGAAGGATGGTAAGCAACTGTCAATATCCTAATTTTCTCCCAAGAACTCTAGACTAATGTAGTTGTACCTGTTCTTTGCAGTATCACTTGTCCTCCCATTTGTCAGCAGGAAAAAATAACTGTCACCAGACTTGATAAGATCTGAAAAATATTCTATCTATGCCTTTATTCTTGCTCTGGCAGACAACAATTTCACAAGCTAATGGTCCTAGTTGCCATACAATTTCTTACAATAGTAAATCACTGGCTATCACAACTCTTGTCTTTATCTTCTTTTAGTACATAGCTATCCTTTGGAGATTTATGATCCTCTCTTTCTATTGTCTTTTTGTTCCTCTGAACATTCAGAGCTTATTTCATCTACGAGGGTCTGAAAACCATTCCTGATTTCCAATAGTGAAGAATATACTATATGTCTCTTGCTTCTGCCTGTTACTTTCATTTACTGCACTTGCAGCACTGTTTATCTGCCTTTTTTTAAAATGGAGGATTGCTTCCATTATATATTCCTGCCATAGAACTTTTCTTTGAAATCCACTTCACATTTTGACCAGTGAACTATCACTCATCAATCTACTTTTTTTTCAGAGTATAAGACATACTCCCCCCCCTAAAAGTGGGTGGAAATGTTTGTGTGTCTTATACAGCGAATGTTGCCGAAGCCCCGCCCACCCCCACCCTTTGGCCGTTTTTGGCCTCCGTGCGTTGCGTTTTCAGCCAATTCCAGGCAGTGGGAAACTGGCCGAAAACATGACGCGCAGAGGCCAAAAACGCGGTGTGCTGAGGCTGAAAATGCAAAGCGTGGAGGCGGCGATCACCGGTGATGTGCTGTGGCAATCCCAGCAGCCTGGAACAGGTCTAAAATGGAGCGTGCGGAGGCTGAAAACGTGATGCGCGGAGGTGGCGATGGGCTGTGGTGATCCCCGCAGCCTGGAACAGCTGATTGGCGGTATTCCGGGAGGCCGATCCACCCACCAATCAACTGCTCGTGCTGAATCAGGCTGTGATAACATGCTGAAGCTGACCAGGCTGTTTGCTGTTTGCTGCAAGGACGCTAGCCAGATGAATACCAATGGATGCTGGTAGGCAGAGGCAGAATTTTTTTTTCTTGTTTTCCTCCCCAAAAACTAATGTGCGTCTTATACTCCGGAGCGTCTTATACTCCAAAAAATACGGTAATTTTGGGACTTTTATTTCAAGGAAAGCAACAAGATTGATTTGATGCAAATATATTCCAGGAGGTGTTTTTTTTTCAGGCAGCAAAATACGCTATAACCAATGTGGGTCAAAATGGAATTTCTGTCCATTCATCTTCACTTCTTAAGAACCTTTCTACTGGCTGTATACTGTTTGTTCTTGTCCTTTTTTCAGGTTAAGCACAAAGTCTTGATTGTTATGGAATCCCCCTTAAATTCCCCTGCTGAACTCCCCAAGCAAATCCACTAGTTCTCTTTGTTTATTCACTCAGTTTCTCTGTAAGGAATCTGCTCTTTGCTGAAATGAAATCTTAGAAGATATAAAAACATGCTCCTTTGAAACAAGATGCTTACTTGTGAAGAACGTTACATTAGACCATTTCTCTTTGATAGAAAGTATTTAAATATTAACAACATTTAATATCTTAACAGAAATACAAACTCATATATGCAGATAATGTAACTTGTTCTGTTAATTATCCAGAGGAAACAAAAGGAACAATTTTAAAAACATATAAAAGTGACTGACCTTTTGTAAATGCACAGCACAAACCCGGATTGCAGTCATGTTGATTTTCACAAATTGTTCCATTTTCTCCTTTTGAGACAGCTTGCATGCACTCACCCCATACACAGAGCTGTTGTCCGCAACACTCCACATCCCGAGAACAATGCTTAAAAAATAAAAAATAAAATAAATAAGAAAACACCCACAGGAACAACTTATTGGAAGCATTCTGATCTGATCTAATACTTAGATCTACAGTGAGATTTGGAAAAATGGAGCAGCGTGTCTCTCACTGTCTAGTATGACATAACCTGGTTTTTTTTTCTCCTGACCCCTCCCCCCCAAAAAATGAAATGAAATGAAATGAAATTTACAGATGTAACAGCACTGATGTCAAATCTCAAAAAAGTCTGGAAATTTTAAAAATGCCTGTAATTTTATTGTTTTAGAACAGAACATGATGAAATTTGCAGTGACACAATGTTAGGGCAGTGATACAGAGGCAAAATATTCAAGCCATCATCTGACAGGCTGTTTGTGGAAAAGAGAAAACATGTTCATAAACATGTTCAAAGAATTATACCCCAATGAATTAAGGTAATATGCTATTTTAATTGCTAAACTGATTTAAACATTCACTACGGTACGAGATAGCTGTGCAAAATGGAAAGCAAGTTATTTTTGAAGAATTTCAAGCAAACAAGAATAAAGAGTAGTATTTGTGACAGGAAATATTGAGTTTTCCCTTCTAGATCCTAGGCTACCTACTCTGACATTAAATATCTTCTAACTATTTCAGTGCAATTTGAACTATCAGTTCTTAAATAAGACTAACAAGATATTTTCATGAGTCATATTACAAGGTAATAATCATTTTAGGCTAACAAAAAATTTAAAAAGGACTTGTTGAATTTTTCAAACCCTAATCTACTTTATTTGATACAATTGTATCAAAATACAATTAATCCAAAATACGAAGATTCTAGTTAGAAAAAAAAGATTAGACGATGGTCTGCATATGAAAGTAATTAAAGTTCCTATAGACTCTTGAATGTCACTAGCTAAGTCTCCAATCAGTTTAAACCAGAATAAAGAATACTTCTCCCTAACCCTAACCCTACAGAAGCTTCATTTTATCTGACAAGAACCCAATTTATTAAATTATATTAAAACAGACTGATTAAATACAACCTACAGCATGCTTTCCCAATCTGGATCTTCTGTAGATGTATGGATTTCCACTATAAAAATCTTCTGGCCAACATAGCCATTGCTGATTATTTTATAAGACTATATACCTGGAAGGCATCAAAATTTGGTGGTTGATCTAGAATAGCAGTTCTCAAATTGGGAAACCATTTCATGAAAACCACAAACTCAAATAAATAAATAAAACATTTTAAAACTTCCCAGCTTTAATTTTTAATAGAAAACTTATTGTTAAATATAATCCACATAAACCAAAGCTCTTTGGGGTCTCCAATCATTTTTAATAATGTAAAGAGTGCCTGTAGTCAAAATATTTGAGAACCACTGATCTAGAAGGTTTTTTGACATATTTTACATTTTACAGAAATGGGTAATAAAGTGCAAGTATTCAGAAGCCATTTTATCCATGCTTTTCCAACTTTAGAAATTGTCTGGTTTGTGCACAAAATCATCAGGTCCTGGAGCCTTCAGATGAGACATCATGTGTAGGCATAATGCAATAAACATAGCTAAATATTCAATCTTTTAACAATTTAACCCTAACTTATCAACTTATAGATAGAAAAAGAAAGTGGATAAAGATGAAACGCTCACTGCGCGT
Organism: Thermophis baileyi; assembly: GCA_003457575.1. Taxonomy (NCBI): domain Eukaryota; kingdom Metazoa; phylum Chordata; class Lepidosauria; order Squamata; family Dipsadidae; genus Thermophis; species Thermophis baileyi. The sequence goes on from QLTV01000972.1 coordinate 6,323,824, forward strand.
TGAGGTTTGCAAATGTGACAGTTGTACTCCAAATCAGAGAATGCACAGTATTTTCCAATTTCACAGTCTTCGTCTATAATGCACTCCTGACAAGAAGAATAACAAGTCTTCAGTAAAAGGAAAAGTGTGGTTATTCAGTAAAACTGCAGGCAACCAAAGATCCATTTTTGCTCCCAAAGCAGCTAGGATAGCAATGTCACAATATTGCATTATATAAAAACAATATTGCATTATATAAAAACAGTAATAAAACAATCCTGATTTCCCAAAATGAATTTATTTTTATTTTATTATTTTATTTTATTTATAAAATTTATTGGCTTACCATAGGGTACCATCTTACCATAGGGTAACGCCAGGCGGCTTACAATTACATCTTAGTGAAAACATAAAATGTTAAAATCAAACCTTACAGCCAAAGACACATGGGGAGAGCGGGGATGGAGGGGGGAATCTGTTATTATTCTATCAACCACCTCCAGCATGCCTCTCCTCTGCCGGGAAGAGTGGTATATACCAGTGATGGCGAACCTTTCTTTGCTCAGGTGCCAAAAGGGCGCACGCGCGCACGATAGCTCACGCGTGCCCACACCCATAATGCAATGCCCTCCCCCCGCGCATGTGCGCACAAACCCCCCCTGTGCTGCCCCCCCTGCAGATGCGTGCAGGCCTCACTGAAGCCTCTGGACTTCCGGTAGGCCCGTTTGGCCGTTTTTCGCCCTCCACAGGCTTCAGGAAAGCCTCCTGAAGCCTGGGGAGGGCGAAAAACGGCCAAACGGGCCTACCGGAAGTTCATTTCCGAACTTCCGGTAGGCCTGTTGGGTCCGTTTTTCGCCATCCACAGGCTCCGGAGGCTTTCCTGAAGCCTGGGGAGAGTGAAAACTGCCTCCCCCCGCCCTCCGGAAGGCCAAAAATCAGCTGGCCAGTGCGCACATGCGCGCTGGAACTGATATAGGGCAACGCCTTGCGTGCCCTCAGATATGGCTACGCGTGCCACCTGTAGCACACGTGCCATAGGTTCGCCATCACTGGTATATACAATGTTTATATACAGAGTTCCATCAGCCCAACTGGTCCTAATGTTGCAAAAGTGCTTCAGACTATCTCTTTGATGAGTTTTCTCCAAATTACATGCCCCAGCCAGACTACAGACTAAATACATAGAAAGCACACAACATTTCTTCCAATATGAAAACAAGAAAAACTGGTCTGTGTATATGGCTCTCCCTGACTGATTGCCTAACCCTGTACTGGACTAATTTATTTAATCATACAAAATCAAACATTCCAACACAAAGGAGTCTAATAGTTTTTTTACACTTTTTTCAATGCAGATATCAAATAAGTAAAAAATACAGGTAGCCTAACAACTGGTCGAAGTTACAGACAGATCTTTTAAAAAGCTACTTACAACCCATCCTCAAAGTTACAACTGCTGGCCCCAACTGCAGTCACGTGAACGCATTTCGGGCACCAAGCAACTGACTCACATTTACAGTGACCTGTGGTTACATAACTATGATTTGCAATACAAAAAAGGCCCATTCAGAAAATTGATTTAACAACCATGTGATTTACATAACATCTGTGAAGTCTTGCTTTATGACCATCTTAAAACTGGTCGTAGAATCAAGTCCAATCAGAAGGTGTCTCAACTTATTATTGCAACAGCTTAGACCAAAATCTCGGGCTCCACTGTGGTCATATGTTAAGAATTATCTGCACATAGGAAATACATTTCACAGTAACTGATTGTACTGAAGGAAAACCAGTTTTCTCTAGCACTGAAGAATACAAAGTCACATTTAGTGATTAAACTTCCAAATTATACCAAACAAGTGAAACAATTTCTAGAGTAGAATAGAGCTGGAAGGGACCTTGGAGGACTTCTAGTCCAACCACCTGCTCAAGCAGGAGATCCTATACTATTTCAGACAATTGGATGTCCAGTCTCTTCTTTAAAACCTTAAAATTTTCTGTCTCATATTTAAATTTGACTAAGAATTTCATGGAGAAATCAAAGTTATTAATTCAAAGTTATTGATTTATTGTTGCACATACTGAACCAATGACTAAACCCACAGGACAAGCCAAGGAAATAATAGATTTGGCAGACCCAAGGTGTCTTGGATTTTATTAAATAAAGAGTGAGGCCCCTCCACCCAACTCCTGCATCCTTACTATGAACATACTCAGTCAGGCTGTGCAAATAAGTTTCCATTTGGCAATCCCTGTGACAAAGTGGTGATATCAGAACTGACCCCCCCAACAGTTCTGGATAGAACAAGGTTTTACCCTACTGAACAGTGGCTCCCTTTTGTCTCTCCTTTTAAACTTTTACTCCTGTTACTATTAGCGTTACTTAGGCATGTTTGAGTATCTGTGGCTTTCCTAGCCATGCTGCCACAAAGTAATAGTTACTTCCAAACTCCCTCCTCCCATAAAGTCTGATTTATATTCCTGATGCACTCAATTCTATGGCCAACATTCATGCTGTCAGTCTCAATAGCAATCTCTCTTCAGACAGGAGAAAAGCAATCACGTCGGTTTTAATTCTTTGCAGCAGCTCCTTCTTGACCAAAAGTCTCCTGCTGCTAGCTGTTAAGTTTTCCACTCATTCTGCTTGACCCATCTGAAGACTAAATATTTTAGGTCTTCACAGTAACTTTAAAGTGTTTTTCCCTGCCTTCTCTGATTTTTTGTTTAGGCACTGTCTTGAATATTTGGAAATATGCTGTGTTTCATTTAAGAATCAAAAGTACTTTAGCTGAAGGATCTTTTTTTTAAAAAGGTAGGGTTTCAGCAAGTCTCCATGGAGAAATCTATGAATTATGTAATGAGTATAAAAATGGTCTTGGCACAGACCTGTTGCAGAACGTATTAAGAACTGCATACATGGATAAAAGTCAAATGTGTTCACTAAAAGAAACAAAAGTAAAGACACCCTCAATATCAAGTTTACCTCCTCAAGACGGCATCCACAGAAAAGATTTACCACAGCCTTCTTCTAAAAGGTTTCTAGAACTTCCCAGATTGGCTAACTCCACTAAAATTCTTGGCATCCCTTCACCCCAATGCTAACCAGGCCTGATTCCTACTTAGCTTCTAAGACAGTGGTTCTCAACCTTCCTAATGCCGTGACCCCCTCCCCGCCCCCTCCCCACGCGTGCGTGTTGCCAGGCGAGAAGCGATGAGGTGACAAAGGGGGCGTGGCACCAAGATGGCGGGCTAGCACGCACGGCCCTTCCGTCGGCGCCTGCGCATTCGAGGGCCGCCCGTGCGTCGCACCATCCCCGGGTACTCGTATGTGGACGGATAGAGGAGCGGTGTCTCAGTTCCTAAGACCATTGGAAATATGTGTTTTCCGATGGTCTTAGACGACCCCTGTGAAAGGGTTGTTCGACCCCCAAAGGGGTCGCGACCCACAGGTTGAGAACCACTGTTCTAAGATCATCTGAGCTCAGGTAGATGTTGCCACCTGCTGTGGCAGTATAGTTGCTACTAATGATCAAATTACAAGTGCAATTACTGTGGCTTGATCCTGGGTAGATGGATGGACAAAGCAAACCTGCTAGGCACAATTTAGAAACCAATAAAAAGCTGTTCTCCTCTCCTCCTATCAACTGTGCTCAATTCAATGCAGTTCCATAAGTGAGATACAACTAGTTAGTGGTTGTCATCCAGTTGTGAGTTATCCCTTTCAGAAAAGGAAAGCAATGAAAATGAAGGCTTTTTTTAAAAAAAAAGAAGAATTGTCCTGAATGTTTTAGCTTCTGGTTACAAATACGAAGTTGACTTTTTAGACCCTTGCAATGTTACATTCCCTAAAATATAGAACATGAAGAATATTTCCATATTTTATGACTTTCTCTTTTTTGTTCAACTGCTGGGCTGCATAAACATGTTGCTCATTATGCTGATTATATCAATAGCAGCATGTCACAGAATACAGGTGTGGAGATTGCCTCTTGGAATAAATAAATAAATTCTCTTTCCTGTAAAGGTACATCAAAACATTATGTCTGATTAGCTTGCCTAAGTTAGTGACAATAAAGTCAAATGTGGAGTTGTTAACAAAATGATTTACCATTAAATCAATAACAGCAGAGTTCTAATTTTCTTTCTCTCAACCATTAAACTGAATACGTGTTTTAGCAAAGTCAAAAAGTTGGCCCTTACTTTCCTTCAGTATAGGTTAAACATCAAGAAAGAGGTTTCCAACTTATTTCCTAGGTCAGAAGAAAGGACACCTTCCTTATGAACACTAAGAGTTGAAAGACAGAGTCATAGTAGATGAGCTGTTTACTGTCAAATCCTAAATATCTGGTCCAGCCTAACTCAAAACATTTTTTTTCAAAATCAACATACCAGTTCTTTCTGCTCAGAAGCACAATACGCACAGAATAGTCATTGAAAGACCACTCAGTAAGCAGGAATGAATCATACATTTGTCTCAGAGAAGAGAAGTTGAACTACTGTGTGATACAAATATGACAGTATTTGCAGGCAGTGAATAGCAGATCCTGTAATCAATAAGAATTTGGGGCCCTCCGGAGGTATCCTTCAATGGACATAAAATGGAATCCATGTGACTAAAAATTTAATACCAGAGCATATTTATAACAGCTGATCTAAAACCTTTAACTTTAAAGTGTAAAGGCTTTTTTTCTACACATGCATTACCCATGCAACCCTGTTATTATGACTTACATGTTTTCCTCTGTAAAAACCTCATTACTACATTCCAGAACACAACACAAAAAATCGAAGTGTGGTGTCGTGGAGGAAATAACATCGAGAAATAGTTTTTGCTTTGATTGAAAATTGCTAAAGGAAAATTAAGATGCATCTTTACAAAAGAGGCAGGGCAGAAATGTAAAAGTAATAGTACTTTATTATTAATAGTACCCACATTATTAATTTCTTTTCTTATCATAAAATGGGGAATGAAACCATTATTAGAAGAGAGAGAAAATACAAACAAGAGCAAACACTTTCTCAGTATTTTTAGTGGGAAAAATAAGTTAAAACAGTAATGAAGGTTGAAAAAAGTTACTCAGATTTTGATTCAACAATGTTTGGAAATCACTTGAATATAGTATTCTAATCCAAAGCTTTGTATTTTAATTAACCACCATGTGACATCCATAGTATAAACTTTTCTTTTGGAGAAGAACAGGATATAATATAGCAGACTGCATTCAGCCAGCATAATACTCCTTTCAAATTCCCCCCTAAGCTCTTCCTATGTAATTTGGAAAATATGAGGACAAAAATAAGTAACAGTGCAAAATGAAATCATATAAAAAAGATTAACTCTGACATACAAGAGGGGCAGGCAAAGATGATTCTAAACATGATAACTAAGAATTAAGCCTAATTCAGGGAATAGGGATTATGTTTATATAAAAATGTATAACAGAACTTGTAACTGAATAGTAAAGAAATACAGAGGAACAAAGTAGAGTGTTATTTAACCCTTTTAATATACACCTTTATCATACTGAAAGTACTTTAAAAGTTTCCTGTTTGGTAATGAAAGCAAGCAGGCAGGCAATGATGACATGTGCATCATGATGTCATCAGAGAAATGACATGACTTGTGAACTGCTGTCACACATTAAAAACAAATGATATAACTGGGCCACTTCCACAGCGACAGTAACATGCACATGCTACCAATGTGATATCACTGTGGCTTACAGTATGATGGTATCAGAATCCCTTCACTTTCATTACCGGGTTTACAGTAATCAGAGGCTGATGCGAGTCTTTGGTGTTCTCTGAATTTGGTTGTTTTCTTGCAGACATTTCATTACCTGACAACATCTTCAATGCTAGAAGGGAGTGGGATTTGTTCTTTGTTTGTTTACAGTAGTTTAAACCAGTGGTGGGTTGCTGCCGGTTCAGACCAGTTCTCCCATACCGGTGGCGGAAATTTTCACCCGCTCGCCAAAGTGGCAGCGATGGCCGGCTGTCCACACCCCCAAACCGGTCCTCCGGTCGCTGCGGCTGGCAAAGAACCCTCTGCACATGCACAGGGGCTTCTGCGCATGCGCAGAGGGTCATTTCCCCAATGTGACGTAGGCGCGCGCGCAAAACACGCACTTCCATCGTGATGCGAACCGGTAGGGAAGGTAAGTGGAACCCACCCCTTGTTTAAACACTAACTAACAGTCAGAAGACAGGATGAAATCTCTTTACTTTCACAACATATGGACAGATTTAACCTTAGTTTCAACTGGGAAACTGTGAGCATCTTAGACCAAGCTAACCCTCCCCCCCCAAAAAAAATGTTAATGAAAGGAAGCTTAGAACTGAGATGCATCATTCAAAATAAAAAAAACTAAAAAGAGAACACCCCCTTGCCATCAATCAGCATCCAATAAGGAGGGATTAACAACAGACAATCAAACAATAAACAATACCCTAATCAAGTAATTACCAACTGAGACACACAATCAAGCAGTAAACAACAACCTAACCAAGGAACTACCAAGGAGAAAACAACACCCTCACCAACACAGTCAGGACAAACTATTGTACATAGTCAAAGAGTCAACACCACTCTCTTCTAAGCACTGAAAGATGTTTGGGAAATGAAACATCTGCAAATAAAACAGCTAAGCTTAGGCAGCATCATGGACTCCACTGTTCAATCATGAGCTACATATATTCTCCACTAGCGACAGTCAAAGGATGGTACAATCAGCTGTAATTATTTCTTCCATGGCAAGAATTCTGGTTTTTTATTTCTCCTCCATGTGCTATCCATCTTAATTACATTCAATCAAATATGTATCTTTCTAAAAATATATATGAATGTATGGCTGTAATTTGCTGGTTTTAGTTTCTATTGCTTCTATTTCAGCACTGATTTGTTAACTACTTTGAGAGTATATTACAGCAGGCTTGGCTTCTTGTTAAAGTGAAAGCAGCAAGTAATAAAACATTTTAGTGTGATAGCATTATTTTTGCTGAACTACAGCAGCTACAGTTTTCAAAATTGTTTATACCTGCAGATTTGAATTCATATTTGAGGTAAACAGTAAGCAATAAATGCATGGAAATTTTAGTGCTTTTTTTCCCATCAGTTTTAATACAATGAATAAGGTAATAGTTCCATATACCACTACACTCCTGTAGTGGTGAATATTGGTGAATATTTTCCTATTTATTTGAAAGAAATAAAGATGGGCCTGAGTTAAAGATGAATCTCCCTAAGAAAGTCAGATTAGACTGAAAAAATAATTCTCATAAAATCTAGTACAATTTTCCTATTTTAAATTATTTTAAGAAAAAAATAGCATCTCTCAAGTAAATTAAAGCCTACAGTACATATAATTTAGCTTCTTGGGGGAAGTCTCTCAAGTTATTTCATGAAAACCAATTCTAATAACTTTTCTGGTGACTGATCTTCTCACATGTAATGAAATAGTTCATTTTTAATAGGCCCTATAAAGCCTATTTTTGAAAATGATAAACAGAGAGCAGATGTCCGATTTACCAATTTTATCAGTATATGCAGAAACATAAGATACAAGACAGGTTTTGTCAAACTCAAAGATAGTTGTCTAAACAATTGTTCTAGTTGACACTGAAAACAAATAAATTCAAGAGAATTCCAAATAAAAAACAGCATGATTAAATCTATATAAAAACCTGTGAATGAAAGCTACACAAGTTGCCGATTTAAGGATGTCTGATTTTTCTACAACATTTTCTCTGTTTATCAGGGAACAAAGAAGAAAGCTTACTGCTTATTTTGTAATCAGAAGTAAGGAGTACAAGTCTAATTTCTGATCACGTTTATGTGTTGTATTAAGTTATTACATTAATATAACTTCACATTGATTTAAGAAATACTAATGTTTGCACTAAGATTTCTTACCCACACAATCGGAAATTACATATCAAAGCCACAAGCAAGCTAAAATCAATATTAATTACATTGCAATCTTCCCTCCAAGTATCTTCAGTCTGCAACACCAAACATCCCAATAATTTAGAGAATTTAGTGAATTACTTTAAAACACATGACAGTATGCCTGGCATGTATGAATGACAACCAGTGACAAATTAGAGTCACCAGAGTAGCCCATAAATATGAATGATGCATATTATAATGGACTGTCAAACAATCCTATTTTAGTCATGTCATATAGGTTTTGACAACTTTTACTCATTTATTGATATGCTGTTTTTCAAAACAAGAATTACTTACATGATTTCTCTTTCTGTCTTCTTGTATTGATGTAATAATAGTCTCAGAATAGCTAGTAGATCCAGTTTTGTTATCCGTTACCTAAGAGAGCAAAACAGGTACACAGTAAAACAATGATTTTAATCAATTTTAGGGGGAAAAAATTGTTTAGCTGTATGAACAGAATTATCATTTTATAATTATTATGAAACAAACACTTTTGAATTGTGATATGAAATTGGTGGAATTTGGCTTTGGGGCAGGGGGATGGGATTTGACCTTAGTATCTCACAGAACCCCATCCAGTTTACCTAGATACAATATTATATATAAAAAATCTGAAGGAACTACACGTTAATGAAGTTACAAACATAACCACTATTTGGAAAGAAAGAAAGAAAGAAAGAAAGAAAGAAAGAAAGAAAGAAAGAAAGAAAGAAAGAAAGAAAGAAAGAAAGAAAGAAAGAAAGAAAGAAAGAGGGAGGGAGGGAAGGAAGGAAAGAAGGAAGGAAGGAAGGAAGGAGGGAAGGAGGGAAGAAAAAAAAGAAAGAAAGAAAGAAAGAAAGAAAGAAAGAAAGAAGGAAGGAAGGAAGGAAGGAAGGAAGGAAGGAAGGAAGGAAGGAAGGA
>QLTV01000972.1:6340227-6381829 GCA_003457575.1 Thermophis baileyi
GTAAATGGGAAAACAAGATTCACTTAACAACCATATTACTAATTTAACAACTGCAGTGATTCACTTAACAACTGTGGCAAGAAAAGTTGTAAAATGGGGCAAAATCAGGGGTGAAATTCAAAAATTTTCCTTACTGGTTTTGTGGGCGTGGCTTGGTGGGCGTGGCAGGGGAAGGATACTGCAAAATTTCCATTCCCTCCCCACTCCAGGGGAAGGATACTGCAAAATCTCCATTCCCACCCACTCTGGGGCCAGCCAGAGGTAGTATTTGCCAGTTCTCCAAACTACTCAAAATTTCCGCTACCGGTTTTCCAGAACCTGTCAGAAGCTGCTGGATTTCACCCCTGATTAGGGGTGCTCGAAAGTTGTGACATGCCTTGGGGATTGTAAAGATATTTGGGTTACTTTAATATAATTTAGATATGCTTGATAAATAACTACATAAGTATCATAACTTTTTAACATTTTGTTTGTTTCATTTAGAGCCTTACTTCCTTATTGAAGTTTTTACTCGGTCTAGTTACTGTTTTATTATTTTTTCTTTGTCTTTTCTTTTATATGTTTAATATAATATTTTAGTATATTCTGCCAGTTATTTTTAATGTATTTGAATTGTTTGGACTTTATTCAAAACCACATCAAGGGATGGTCTGTTTGTTTTTTAAATGAAATGTGGTATACAGAAGTTTCAAATAAATAAGAAAATCCAGAAAATCGAGTAATGACTTCTATCATGAGAAATTATTTTGCTGCAGTTTTAATGTATTTTTGAGATTTGTGTATTATGCCACCAAGAAAATGGCTTAATTATTTGGGCTAATTACATAAAATAATGTTGCATAAGAATAAGTGGTGGGCAAGTTGTTGAATTAATACAAAAATTACTAAAAATAAAAAGTTTAATTGAATCTTGTGGGTAATGTAGGTTGCTATGAATTTTATAAAACAGTAACATCTAAGCCGCACTGAAGTCAGCCCTGGGTCTGTTCCAAGCTGTTGCTTCAGTTTATGCCTCAGCTGTTATTTTCTTAGCAGCTAGGCTCCAATAATTAATTCCGAGGTATAGAAGAGTGGGAGGATGTGGTACCCTGCTGTTTGGACTAAATACCTTGCAAGCTGTTGCCCAAGTATCTCACTCCAGATAGAATTTTCTTAGCTGGCTAAGAGAAGTTGGCATGAGCACCTGAGAGCAGCAGCTTAAGGACACAATGAGCTAAGCACACACACACACACACACACACACACACCCACACACACACACCGAGTGCTGATGAATAAGAGGTCTAGGATTCAGAAGTAAAAAAAAAAAAGCAAACATTTAAAAAGACACAGAAAGTTAGGCAACAACTAGAAAATACACTATTGTATAAAGTGTCTATTTAACAGGATTTACTTCTTCTAAGAGGGTTTGGTATGCAGCCTATTTTTCCAAACTTGACTAGTATGAAAAGTACAGTGCTCCAAATCAAATCAAATGGGGTTGGAAACTGACTAGCTTGATGTGCACATTGTGCTATGTCAGTTTAGTTTATTTAGATGCGGATTATATGAACAAACCACTGTGCTTTGTAAACCAGGATGTAGGGCTTCCAGGCCTGTCCATGCATAGTCAATTGTAGGTTGGGAAAAAAAAATCAGATCATTTCTTTCCAAAATGGCACGTTCAGGATATTTGTGAAAGGGTATTTTGGAGGTGGGAAAAATATGAGATACAAGATTGTTAGACAATAAATTTCTCCTGTATCGGAAAAGGGGGGGAAACACAAAAAAGTTTCCAAAATTCCACATGTGTGTATATTTAATTAGTCTGTAAAGCAACAAATCTGCCAGTACTATTTAATGAAGCAGATGGATTTCCTTCCACACAGTTACTGATTTAAATTAGAAGATCAGCAACAGGAAAATGTGCCAAATTAGATCTGTCCATTTTTCAATACGTAAAAATGCTTGAAAACTCTGTTTCAATTTTTCACATCATGAAAACAGTTAATCAGGATGGAAAACAAGCTCAAGCTATACACCACCTTAATGTTACTGGCCTGAAAATATGTGTGTGATTCCAGGGGAAGAAAAATGAAAGACAAGCTGAAAGTGATATTTTTTTTCTTCGTATTTTTCTATAAAATAAAAACATAGATAAGACAAGATTGCAGGCCTACACTTTATTAAGTCTTTTGATAAAGATCAGATTAGAAAATGCTGTTACATTTCAGCCCTTCAAAAATACACACTGACTATAAAGCATGCCCTGTAGTATGAATTAACCCCTGGAGGTCTAAAACTATATAAATATTAGCAGAATAAAAATAGTTGTTGATACTGGTGATATTTAAATAAAACATTCACACCCTTAATGTTTCACGCTCTCTCTTGCCCATTGTCTAGGCAAGTCACTCAAATTAACCTATGCAACCATACTAGGCTGAGCAGGTAGATTCTCCACCATTTTATTACACCTCATTATTCTCATTACGCAGACACATACTTTTTCTTCAAGTATTCAATTAAAATGGTAATCATTTCAGGAGCACAGGTATGTTATATTTTAATCTTCTTGTTGTTAATCTAAACCCCTGAGCTTAAAAAGCATACTGTAGTAAGATTACCCATCAGCTTTAAACATTAAATTCTTTCCCAACTCTCAGGACAAAAGTCTTACCTCTTTGACCGCATTGGTCAGCTTGTACTGAGTGTCCTCCATCAACTCCTCGACTTCCTGGAGCATTTCATTCAGGCTAGTTTCATCCTTTGGAAAGCTTAGAACTATCTCCTGGGGTTGCTCCTTTTTCTTACTGTCTGAAGCAGGAGCTGAAAAGACCATGCCCAGAAGAGCCGGCAAGAACAGCAGCCTTATGGAGCCAAGCAGAAACATCCTCAGAGCTGCTGCAATGATTCTCTATAAGCAAAGACCAGAAACAAAAACCTCAATCTTTTTTTTTCCCCAGTGAGAACATGTCTTAAGAGAACTTCCAAATTCTCATTACTGATATTAGATGATCCGTACTGAAAGCCAAGAAGATGACTCATTCAAATTCTAAGAATACTAATCTAGCTTTTTCTTCAAAAAGCTGGAACTTCTATTCGTTACATTAAACAGTAGCCTTCAAAAATGCTGCAAGACTGAAATTTTCTTTTCAGAATTCCAGCTCCAACAAAGTACTCAAATCTCTTTTCTCTTTCCCATCTCTCTTTTCTCACACCTGGATACATATAATATCTACCACTGGGTTTGCCATTCAACATTAAGTTCTTTTGGAGGATAGGTGCCCTATAGGCTCTTGCCTCCCTCGATTCTTTGGGTGATTTCTGCAAACCAAGCCATATTATAAAAGCATCCTTTTGTATGGATAGTAGAGTTTTAAAATTGTTGCATGAAGCAACATCTGCAGGTAATCCTTGTTTAGTGACTGGCTCATCTAATGACTCTCCAGAGTGAAATCCAGCAGGTTCTGGAGAACTGGTAGCAGAAATTTTGAGTAGTTCGGAGAACCGGCAAACACCACCTCTTGCTGGCCCCAGAGTGGGGTGGGAATGGAGATTTTGCAATATCCTTCCCCCAGGAGTGGGGAGGGAATGGGGATTTTGCAGTATCCTTCCCCTGGAGTGGGGTGGGAAAGGAGATTTTGCAGTATCCTTCCCCTGCCAAGCCCGCCAAGCCACACCACGCCCACCAAGCCACACCCACAGAACCGGTAGTAAAAAAAATTGGATTTCACCACTGGTGTCAACAGTGATGAAAAAGTAACTTTATGACCAGCCCTTGCCTTGCAGGTCTGCAAGCAAAGGAAAGCTAAAAAAAAAAAAATAAGATCATAAACACATTTGCAGTTTCACTTGGCAACTGCTTTGCTTAACAACTGAGTTGCCAGACTCCACTGTAATTGCTAGTGCACTAGAGTCTGTCCAAAAGGAACCAAGGTGGACAGGCCAGGAAGAAAAACTAATGAGGACTATCTGTATGCAACCCTTCTTCTAACAGCAAAGCATCTTGTTTGATTTCTCCAAGCTTCTGAGTTCCATTAGCTAGCTACAAGATGTTTCAGCATATACTTGGACATACAAGGATTGCCAGAGGGATTTTGAGGTGGAAATGATGTGAAGCCCCTTGTTAAGGAGAACTACATCATCTCTACAATATGAAGTACCTTCTTGAGATAAAGCCTAAGCATCTTTGAGAGAATGGTGCCATTTTGTCTACATAAGAACAAACTCACTCTTTGAGGAAATGAGTAGCTACCGTGGCATAAGGCTGCAGGGTTGAATATCACTCTGATCCACAAATATAAAGGACAACTGAATTGTATTTAAGTATTTAAGATGTACCAAAGGTTCTTTTTTAATTATAAATGCTTAGAAATGTTCCTCTACAGTTTTACTGTCTACTTACATTTTGTTTAGCATCTTAGTTGCTAAATGAAGACAGAAAGGGCAGAGATACTGCCCTATCCTAAAAGCTAATTTCTTATGTACTGTAGATTTTCTTATACATGGATATTCTCCCATTTCCATCTCCATGAAAGTAACAGCATGTAAAATTGGCTACAAAGGAACGCCTGTGATCTCTGCAATCAGGGCAATTACAAAATACTCCAAATGTATCTGTTTTTGAATCCATGTTAGTCATGTTTCTAGCACAAGAACCATTGTCTTCCTACGGACAATTCCCACCATACAACCATTCGCCATATATGTGGCAAATTTAATTCATAGTTGAGTCTAAAGTATTCTGACCCACAAGTGAAGGATTTAATTTGTCCTGAGTAACAGTCCTGGCTTGCATCTCAGTACCAAAGTTTTTAATCCAAAATATATGATGAACAGATTCAAGTACCAACAAGCAATTTAGGGGAATTTCAACAGTACCTGATACAGATGGATACTTTATTTATTCATTTTTATAATTATTTATATCTTGTTATATTCTCCCAAAGGGACTTATAAGCAATAGTAATTAAAATGCACTCAATATTATTTAAAAGCAAATAGCAAAGATCTATGATCTTTCCCAGGACACAGTTTTTGGTAATGGCCCTGAGATGGAAGAGTCCACATCAGCAGGATTCTGAGATAGCTGCTGTCTTCCTCATTTTCCCTTTAGAGAGTTCTCATAAAGATATCTATATATCAGTCTTTTACCCCCAAAGGTGCATTTTCAAGAGGCAACTGGACTTTCTTGTTTTTCTTTGAAGACGTTTTGCTTCTCATCCAAGAACTGAAGAAACTTCTTAGATGAGAAGCAAAACGTCTTCAAAGAAAAACAAGAAAGTCCAGTTGACTCTTGAAAATGCACATTAGGGACCACCATGACCTGGATGACTGAGGATCTCCATAGACACCAGTCTTTTACCCTCATAAGAAAGTCAATTTGGTGTAGATGATTAAGGCACCTGGTGTCAACAACCAGACCCATGACTGAAGAATTCAAATAGCTAGTTTATTGCTGAAGCCTATATCCAGGAATCGTCTCAGACTGATGGTTTGCACACTTGGGTGAGTTTAGATAAGGTTCAATGGCATTCAAAGGGGGAATCAGACTTTGCCCACATAGAGATTCCAGACTAATTCCCCATTTGACTCCCCCCCCCGACTCAGCCAATCTCTCTCCAATACCTGACCACACCAGGGGATTGTTTCTTGTCCTGTCTTAGATACAAATCTAGCTAGGTAACTCTGAGCTGGTCACTGTCTCTTAGCCCTAGAAAGGAGGCAATGGAAAATCACTTCTGAAAAATATTGCCAAGTAAATTGCCCAAGCAGTCAGCAGGAGTCCACACTGATTTGAAGGACCCCCCCCCCCCTGAAGAACATTATCAGGATGCATTACTAATTTACTGTGCACCACATATGCATAATTCATCCACATACAGTTACGTATATTACAGACCACGGAAAGCTTCTAGCAATAGCAATAGCACTTAGACTTATATACTGCTTCATAGTGCTTTACAGCCCTCTCTAAGCGGTTTACAGTTAGCATATTGCCCCCAACAATCTGGGTCCTCATTTTACCCACCTCAGAAGGATGGAAGGCTGAGTCAACCTTGAGCCAGTGAGATTTGAACCGCCGAACTGCAGCTAGCAGTCAGCTGAAGTAGCCTGCAGTGCTGCACTCTAACCACTGCGCCACCTCGGCTCTTAAACTAGGCAGTTTGAGGCCTCAATCTGTTCTTCCCCCAAATATTAAGCCCAAGAATTCTTACTGGACTGTATTATTTATTCATTCATTCATTCATTCACTCTTTAAATTGTTAAAGATTTTATTTATTACTCTTTAATTACTTTGTTAGCAACTCAAGGTGATGGTCATACCTATTACTCCTGCCTCCTAATTTCCCCATAATAACAACCCTGCGAGGTGGATTGGGCTGAGAGAGAGAGTGACTGACCGGAATCATCACCTGGCTTTCATGTCTATGAAGAGACTAAAATTCTAGGGTCAGCACTTCATTACTACACCAATAAAATCATTAAAAAACAGAAAATTTTTAGAAAATGTAAGGAGAAAAGGGTCAAAGTTCAGGGAGCAGTTCTTTGCCCCAGTTGCACTGAGGTTGTAGCGATAGCCTCTTTCACTATTACAACACACCTCCTAAGCAGGCAGAAAATTAATGGACAGGCCACTCTTATAAAAAGGTCTCAAAGGTGCTTTTTTCAAAAGGCAACTGGACTTCGTTTTTTCCTTTGAGGAAGACATTTCTCTTCTCATCCAAAAAGCTTCTCATTTCTTATTGGATGGGGTGGGATGAGGGGGGGGGGAATGGAAGGATTTATACAAGTAGTCCTCGACTTACAACAGTTCATTTAGTGACCATTCAGTTACAACGGCACTGAAAAAAGTGCCTTATGACCATTTTTCACACTTACAACCTTTGCAGCCTCCCCATGGTCACTTGATTTACATACAAATGCTTGATAACGAATTCATATTTATGACGGTTGCAATGTCCCGGGATCACGTGATCACCTTTTGGGACCTTCTGACAAGCAAAGTCAATGGGGAAACCAAAGTCTCTTAACAACCTTGTTACTAGTTTAACAACTGCAGTGATTGAATCACTTAACAAACGTGACAAGAAAAGTCGTAAAATGGGGCAAAATTTCTCACTTAGCAACATAAATTCTGGCCTCAATTGTGGTCATAAATCAAAGGCTACCTGTATTCAAAATTAAATATACATCACTATATTGTTTCTAATATGTCTCTAAATGTCTAAAGCGTCTTCCCCAAAGGGGGAGGGGAAAAAACCCCACATCCCGTCTTTAAAAAAGCACCTTTGAGACACCCGTGACCCGGATGACTGAGAACCTCCATAGACATCTTGCAAAGAGGCATCTTGCGGCGCGCGCCCTCGCCCGAAGGCTCCCGGCTCTTCCAAAGCGCGGAACCATCCGAGCAGCATCAGCCGCGCGAAGACCCGAGCCGCCGATTCCCGAGGAAGGCGAGAAGGATGCAAGAGCAGTCTAATCCGGATACGCTCCATCTGAGCCTCGGGCAAGCCTTCCCCCCAATCCCAGCCCTGAGGAGAGTCGAGACCAAAAGCTCTCGACCCCGTCCTTCCACTCCTCAGGAGTCGCTGCTGACTCTGTTGTTCGCAGAGCGCAACGGGTCGATAGCTTATACACGTGATAAACGAGTAAATAAATAGCATCTTTCCATCGCCCAACCCCAGCCCAGCCTTCCACAGCCCGGCGTGCCTACCCACCAGAGAAAGCCTAGAAGAAAACCGGGCTTTTTGCCCTCCGATCAGCTCCTGGATCTGGAAAACGCGCGCTACGCACCTCCTGGGCCTGCCTCGCCGGTCTGCAGCCGGTCTCCCTGGTGCGCCTGAGCGAGGGATGCGTTGGCACCTCCGCACCTCCTCCTCTCTTCGCCGACTGGCTGGGCCACCCGCCCTCGGGAGGGGACGAGGGGGGGGGGACGAGGAAAGAGCCTTTGGGGAAGCTGAACCAAGGCTGAAAAAAGCAGCAGCAGCAGTTCCCGCGCGCGTTCGCGGCTATCGGCTGCCCGGGGCAAAGACCTACCAAGCCCTGGGAGAGTGAGATTAGGGGGCGGGGGGACCGCTGGTGTAGGAAAGGGCCAATTAGCAGCCCCTCCCTCCGCAACCTCTTCTCCCCACTCCTCACCGTCACTTTAATTAGCTGCCCGGGAGCGGAAGGTTAGTCTTTGCGGGGCTGCTTCCCAAAAGGTTCGCGACCCGACCCAAGCGATGAGTCGCAGGACGGCTGGACGGACTTGCGAGATTGTTCCACCCCACCCCCCACTGCGATAAAACCACGTTCCCTTTCCGTGGTATAAAATGGGGTTGCTTTAGAAGACGGTGAGGAGCGGGAGGGGACTCGTTTTTTCGTAGGAAAACAATAACAACATTGATTTTAATGAGGTTTACTTTTGGACAAGTTCGGTTGAGAGGGCTTCTTTCTCAAAGAGAAGCTGGAATGAGATCCGGGTCTGGAACAAGCGTCGTCCTGCTTTCTCAAAGGAATGTAGACAAAGTAACATTTGATCTGTTCTACACTTAAAGGCAGAGTTTCCTTTGCAAAGCGAGGCACGCTGAAGCTTGTGGCAGAATACACTTATTAGCATTTTTTCTTTGTAACAGGCTAATGCAGGGGTCCCCAAACTTAGCAACTTTAAGACTTAGCAACTTTAAGACTTTAAGCATAGCTGGCTGGAGAATTCTGGGAGTTGAAGTCCACAAGTCTTAAAGTTGCCAAGTTTGAAGACCTCTGGGCTAATGTGACTGCCGGTCTAAACATAATTTAAACATAAAATAATTTTGTTATTTTTAACTTTTTTTGAATAATAACACTCCTAAAGGAGGTTTAGGGCAGGAAACTTCTTGTTTAAGTACTCGCCTAATTGAGCAAATATAGAGGAATTCCACCATTGAAGACCTAAGGGTTGAACAACCTTAGAGAAGGTGCAGAGAATTGTGGTCCAATTCCAACACCAGGTTGAGAAAAACTCTGAATAGGGACTAATACTAATTTACAATAGTGTTGCACTGGCCATAACACGTAGGCGCCCCCGCGCACGCACACACACACACACACACACACACACACACACACACACACACACACACATGCCTTACTTAATGGCTTTTTTCTTAGAGAAAGTTTTCACCTCTCCTGCTTGCACATGTCAAGTGAATAACAGACAACATTTATGGGGCTCAGTTATGCTTTCAAATACTTAGGACTTTATTAAATTGGAAACAGAAACTGAAATTAAAGAATTGGTTCTGTATGTTTTGAAAAAATTGCATTATTCACTATTATAGTCCAATCATGGGAGTTTTCCCACAAAGTCTTTGCTTTTTATCTGTTAAATATGATTATTGAGTTAAAGAGCTCACACTCATCTTGTTCATTTTCTTTATGCTGAGCATTAATGTGTAAGACTATGAACAGTTTGCACTAATCTTTCTGCAATCTATCTTCCAAGTGGCCCCAAAGAATTAATTTCCATTCTTTTCATCACTCTAGCCAGTTGCAAAATCAACTGAAATTTCTGAAGGAGATTCTTTTTCACTTTTTTTTCTCTCTGGTAGGCTAAATTCAGAATTGTGAGCCGCTTATGTACTGCGAAGAAATGTTAAACTTCTTTTGGAATAATTATCTGGCTGCCAAACCATGGAAACCTGGCAACTAGAGTATGGACATTGGAAATTGTGACTCTTCATGTTGATTTATTCTAGATATGGAAGAAATTTGATGATAACTCAGTTTGAACCATTCAAAATATAGAAGCAATCATTTTATGGATCCAAAATGTTTATAGACAAAATTCCAATTGTAATACTCACACTGATTTTTACTGTTAGGAATATCTGTTGTACATTTTGATATGCAGAAGTTATTTTGCATATCACAAGTACATTTTGATCTACATCCTTAATTAGTTTTGTTTACTTATATCCTACCTTTATTATATTTATAAACAACTCAAGATGGCAAACATACCAATACTCCTTCCTCCTCCTATTTTCCCCACAACAACAACCCTGTGAGGTGGGTTGGGCTGAAAGAGAGAGTGACTGGCCCAAGATCACCCAGCTGGTTTTCAGACCTACGGCAGGACTAAAACTCCCAGTCTCCCAGTTTCTCGCCTGGCGCCTTAATCTCTAGACCAAACTGACTCTCATCCCCTTCTCATTCTGTGGGACAAATTATTGATAAGCACTTGTAATGTCCAGTGCTGAAGAGAGATGGAATAAGATAAGAGATGCCTCAGTATCAACAGTCATAGTGTACATCATAAAAATCAGAATCAGTTTTAATTTATCATTGGCATTAGAGAAAAATGGAAACAAATGTATTCTCTGATGGCACATGTACAAGCTTCAATACCTGCATGGACCTAAAACACCTTCACGCTCTCACCTCCGTTCTTCCAATGGAAGAAGGACATCCAACTATCATAGACAAAACACTGAACTTTGGTTTTTAAAGGAGGAAACACATTTGCTTGCTGCTCCAAGGATGACTAATTTGAATGTTCTCTTGGAAAAAAAAATAATTATTTTCCTGTGGCCTCCAGACAGACTTGGCAACAACACTCAGGCTAACTCTATAATCTTCTCTGCTAATCACAAAGGCTCGTTAAATTGATAGCTGGTTCAGATTTCACACAGAATATTTTCTACCTTTTCTTCGTGATATGTATTTTTTATTCACAGTGGAGTTACAAAACTCATGCATGTCTAGAGGGAGCCATTAGGATTGGAAATGCCTACATGTCAACGTACTGCCATGATTAGTTATTGATATTGGAACAGACTGCTTGGACAGCTAAGATTGCTTATGTAGAAGTAAGAATAAAAAATATGGTTTTCAAAGACACGTCTCTAAGTATTGTAGCATACCTACACCTGAGGTAGAAATATTTACAAGAAGGAACACTTCACACTCAGTCTTTACAACTGGCAAGGAAAGGAACCCAGATGCCAGGAAGTGGGGAGTGTTCGAAATTCAACTTAAAGCTGGCTGCTTCTTTTAAGAAAATATATCCTTCACCTGGGCTAGAAAATGTATTGAAGTGTACTACTTGTTTTTTTATGATAAGGGATGAAAAGGTAAGGTGGGGCATATATGCAGACATGCACAGCTCCAGTAAGTGACTCAGATGAACAGGAAGTAACTGAATGGGAATACCAATTACTGCTGCAGGGAATATGCCATCATTGTATCTCGGTCTTCCTCTGGGTAGTGATCGGGACCAGATAGATGAGCACAATGTAAGCATGCATCCCTACTTCCTTAATTCCTTATTGCTATGGTGAATTACAGATAGTCCTCACTTACTGACCATAATTGGGACTGGCAACTCTTGTTGCTTTATAGCAATAGAGTTATATACCGCTTCACTCTGCTTTACAGCCCTCTCTAAGCATATTGCCCCCAACAATCTGGGTCCTCATTTTACCAACCTCGGAAGGATGGAAGAGTAGGTCAACCTTGAGCCTGGTGAGATTCGAACTGCCAA
Organism: Thermophis baileyi; assembly: GCA_003457575.1. NCBI lineage: Eukaryota > Metazoa > Chordata > Lepidosauria > Squamata > Dipsadidae > Thermophis > Thermophis baileyi. The sequence goes on from QLTV01000972.1 coordinate 6,351,716, forward strand.
ATTGCAGGCAGCCGGCAGTCAGCAGAAGTGGCCTGCAGAAGTGGCCTGCATTCTAACCACTGCCACCATGGCTCAATGCAGTTATAAAGTGAAAAATCATAAGCACAACTTATATCAGTAACGGCTTCAGTCATTAAATCATTGTGAATTTTTAAGTGCAAACATGATCCCGACTTGCAACTTCCTGCTGGCTTCCCCATTGACTTCGCTCACCGGAAGCCAGCTGTGATGGTCACGATCACATGACTGTGGGAAGATGTGACTCATAATTGCATGCTGGTTGCCGAATACCTGAATTGTGATCATGGGGGGCACCGACAACTGCAATGTCAAGGACCGGTTAGCTGTCATAACTGAACAATTGCTGAACAAGTGGTTTCTAATCAAGGACTACCTGTATGTTCTTGGTAGGAAGTTTGTAATATTGATTAAATTATATCTCCAGATATAGAATTCCTCTGTCAGGAACTTCAGATATATTGTGGCTGAATTGCGGAAAATTACTATGCACTCAGAAAAATTAAACTGATTCTAAACATTCTAAAGGAACCTTAAGGAAATCTGATAGAAAAGAAAGATTGAATAGTACCATTCCGTATGCCCTAGATTTCATTCATTGCTTAAAAGTTGATCTGTATTATCTTACATTAGCTTATTAGACCAAAAAGTGGTGCTTTTTTATACCTATTTGTTCAGTGTTGAATGTTAACTGTTTATAATTTGAAGGTGCTTCTGACACGAATAAAGAAAAAACTTATTAAAAATTTTGCATTCTAGCAATATGGAGTTTTTACATATTATTATACTTTATATATTACACTCTTATTTTCTCTTTCATTTTTCTCTTTATTAATCTATTTTAGTAATTAGCTTATGTTAATGTTTTTTTTTTAACTAGCTTTCGTTGACCTGGTTGAATTGTATTTACAAGTTCGGTCAATCCATTTTCGTTCTACTTTTACCTGAACTTCTACAAAAATCTATAAAATTATACTGAAAATACTCTATTTGCTACACATGTAACTCTGTCTTTCATGCTTTCTCTTGATGTATCGTAAGCTCTAGGACCATGGTGCTGCTATGATATTTTGATGCTCACATGTTCTCATGCTAATCCCACTGAAAATGCAGAGTTTTCCCCAAATCCTTATTTCTAGCATATAGCATTGTGCCCTATTCTGAGCCATAGCAAGTGGCATGGTTCAGAAATAAGTAGATTCTTATTTTCCTATTATATAAGCAGCAATTCCATGACAACTGAAAGCTTATTGTTATACTATATGTGTCAGGGTTCCAATTAACAGACCCAATGAAATCAAAACTCTGAGGCCTAAGGTTTCCCCAAAGCAAGAATTTATTAGGAATGCCATATTGGCAGAGCTGGTGAAAACCTGACTCTGAAGGACCCGAGGTTTTCCCCACCCAAATCAAAGTCCAAAGTTCTTGCCTCCAGGTCACACATCCATCACATGGACCAATCAGGTCACAGTGCTCCTCTGGCTGTCTTTGGTCCATGCCTTCCAAAACACCTGGTGGGGATTCAAATTTTTTTACTACCGGTTCTGTGGCTTCAGTGTAGCGTGGCTTGATGGGTGTGGCTTGGTGGGCATGGCAGGGGAAGGATACTGTAAAATCTCCATTCCCACCCCACTCCAGGGGAAGGTTACTGCAAAATCCCCATTTCCTCCCGATCAGCTGGGACTCGGGAGGCAGAGAATAGATGGGGGCGGGGCCAGTCAGAGGTGGTATTTACTGGTTCTCTGAACTACTCAAAATTTTCACTACCGATTCTCCAGAACTGGTCAAAACCTGCTGAATACCATCTCTGGACGTTCTTGGCTCCTATGGGAAAGAATATTATTTTGGCTACACTTTGCTCCCCAGCTATCTCCATCTCCCCCCTGATGTTCACACAGCTGCAACCGGCCTTGCTGTGGCAGCCCTGAAGATTTCCAAAATGGAGGACTTCCGGTTGATGTCACGGCACTATCGGACGCGAAGAGCGGGGTTCCGCAAAATCACACCGAATCCCTTCATTGGAGGGCCCCTTAATGGGCTAAAGTCATCCTGTAGGGGTGACAAAGAGTGGAGGGGTACCCTGCAGGTTGCGGAGAGCAGCAGCTCTCCTGCTTGACTCAGGGCTAATTCCTTCTCAGCCAACAACGAAGAGGAGAGGCAGCCATTATGGCTGCCATGAAGCTGGGGCAGCCAAAGAAACAAAGAATGTGCTGGAGCGGTGTGGATGAACAGTGACTGGAACTGGGTGAGGTGACTTTTTTACCTAAAACCTACCCCAAAGAAAATTAACTCCGGAAAAGAGACTCTTTGAAAAGTTTGTTTAAGTGGCAAACAATTACAGAGAGAAAAATTACAGACCTGAAAGAAAAGATTTTAAGAAGAGAGCGCAAAAACATTGAAAGATTGGATCTCTAATTTTTACTGGCAATAGGGCATTTTAAAATGCTGGAATTACCTGTCAGAATTTTGATTATCTGTTTGAATAAATACAAATGGAACCTGTTAGAATTTGTGCAATGTTGAAGTTAAGCTGAAGGCGCCATCTACTGCTGAATGAAATAGACAGCATACTCCAACAATCCTAGGAAAAATACTAATAAGACAGAGGAGAAAGTGGAAATAACTCCTGGAGGATTGCTGTACTATCTATTGCTCTATACTTATCTGCTCCAAGACTACTGGAGTTCTAATGGTGAAAACACGGAAGACATCTAATTAAAGTGACTTTCAAACATCAGGAGTTATGATTGAACTTATAGAGTGGACTTAAGGAGACATTTGGAAATCTTCCTGGATTATAAAAAGAGCTAAATTGACTAACTGTGGGACATAAAGAACTATATTACTGTATTCCCTGAGGAGCAATGTCTGGACTGAGTAAATGGTTTTCAGATCGACTTTCTGAGATCAAAGATAATTGAGACTCTGGGGCAGTGATAGAGCATTGACAGACTATTGAGCTATACTGGGACTTATTAAAAGAAGACAAGATGTTTCAGCAGGAGGAAATAAGTGGATTTCAAAAAGAAATAGTGTCGATGTTTCAAAGCATTTATGATACCATGACAAGGAATCACAGGGAGATAATGGATTTAATGAATAACATAAATGGGAAGCTAGAAAGTGCTCCACAAGGGATAATGAATAATGATCAAAAAACCCAGGAAACAGAGGAGATAATAGAGAGACCAGAGGAAAAGATAGAATGGACAAATCAACAAATAAAACAAGAAGATAAGAAAGAGAAGGCAATAAAAACTTATGAAGCAATTCAGGGAAAATACATGCTAAAAGACCAAAAATGATACTGGATAAACAGAAAGATACCTTTGAAAAGAAAATAGAGATTTGGGCAGATCCTCTGGAGGCTTGGAAGCAAAAGATAGTAGGGATGGAAGAAATACTTAAGCTAACCAGGAAAGATGTAGATAGAGATGAAGACCCAACGGAGGAATTTGGGAGGCAAGTTAAAAATCAAATAAGCGTAAATAGCTATGAAAATGTTATGAAAAAGCTGTAAAAGTGGTTAGTTGTTTCTATGTTTGTTTTGGTCTTATGTTTTTGTATGTTTGTTTTTTATATGTTGTTTTTAAACGGAAAAACCAAATAAAGATTATTTTTTTAAAAAAATAAAAATAAAAAATGAATAAGAATTGAATTATTAAAATGGACAAGAGATGATGGATAGAGGAAATGTTATGTAACACAAGATTGGCTTTATTAGGAGCTAGAACAGAGGCAGAAACAAGAAATAGGGGGAATATTATTATGCATATTTTTATATAATATACTAAAAGTAATAGCTAGATATAAAGATTAGATGTTGAAAGATGGTGACACTGTATGTTTTAATGATATTGTTATTGTCATTGGAATGGGGGACTAAAATGTTGAACAACTAAATAATGAAGGCCTATATTTTATCACAAATACGTATAATAACATTATAATTATATAAGTATGATCTAAATAACACATAATATTAATACTATCATTACTACTTTGTGTGTGTGTGTGTGTGTGTGTGTGTGTGTGTGTGTGTGTGTATTTCCAAAATGGTTTCAGGGCTGACAATATATGGAAGTGCTCCTTAAAACGTTTTTGGCATAAAGTACCTCTGTCACTGTATCAAAAGCTAAAATGCTTCCAAAAGTATCAATAGCAATAGCAATAGCACTTATATACCGCTTCACAGTGCTTTACAGGCCTCTCTAAGTGGTTTACAGAGTCAGCATATTGCCCCCAACAATCTGGGTCCTCATTTTACTGACTTCGGAAGGATGGAAGGCTGAGTCAACCTTGAGCCTGGTGAGATTCGATCTGCCAAATTGCTGGCAGCCGGTGATCAGCAGAAGCAGCCTGCAGTACTGCACTCTAACCACTGCACCACCGCAGCTCTGAATTATATGTTTACATTAAAACATAAAAACTTTAAAGTCTTTTAGGTTTTCTTCAAAAGATAACAAGCTTCAAACTTCAAAAGTAGTACAGTATTGTATTTATATTGTATTCTGTTTTTTATTTTAATCCTCTGTTACTGCCTAGAGTCATTGCTTTGAGATGGGCAGCTGTATAAATGGAATTAATTAATTAATTAATTAATTAATGCAAATACATTCCACGCACAAACAACTAGGTTAGGATAATCTATGCTCTAACTGAAAGTTGCATGGTTTCAATGTTTTGGTCTATATAGGAAACAAGGCAGGGCTGCTTTGTTTACATCTGGACTACAATATGGTTTTGGACAGAAACATTTTAGGAGAAGATAAGAGGAAGGAACTACCAGGACCACAAGTATTCTTTGGCAATTGTGCACATAGGCATCAGTGTGGCAACTGAGTGGATACAACAGGAAGAAAAAACACTGGGAGAATTGGGAAGGCCAAATGTGCTGCTGTGTAGTACAGTGTCAGTGGAAAGATGAACACGAGAAAGCAGGAGATATTCAGGAGGCAGGTGAAGTGATGGTACATGCCATGCTGGGAAACACTGGTAAAATGGGAGGTACGCAGGCTGGTTAATTGGCAGAAGGAGAGGACATTGGGAAGGTTCAGAAAGGGTGGAATATGCTGCAGTTGGACTTGGGCAACTGAGGGAAGGGAGGGAAGAAACGATGCAGGTAGATCAAGGAGGAACAAGTCATGAGATAATCTGCATTGGGACGTGGGTGTCAGAATGGAGCAGAGAAGGGAAGGAACAGAATGTGTTGAGAAATGGGGTGGGCATACAGGCAGGGCAAAGGGGTTGTGGGATTTATTTATTTAGCATATGGCATTCAAGACCAGGGAAGCTACAATGTTATGCACACAGTAGAAGTCTAATCTGCTTGTTGCACCGGTGTACCACAAGAGGGTGAACTAGCTTCACATGGGTTGGGTTGCAGCATTCTCAGAGGGAGTTTACCTGGGACTTCCTTCCACGCTCCTCTGCTGATCGCGTCCAGGTAGATCCAGTACCGGTTCCAACTCCCCATGCAGAATGGAGCCAGCAGTTTCCTACCACCAAAATGGGGGTACTTATCTATCTACTTGCAAACAATGCTTTCAAACTGCTAGGTGGGTAGGAGCTAGGGACAAGACAAGAGATGGGAGCTCACTCTGTCCCGCGGAGCTGGACTCGAACCACCAGAGTGCTGGCAATTTCTCAGCACATCCAGCATCGTTAAGTCTCTGGCCCACCGCATCCCTGGAGATGTGGAAAAACGGTTGGCACACACTAGTTTTCCCTACTTGCCCAGCAAATCTCCCAAAGTTCTGCCCAATTTTGTTTCAGTCAAAACCTGGAACAACCAAAACATTCTGTGCTTCTGTTGAACTGTGACCAATACATGAGGGTGTGGATCAAGGTTTTCTGTTCTACATGGATGTTGTAATCCTTTATTGTGGGTTTGAATCTTTGTACTCATTTAAAGAGCTCATTGCTGTCTTAGAATATCAAGTGGACATTTAAAAATCATCAGATAAAAATATTAAAATGACTGAGACACTAGATAAATGAAGAATGACTACAGAGTCGCAGCACAAGTTCTGACTTCATTTCCAAAAACTGCCATGTTCAAAGTAAACAGGAAGTAATGATCAGGCAGTGTCATGTTTGATGCCAGATCTCTGGATTAGCAAACGTTTCACTGATGACACTGTCATTGTTAACATCTCTCTCACTGTAAAGCCAGTGAAAGCAGAGGGATGCCAGGCACTTCATTTCTTATCTTTGAAGTTAAAAATAGCAAGGCAGAAATGTTATTAATAGATAGTATCATAACTCAGAATGGCTGCTCCACAATACCCTAATAGGAACAGTTCTTCTGGATTACATTAAGAGAATGACATAGTTTTTCTGTGATTGGTAATTCCATTTTAAAAACTTCCTGGTCACACTTTAATCCTTCAGAGTTTTCATGAAATGTAAAAAGAACGTAGACATCTCATCTATAACTGGAAATGTACCTCCCACTTGGTCCCGTAGTAGGGTAGCCTGAGGACATCTGTTCTACAGTTCTGTGTGACCTGAAATAAAACCATAAAATAATAGCATTTTACTGAAAAAATTTAAGACTGTAAGTATAACTGATATAACTGGACAAGCATTAAAATAGGAATGTTTATGGAAGACCTGGGCAGCTTTTTAAGATTACGTTTGTGTCTGACAATTGGAAGAATAAGATTATTGATCCTCTACAATGTAGAAAATAGTAAGAGTGAGTGTAAAAACGACGTGGGGACTAGCTTGTTAAAAAACCCTGAAAAGAGTTTGGAAGAATTCTGATCTGAAGAGTATGTGAAGTAACTATGAGCAAAGGATGGAAAGTGCCATGTGGCTTCATGCCAGTCAGAGATTGTGAAGATCTTAGATCTTCAGGAGATCTTAGCAATGGATGAATGTGAGAAAGTTTACTGGATGCCTTTTGATTTATCAAAATGAATAGGCTTGAATTATAGAATGTTATGCATGCTTATGAAGAATTAATTGATAAGTGCAAAAAGAAAGTTATGATGGAAGTAAAGCCATCATAATAATTTTATAGTTATGCAAACTGTGTTTTATTCTGTTTTTATTGATGCTGCCCAAAATCACATTAATGAGATGGGTAGCTATATAATTTTGATAAATAAAATAAATAAAGCATATATCAGAACAAATGCAATACTTAGCAAGTGGCTAACTGATCAGGGTGTATTACAAGGAAGTATGACATCCCCTTGGTGGTTTAATGCATTTAGGACAAAATGTATACAGAATATTTTTTGGTTGAGGGCATGAAAATCTATTTTCAAAAATAGATTTGCAATGAAAGTTAGATTGTATGATACACTGTGGATATGGATCTGAAAACTAATGTATCATAGATCAAGTAGAGTGGCCAATTGCAGTTCATATGATCCAATGTACCATAAATTAAAAGAGTTGGCTTAATTGCTAAAATAACAATACAAGAGGCTCACAGTAATTATTTCAAAATTATGGATAAACCATCCTGGGTAAATTACTCATAAAATGTAGTTAATACTTTGAAGAAATAAATAAATGAATAGAATGGTTGGATGGATTCATATTTTGCATTACAATGTTGACATATTTTATATGCATATATAACTTCTGGAGAATACGGTTACCAAGTTTGGACTTTGAAAGAATTAATACACCATTGATAATAGGTTCAAAGGTAGATCAATAGGATCAATAAGAAGCACTGCCGCTCTGAAGTTGCAATGGTACATTTTTTTTCTTAGAATATACATAGCAATTATTTAGAAGAGATTTCTGCTGGGTTCCTAGCCCTCCTCTACACTCTGCTAAAGCTTCCTTTGGCTGCAGTTTGCGCCATGAAAAATTCATGTGCTGCATGGCTAGAGCTTGACAGCTCTTAATATTGGGAAGCAACCAAAATTAAATCATTTCTTATGAACAATACTTTGAGAGTGTGACTTTTTCTAATAATTTCTCATGTCATCCAATTATGATTTTTTTCAGAATTCTCTTTCAGTCTGCTCCCTCTTCTGTCATACATTTGTTCTGTAATTCAATCTTCATTCATTCTCTCCATCCATATGGCCAGACCACCTCAGTGTACTGTTTTAATCACTAGTCAATCACTTTGTATCAACTCTTATTCACTATCCACTTAATGTAGAACAAAATCCTGTTGCTCTCCTCCAATTAGACTGAAATATCTATTTCCACTGCCTTTATTTCTTTTTTTCTCCTGACATAACCAACTCTCATTGACAGATAATAAAGGCAGAAGCCAACCCTCAGAATTTTAATGTTTTAATTTTCACAATAGGCTTATTTGTCAATGGCAGAGTTTGATTATACATGGATTGAATTATCTGTGAGTGTGATGGAATGTGAGAATGACCTTGGAAGACTGGCAGCCGAGAGGCAGGAAGGATCAGTTAAAATGAAGAGCAGCCCACAATTGAACAACGGGCAGAGAAAGAAACCTAGAAAGAATCTGCCCTGACTTATCAGATGGTAGTAAGAAAAGATTGGAGATTTGTACTGTCAGACATGTAAGATTCTGTTAATGTATCCTTACAATAAAATAGAATTAATTCATCTTGTCATGTTTCCTGACTGACCTATTTGGGAGGTTGATGGTGAGTATATAAACGATATATGGGTACTTCTTAAAAAGTGTTACTATATACCAATTAGTCCTTCACTTATAACCACAATTCTACCCAACATTTCTGTGGCTAAGTGAGACATTTGTTAAGTGAATTTTGCCCCATTTTACGACCTTTCTTGTCACAGTTGTCAAGTGAATCACTGAAGTTGTTAAGTGAGTAACACGGTTGTTAAGTGAATCTGGCTTCCCCATTGACTTTGCTTGTCAGAAGGTCACAAAAGGTGATCACAGGACTCCGGGACCATCATAAATATGAACCAGTTGCCAAGCATCTGAATCTGACTATGGGGATGCTGCAATGGTTGTAAGTGTGAAAAATAGCAATAGCAATAGCAATAGCACTTAGACTTATATACCGCTTCACAGTGCTTTACAGCCCTCTCTAAGCGGTTCACAGAGTCAGCATATTGCCCCCAACAATCTGGGTCCTCATTTTACCCACCTCAGAAGGATGGAAGGCTGAGTCAACCTTGAGCCAGTGAGATTTGAACCGCCGAACTGCAGCTAGCAGTCAGCTGAAGTAGCCTGCAGTGCTGCACTCTAACCACTGCGCCACCTCGGCTCTTGAAAAATGGTCATAAGTCCCTTTTTTCAGTGCTGTAACTTTGAATGGTTAAATGAATGAAATAAATAAATGAAACACTAAATGAACTGTTGTATGTCAAGGACTACCTGTACTCGTTGATAACTCATCTGTAGATAAGATGAATCCATGTATTTTAAGTCTATGTTGGCACCTGAAATTTTAGCTTATCTGCAAGTATGTATGGTAGCTTGCCACTCAGGTATTTGACAAATGTGAAAAAGAAATGGAATACTACAGTGTTATTGGTTAAGTTATACAGTTCTCAAGAACCAAATTACATATTTACATGGAATATATCCAGGGGGGAAAAAGTTTAATATAGAGATGGCAAAATGATATGAATGATTCTTTCCATGGAACTAAACAAGTAAATTTCTATGAAAAAGAACCAACATCATAGAAATCAAATTGCATCACACTCGCAGGAATGAAAGAGGTCATGTATGTCAGTTTACACAACAATACGACATAATTCCGTGACTGCACAGGGAACAAAATGCACGTTCTGCAACTTTAAAAAAAAAAAACTCTTTATATCCATCAATCCTGGAAACAACAAGAAATAGAGAAAGATTACCCACAGACACACTTTTCTTTTTTAAAGTAATTATTGTTATTAAAAATTTTCTAACAAATAAAAATAAAAACAATGGGGAAGACGGTAAGGGGAAAAGGAAAGAGAAATAGAGAGGGGAAGAAGGAAAAAAAGCAGTGACTTATAAGTAAGTAAATTACATAATAAAATTATAATCTCAACTTTTTATTTGTGTGAAGTTCTACCCATTAATATACCAACAACCTATTTAATCATCAAAATCCAAAAATCAAATTTTCATTTTTATCTCTTTCGAGTAGAAAGGTCAGAAGTGGTTTCCAAGTGGAAACCTTGTACCTTTCTTGTTACCACAGTCATGTGGCAGATTAGTACACCCACACATCCTGCAAATTAGTATTCTCATGAGACATGCATGCTTCCCTCCCCCTTCAGGAATGCATTATTGAAATAATAATGGACAAAGAAAGCAGATTCTCAATACCCAGTCACAGTTCAAAGACTTACTCTTCAGCGTAAGAAAAATATGGGGGTTAGTAGAACAATGTTATTAGATATGTATAAATCAGAGGTGGGTTCCTGCCGGTTTGGACCGGCTCTATAGAACCGGTAGCGGGAATTTTCCCCCGCTCGCTGAACCGGCAGCGATGGCCGGCTGGACACGCCCCCGAACCGGCTCTCTCGGCAGCGCCATAGGTGCCACCATCTTGTTTTTTGCTTCTGCACACACGCAGAAGCTGTTTTTTTGCTTCTGTGCATGCGCAGAAGCTTGGTTTTTAGCACTGCGCATGCACACACGCGCACGCGGTGCACGAGGAAGCGAACCGGCAGCGAGGTAAGTTAGAACCCACCCCTGGTATGAATGAATCATTATCAATGTAAATGAGCTATGTGTGGTGATAATAATGAAATAGGACTATAATTCATTGAGATGTCCATGGCAAACAAGAACTCACAATCTCCCAGTTTCTACCATGGTACCTTTAACCATTACACCAAACTGGCTGTCATCTGTTTTGGTTTCTTCCTCTTTTTTTTCTTTTTTTTTTCTTTCTCTTTTCTTTATAACTTTCTGTATTATTACAGTATTATTCTTCTTGGTATTCAATTCATAAAAGCAGTCTTTAAAAAGAAAAGCACACAGAAAGTATTAAAAACTACAACACAGTGCCACCTGGTGGATTCTATGTACAAGGCTTTGATGCCATTTAATCACAACTTCCTGTTTACCCATATGATGGATGAGTGATTGAATTATATGAAATTAAAAGGAGCTGTGTATATAAGTGTGCTTCTGTCTTTATTATTTGTAAATGAGAGTTGGGTATGTCAGGAGAAAACAAACAAACAAATGCACTGAATATTTCAGTTGGTGTGAAGGAAAACAACAAGAGATATGGCCCACATTAAATGAATGAATGTGAACCGAATACATAAGTGATTGAGCACAACTGAGGTGGTTTGGTCATATCGAGAGAATGAATGAAAACTGAATCACAGAACAAATGTATGACAGAAGAGTGAGTAGACTGAAAGGGAATCATAGTTGGATGAGGTGAGAAATTGTTAGGAAAAGTCACACTCTCAAAGCATTTGCTCATAAGAAATGATCTAATTTTAGTTGCTTGCTAACCTTCGAGCTGTCAAGCTCTGGTAATATTTATTGCCTTTTCTTATTTCTAGATCAGGGGTGTCAAACTCGCATCGTCACGGCAGCATCACGTGACGTATCAGGACTTTTCCCCCCTTTGCTAAACCGGGCATGGGCATGGCCAGCGTGTAACGCATCTGGCCCGCGGGCCGAGAGTTTGACAGCCCTGTTCTAGATCCTTCCAACTCAGTCCCCAAAATTGTCAGAATAATCAAAATGCTTTAATGGCAATTAATCTTACATCTTATCACTTGGGTTGTGATTAGCAATTACAAAAAACACCCAGCTGAATTTACAGCAGTCCCAACTCATTATAGTGAGAAATTTAAAAAACAGAAAACAATGTAGGCATAAGTAGAAACAAGGATAATTTGCAACGATACAAAGATACGGAGAGATGTAAACTAATTAGTTCTTTTCCCCTATATCCATCTAATCTCTTTTCCTTACTACTCTTTGTGCCATTTACAAAATGTCAAAATGGAGTAGCTAATGAGTTTGTATCCATAGAATTGCAAATCAAATCTTTTTTTTAAATTTCGGCCACAGACCTGCTATATGTAATATATGTCTCATTACAGCAGCAGAAAATAATGAGTATGCAGTTTAATTGGAAAGCAACTTTTCAGATACTGTCCAGAGAAAAATGTCGCAAGCTCATATAGGAAAAGGCAATGCATTTGAACATATGGAGTTCTGTTCACATGCCATATAATTACATCACTGTTGTTTGCAGCACAAGACATACATATGCTCCTACATTTTGACACTCTAAATGGGTCTTGCTAGCATAAAAATGTAAGTATTCTTGTGTCAGAGTCAGGGTCATGGGCATAAATCATCTTACTGCAGGAAATAACACCAAGTTCTAACTTGTTGGGTTTTGATATAGTTCAATAATTTGCCAACCCTAAACATCTTGTCTGATTTATGCAATTACATCTTGTCTGATTTATGCAATTACATCTTGTCTGATTTATGCTTATAAAGATATTTAATGTCCTGTTTCTACAGAGAAATCTAGTCAATTTTTAAGCATTTTTATAAATCCACAGATAGAGAGACCTTTAAGAAAGAATGCAAGCTTCTTGGAACTTAGGCTTTGTTTTGCCTTATAATCCCAGTGATCATAAATCTTTTATTATAAAGGACAGTCCTTTATCTCAGAAAGATCCTTTAGATTTATTTATTTATTTTTTAAAAATCATTTTTCTCCTTTATTGTGTTCATTTAATTTTTACCGTACAAATTTACCGTACAAATTTAATACAGTCTTTCGCATTCATGTGAAAAATATAGAAACTGAATTGTCTGTTTTAAATATATTTACATATACTGTTTGATTTCGTGTATTTTTAGTAGATGATATGTTTTTGTACAGTTTTTCTTGGTTTTGCTCTTGAATTTTCCTTTGTAAAGCAAAGTTGTAAACAATGAAATGTTTATTCTGAACTTATTTCAGATTTATCCCTTTTGGGGGGATTTAAAAAAAAAAATTTCCAAGAAAAGTCACCCTACTTATAATGGACTAAAAATCATGTTTTACATAAAGAGTTATCATTAATGGACTTCTGTATCTCAGGTTATATGAAAGTGGGAGAAATTTATCAGTTACGGTTTAATTGCCTTCTAGAATGTTAAGCTGTGGGTATGAAACTGAGAGGTTCATATGCAGCGGACAGGTGCCAATTTTTTTCATCTTTGTCCTGCCAAAGCATTTCATCGTCAATCTGTGGCATCTGTGCTATGCAGCCTCTGCCTTTCTCTGTCTCTTCTTCCAATGTCCACAAACACTGTTGTCAGACCAGAAATAACTGTGAGGGCTGGCGCTTTACACATCTTTGAATGACACCATCAGCAGCAGTTTACTGCAAAGCCAGTACATATCTAAAAATTGTGCTGATACGCAAGCAAAGTTTCCACCTATTTGAATCCGAGTTCAGAAGGTCAAACGATGCTTCACTTTACTTCCAAAGCATAAGGGACTGTTGTACTACTTTCGATTATCCACTCTGCTTTGGGTTTTTTAATATATATATCTCCACTTTGGAGGGTTATGCTTCCTCCAACTGAGCGCATGAATCACCCCCCCACCCAAAAAAACCAACAATGAAACATAGAAAGGTAGTTTCGTCTTCCTGATAACAAAGCAAGAATGTTGTAGCTTTATGCCTTTCCTGATAGGAAAGTATACGATAAGTGGATATTGTTTCATGCAAAATCATTATGATATCAAGTAGGAATGTGCACAGAGTGAAAAATGGGCTTTGTTTGTACATAGACCAAACACACTGAATCTCCAAAATTCAAAGGGACCATTCAGTCAGGTCTACTCAAAATGAATCTCTGAGCGTGATCTGGGTTTTGATGGAAGTATATCTGAAGAACCCTTTAGAGGAAAATGGAACAAGACCAGTAAGATCCCCCTCTCTTCCTACATATGGCCTGTTGCTACCCTGCCTGCCAATATTCCCAATACCTTCTTCTCCCTTGTCTCTCTTTCTCTCTCTCTAACCACCACCACACTGGCATTCAAGCATGGCATATATTTTATTGCCTATGGTTGCTGTGCATCCTCTTATCATACATCTCAACCCACCCACCCACTCTTACCTCACAACTTCTGTTTCCCCACTTCTTTCATGCATCCATTCTGCCTTCCTGTTACCATATGCCATCAGCCATTCATTTCTCCTACTGTCTCCCACCCTATAATATCCCTGTTGAAATAGATATGCTCCAGATCCATGTGTAAAACATGGCATAGAACTGGGTTATCTGAGGTTATCTGGACTCTCCCTAGTTACATCAGCCTGCCCCATCAAATCTGGCAGAGTAGGCATGTTGAAAGTACCATTACTTAGAGACTTTAATTTGGTAGGTCCTAGAAAACATGCCTTCTGTGCTGTGATACTCACCTTCGAGAATATTCTTTCCCACAAATTAGATCAGCTCCATACCCTTTGATATCCCAAAAAGCCTTTAAGATCTGGCTGCGTTCTCAGTCATGGGGCTCCCAAACAACCAGAGACTTGCACAGATGGCTTCACTGAGGAGGAGGCCATTTTTATCTTCTCCCACCTGGGGTTTGTATTTCTTGCATTTATAATATTTCTAAAAACTGGATTTTATATATTTGCTTCTATCTGTTGTTTTTAATCTATTGTTGTTTGCCACTCAGAGTTGTCTCTGGTGGGTATATAATTTTGATTTAAAAATAAATAAAATAAATAAATGTGCCCTATATAGCGACAAAACACATGTACTGCTGATGGGTTAAACCTGCTCAATGCTGCCTGATCCCTGCCTGGAACACTTCGTGCATAGAACATTTTGTAAATGCTTAGCCAAGTGAATTAATATTATGACTCCTTAACTTTAAGCAAAGCAACAGATGCTAATGATGCGGGAGGTTACAGGCAATGAAGGAGCTGATTTTATTTATGTGATCCGGCATCTCATTTTCCTTTGTTGTTATTCACCAAACAGGAACAAAGGAGAATCCCTGGGCTCAAATAAGAGTCATCTGTAGGGGGTAACAAACCACCACTGATCTATGTTGAGAAGGCCATCCTGCCTGTTAGTAAAGAGTATTTGTCCATAGCAGTTGTGCAGACAGCTGTTCCGCCTGAAGTTGTCACCAACAGCTCATGATCAAATGATCATAACACAAATGCTGCCGATAGCTGTAATAAGATCATCGGGGTACAATTTCTTTCCATTAATCGTGTAGTAGCTGTAGCAGTCCCAGGTGTAAAGCCAATCCAGATGCATGTGGGGCTGATGGACAATCTTTCAGTAAATTTACACCCCAAAAATGAAGTGGGGCAAAAACCACCTAGCAGAAACATATTTAGAGATGACTCTTTCAAGCAAGATTGGAATGAACACAGATTTTCAGGTTAACTTAACAGAATAACAGAGTTGGAAGGGGTCTTGGAGGTCTTCTAGTTCAACCCCTGTTCAAGCAGAAAACCCATGTCAGATAAATGGTTGTTCACTCTCCAAGTTCAGTGTGCTATCCTCTAACACAGGGATGTCAAACTCCCGGCCCGCGGGATGGATGTGTCACGCACTGGTTATGCCCATGTCCGGTTTAGCAAAGGGGGGAAAAGTCCCACTACGTCATGTGACACTGCCATGACGCCGTGAGTTTGACACCCCTGCCTAACACAACTAGTACAAATGGTTAATTACACAAACTACACAATTAGGTTCACACAACATCCTTTGCCTGAATGAAATTGTGACTCCAGTACCTGAGGGTTTATACATCATAGGGTATAGCTTAGCATCTCGTATGGATCAGGCCATTATGTTTGTTTAATCAGTGATCATGAAAAATTATGGCTTAGCACAGGAGTGGATAATTGTTCTGAGCAAAAGACAAATCTAATGTTTCTGGAAAACTGAGGCTGCGGGAGGCAGTGGTGTCCCTTACTTATTTTTATTGATTTGCAAGCACTTCTATGACACGTCCATTAGGTGTTTCACTTTTAAGCTGTTTTTCACTGATAACACTAGTTTTAGGGTCCACACTATAGTTTTTCATTTTTAACACACCTTAAAATGGCAAGGGATTACTTACAATTTTCAACTCCCAGAGTCAGAAGGGGCTCCCGAAAAGGAAAACATTTTCACTAAGGCTGCAAAAACACAAAAATGCAAGAACCATCACATAAATCCAAAGGAAACAAGTTTGGTGAAGTCTGCAAAGCATGGTTTCTGGAATTGTTTACAAATCCTATACCAGTAGGGGCCGTGGGATATTCAAATTTAACAATAGAATTCAGCCCAATGATTGATTAAGTATTCCAACCTTGTACAGTGTTCTGTTCGTTTATAACTGATATTTTGACACCAAAGACCATCAGCATACTGAAAACTTCAAAAAGTTTTTTTGCCAATACATTTCAAGTTTATAAGAATAAAATTCTAACCTAACAATTCTGCAAAGATCCAGTGGGTGGTGCCCAACAGTAGAATGAAAACTTAATTTTTCTCTTCTTCAAAAGTGTGTAAAAGCAAATATGAAATTCTGCATTCAGTTTTGCAGTATTTATACCCAGTTTCTTCAAAAATATGAACCACTGGATTATTTTGTCCTTGCTTAGCATATGATAAGTTGTGAACTTTCTATTACGTATTGTTTAAAGGCAGGGGTGAAATCCAGCAGGTTCTGACAGGTTCTGGAGAACCGGTAGCGGAAATTTTGAGTTTCCACCTCAAATACCACCTCTGGCTGGCCCCAGAGTGGGGTGGGAATGGGGATTTTGCAGTATCCTTCCCCTGGAGTGGGGTGGGAATGGAGATTTTGCAGTATCCTTCCCCTGCCACACCCACCAAGCCACGCCCACCAAGCCACACCATGCCCACCAAGCCACACCCACAGAACCAGTAGTAAAAAAAAATTGGATTTCACCACTGTTTAAAGGTTTTTAAGAATATTCTGTTCAAAGAGTTAAGATATTTTATTCTGATCGGGTATCATGCAGCATTTACAGTATTTCACATATTTACAGTAAAGCTGTATTATTTATATTGCCATTCATAATAGGTACCGACACAATTTGCATTTTGCATAATATGAAATAAAGATTGAATAGTTTTATCTTGCATTCCTCTGCTGTAGCATTGAGAAGATTTATAGCATTGTTTTACACATAAATAAGGGAAATTAATTTAGTGAGAAAAATGTGTATTAAGGATTGGTGATTCCAATGCAATCCTATGTGTATTTACTCAGACGTAAATACAACTGGTTGAATGACACTTACTCCTAAGTACAATTCCTCTTAGGTATCTTCATTTACAAAATAGGTGCATCGTTTTCTTGGTTTTCAGTTAGCCTTTGCTGGAAACGGGTGAAAGAGGCAGACTTTATTCTTCTGAAGATGGGCTTTCAGCAATGTTTTTGACAATGTGGAGTGGGTGAGCTTCTTTCTGGCAGCAGGCAAGGTCTGACTATCTATAGGAAATCAGCCTTGGCTCCATTCCTGACTTTCCGATGGTGCCTGATCACAGGTGTGATAATTTAATAAAGGTCATTCAGTCCCACCTCCCAGGAAGCAGCTGGCCACTGACTTAATGTTTTCCAGAATAAGATTAGATTGCCTGGAATATTGCGCCATGCTTGCCCTTTGCTGGGACAAAAACAGGTCAGATGGAACTTCTAAATTACCTGTTTTCAGACAGGCAAAGAATAAACCAAACCCAAGAGTAGGGTGCAGCGTCAGGGTGAAGGGTGACTTCTCTTGATTGAGACTTGAACCGTGCTGACATGTAATCGAATCCACCCTGGATGCCTGACACTTTCTTAAGTTAGATTAAGCACAAGATATATCATTGACTGAGCAAGCTAAGTCAGCACATACTAAGTACAAGTGGAACTGTAAACAGGAAAAAGTCCCAAGAATTGTGCACCATGTCAGCTATGAGATAAAAATCAAAAAGTTAGTAGACCAACATGAGACCAGTAGACCAACATGAGATTGAGTAGATTTAGTAGATCAACATGAGATCAATCTTCAAACTATTCTTTTTAGAATGCCTAACTGTTGTTTTTAGAAGGGCAGCAGTCTTCAAACTGAGCTGTTTAGAATGCCTGCAAGGAAAGTGATAAATATTTTAAATTTCAGTTTATTACGATCTAAGATTAGTCAATGGGCAATGAGGTGGGTTACCTGAATTTAGCTGATATTTAAAATGGAAAGTAGCAGGATGATAAAAAATAAACAAAGATCAATCTTCAATTTTTTAAAAAAAAATATCTTACATTTCTTTAACCTTTGGGGCATTCCTACCAAGTTAAAAGTCTGGGATATTCCAGTAGGTATAGATGTTAACAGAAGGGGGAGAAGGACATGATGCCTCTGTCCCTATGTTGCTTTCATACTGGGGCATCTTGAGATTCTTGTGGCTTAGTCTCAGATCTATCTACATTCAAAGATAGAATGGAAAGAATGAGTGCAGGATCATTCACACCAAGAACCTCTGAGTAGTAGTATCAGTGATGATAGATGGTTCTTCAAGAAGAAAGCTTACACAGAAGGTGGCGCTACCAAACACATTTCCTCAATAATGTGTGTGATGGTTGCATATGTCTTACTCTCATTTGGTGGAAATTATGAACATTTACTTGATGAAGTTCCTTTTGCATGCTGTTGTATAATCTTATCCTAATTTGACCTCACATTATTGCTTGACATTAGCATGAATAAAAAAACATGTAATTGCTAGCTAAGAACAACAACAGTGTTGTATACTATTTCCATCATTTGGCAGTGCATCTTTTTGAAAATGAGGGGTGAGAATTTTCCTACACCTCTTTCTTGCCTGACTTTCTTGTTAGATAAGGATGGGCAGGGATGCAGTTGAATCACTCACTTTAGAGAGAATTTGTGTTTTTCAAAGTGAAATGTGATTCTCTTGAAAGTAGAATTGAATCTGGTCCTTTCCAAAGCTCTCTCGAATAATTCCAAGAGATTCAGAAATTATCTGCAAAGTATTTCATTTTCATTTTGTTTGTTTGTTTGTTGTTGTTTTTTTTGAAAGAGAAAGAGAGAGAGAGAGGGAGGGAGAGAGGGAGGGAGAGGAAAAGCTGAATAACTGAAGTTTTTCACTCACAGGGAAAAATGTACCAGCAGCTGTCTAGTCATAAATGCTTTAGGAGTTGATTCTTATTTGATGCTTTGCTATTCATTGTTTTTTGTTAACTGTCTCACTTCAATAAAAAATATCTGAATAGCTTTGGTGGGCACCAGGTTTTCTTTTTCCCAGAGGTGCAGGATCCACTTTTTTGGATCAATCAAATGTTACCTGTTGCTTAATGTCTATGGAGATTCTCAGTCATCCAGGTCATGTTTGTCCCAAAGATGCTTTTTCAAGAGGCAACTGGACTTTCTGTTTTTTTTTTTTTAAGGACATTTCACTTCTCATCCAAGAAGCTTCTTCAGAACTGAAGAAACTTTTTAGATGAGAAGTGAAATGTCTTCAAAAAAAAAAGCCAGAAAATCCAGTTGCCTCTTGAAAAAGCACCTTTGGAACTACCTGTTGCTTGCAACTAACCAGCTGGCTTATTGTCTGAGCTTGACATCATTCGGTTCATATGTGATGCTAAAGGAAAATATGCTTTGCTCAGTCCTGTAATATGAGAAGACAGCTGTTTGTAGTGTAAACAGAGTTGTCTTAAGGTAATGTGTAAATCCAGCCTAAGTGATTCTTCAAATTCATCCTCATTCTAGTTTCCAGTCGTTTTCCTAAGTTTATTTCCCATTACAATCGGTTTATTCACTCTGTGATGGTTTTGTTAGAAATCATTGTACTTAATGTACTCTCTTTTAATTTGCCTTTTCTTCAACCATAGCTAGGTAGCAGCAGTGTCATCCTGTTCATAACAAGCTTTTCGCTAGTTTTTAAGATAGGCTTTATTTTATTTTGAATCAAGCATTGTGTTTTATCTTCACTACATTTGTAGAGGTGCCTACATATCAGCCATTTTTTCATTTAGATTATATCCATTGTTGTTCTGTTTATTTGCGATCTTGTTTGATAAAAAATGAGATGAGTTTTAAGCCAACACATCAGGCAAGAGAAGCTGATGGTTCAGATAACTGAAAATAGCACAGCTTCTGAGTATCAAACAACTCAAAATAGCTTAGATAAAAATATGCCACGTTGTCCTCTCTCTCTTATGCTCATATACGTATGCACAGAAGCACAAGCATTTGGTTTACACATTGTAGAGCCAAATGGAAACAATATTATAGGATGGGATTTACATTAACATAAATGCAAAAATGTCAGAGGTTTTGTTGATAAAATCTGATAAAATATGACGTCTATTTTGTTGTCTCCAAAAAAAGTACAGGTAGTCCTGGACTTATGACCACAATTGAACCCAAAACTTCTCTTGCTAAGCGAGACATTTGTTAAGTGAATTTTACCCCATTTTACAACCTTTCTTGCCACAGTTGTTAAGTGAATCACTGTAGTTGTTAAGTTAGTAACACGGTTGTTAAGTGAATCTGGCTTCCCCATTGACTTTGCTTGTCAGAAGGTCCCAAAAAGTGATCACATGACCCTGAACCCTAAGACACGGCAAAGGTCATAAATATGAACCTGTTGCCAAACATCTGAATCAGTGGTGGGTTGCTACCGGTTCGGACCAGTTCGTGTGAACCGGTGGCGGAAATTTGGCCACGGTCGCCGAACCGGTAGTGAAGGCCAGCTTGCCATTCCCCCGAACCGGTTCCCTGGTCGCCGCTGCTTGAAAGCAGCTGGCAAATAACCCTCTGCACATGCGCAAAGGCTTCTGCGCATGCGCAGAGGGTCAGTACCCGGATGTGACGCACTTCCGATGCGACGCGCGCACTTCCGAACCGGTAGGGAAGGTAAGAGAAACCCACCCCTCATCTGAATGTTGATCACGTGATTATGGGGATGCAGCAAAGGTCGTAACTATGAAAAATGGACAGAAGTCTCATTTTTCATTGCCGTTGTAACTTTGAATTGTCACTAAATGAACCGTTGTAATTTGAGCAACAGATGATAAAGCTCATATCATAACAGGGGTGTCTAGTTGTGTTATGAGCATTCTCATTGACCAGCTTGCTTGACATGTTAGGCACCTGGGGCAAAGTCTATAAACTTGCTGCAAGGAATGTAAAGACCACTCATCTTTGAACTGATAAGACTAGGGCAAGAACAAGTTTACTTAGCTAGTTTTAAAACTTTCTACCCTATTTCTTTTCAACTATCAATCTTCAACTTTAGTATTAACTAAAATATGGAGGAAAAAAAGTGAAAGAAATCTAATACCGTACAAGGTATCATGCAAAATTTCACATGAAAAATGTGTAGAAAGTGTATTTAAAGCTAAGTGCTCCATAAATTGTCAATCAAAAGAGTACATAGTAATTTTCTTGTCACTGAATCCGGAGCAAATAGTTTACAATTTTTTATTTGTTACATACCTTATAAATAAACTGTATTCTCTCTCATACTCAGAATTCAAACTTCACAGATTATATTTTTCCTATAGTCCGCAACCTTATTTTACATATTTGCTTTGGGGGAAAAACACCTATTATGTATCCCCCCCCCCCGTTGCTATATCATGCAGAGTTTGCACTTGGGATGGATGAGGCCACATGTAGCCATACAATCCATCAACTCCTCTCTAAAAAGCTACAGAGTTTGCTTGGGTCATAGCAGTGAAATTAATCTAGAGAGTGAAAAGCAAAGCATGTTTTTAGCTGTGCATTTGCTGTTGAAGCAATTTTCTGATAGCGGGCACGTGGTGCTGTGAAATAGTTTGCATTTCACAATCTAAGTTTTACAAGCTGCACAGTACTCCAACCTATAAAAAGAGCTTAAATCTCTTATGCAATGGTTGCGTTGTATCTGTCTTCGAAGCTGAGAGAATTTGTGGGATGTAGGATTAAAACAACAGTTTATATTTGCCAGAAAGGACAGTAGATGGATTTTAAATTTATATTGTTAGAAATTTTAAGTGCACAATTTAAATAACGTAACTAATTTTAAAGTGTTGCTTTGGCATAAAGAAATACAGTAATTTCTCCCTTCATTCTGAATATAACACTATTAGGTATTATATTACAGTTCCTTGAATAATTCTTTTACTTGTGACTACAACACTTGTATATCATTGTATAAAATATATGTCTATATACATATTAAGTACGATCACATACTTAAATAATATGTAATCCACAGTCGAAGCTAGTTTTAAACAAATAAAGAAAACTATACTAGATGCGAGTACACTTTGTGCTTAAAAGTTCAGAGAAGTTGCATAGAGATTCAACCTATTTATATCTAATTGGTTTTAGATTCCCATCAGATCTAACAGGTCAGCAAATATTTCCACAGGACTATATTTTTACAGAGCAAGAAGCCTTGCTTCTTACAAGAGCTTCCAAAGTATCCTGCTTTTCTACTCTGAACAGCAATGGAGTTGGTTATCTGGCTCCTGTTAGTTGCCACAATATGAATCAGCATAGACACAAGGATCATCTTGAGGTGGGCCTATCAAGAAATTGAAGCTGAGTAGAAAGCAGTCACCCACTACAATAGTTTGCCCTATTGCCACCCTCTGAATCTTCTCTGTAAAGAACCAGAGTCAGTGAGCCATTCTGGAGAGCCATGTCCATCCTAAGGTGAAGCTCTAAATTCATAATCCTCTAAGAGGTAATCCAGAGAGATCGGGGCCAGCAGTTCTGCCAGGTTCATGCTTCACCTAATATCTTTGCTCTACAAAGAAAGATGGGGGACAGAAATGTACTGAGGAGTACCCAGTAGCTGAGTCTTTGCTTGCTGTCTGATGCAGTACAACCCAATACTAGGATTAATGCCTTATGTGCTACTGGAGACAACTTGGCCTAAATTACAAGCATTCCAAATGATGCCCACATGCTTATTTGCAAGATGTTAAATCTCAGCATAGGAGAACGACAAAGGCCAGCTTAATTCAAAAAACAGCTCAGCAAGAATACATAGAGAGCAGGGGTGGGTTCCAACTTACCTCGCTGCCAGTTCGCTCCCTCCCGCGCCTCATGGGTGCGCGCAAAGCGCGCACATGCATGCGCAGTAACAAAAAATCCGGGGGGGGGAGCCAAAAACAAGATGGCGACCGCATGCACAGTGCCAGAACTCAGCTTCTGCGCATGCTCAGAAGAAAATAATAAAAAAAAAATTCAAAAAAAAAAATCCAAAAAAATTCAAAAAAAAGATGGAGGCGCCCACGGACCGGCACCGACCAAACCGGATTGGTGATGTCATCGTGATGTCACCATCATGAACCGGTCCGAACCGGGAGGAACCCACCCCTGATAGAGAGGCTCTGTGCTATTTCCCATTGATTGAATAAAGATATATTTTCATCAGTTCACCAGTAAAAAAAATGTCACCCATTTTGTAATTATCACTGTTAAGGTAATTATCATCTTGTTTCTGGGCTTTTTTTTTTTTTTTTTTTTTTTTTTTTTTTTCCTCCGTATATATCCCTATCTCAGGATATTTCTCGTGAGATGTTTCTCTGGGTGAGGGGCATAATGATTATGGTTAGTAATTTAGCTTCTGGGATATTGGAATATTAAAGCAGGTTTGGCTTTGGGGTTTAGCATGTGTCTGCTTTGTTTTTAAAAGACTGGAGAATGGCAAGAGAAGGATTAATGGAAGTGAGAGGGTCCAAGTGTGCTTAATTAGGGAAGAGAGAAAGGGAAGTGGATGTGTGAAAGTATAAGAAAACAAAATGGTGCCTGAATTTATGAAGACAAAAGTAGAAGTATTGGGCAAAGAGTGGATGGTAAAGGAAAAACACTTGGTCAAATTCAGCATTATTGGTTGTGACCACACCGGAGGAAACTTCCCATGTTTGAAAGTCTTAATGAGATAAGTAAGATGTTGAGCTGTTGCATGAATTTGCCAGAGATTTCATCACTGCTGTTATTGAGGAATGGGCAGATGCAAAACTGGTGATCACGGAAAAGATAGCAGAAAATCGTCTAAATCTCCAAGCATCCAGTTGCAACAGATATCAGTAAGAGAGACCACACTACAGACACAAGGTGGACTTGGAGGGTTGAATAGAGCCTTAGTGGCAGTCTCTGTTGGCCTGTTGTTCCTGCTCCAGGCTGGAAAAGTTCAGTCAGCCAGGAAATTTTGCAGGCACAAGGGAGTTTATCAGACTTCTGGAAAGAAAAATTTGGGACTTTCTTTTAATATGATTGCTCTGTGTAAATGCTGGGGGAAGAGATGGAAGATTTAGAGCCGTGGTGGCGCAGTGGTTAGAGTGCAGTACTGCAGGCTACTTCTGCTGATCACCAGCTGCCAGCAGTTTGGCAGATCGAATCTCATCAGGCTCAAGGTTGACTCAGCCTTCCATCCTTCCGAGGTTGGTAAAAATGAGGACCCAGACTGTTGGGGGCAATATGCTGACTCTGTAAACCGCTTAGAGAGGGCTGTAAAGCACTATGAAGTGGTATATAAGTGCTATTGCTATTCACACACCTTGTGAAAGAATCCAGAGGCTGGAGGAAGTGTGCCTAGTAATGTAGAACCCCCAGGAATGGAAGTAGGGGCTGGAGATTATAAGAACTGGCCAAACAAGGGAGCAGTTATGAGCTGCAATAGGACTAGGAATTAGTGTAGAGTATTAGCATGATTGGGAATGATTGTCACCCAGCTAAACTTGCAGAAGGATTATGCTGTTTGTGTTTTGAATGACTGTGTTTTGGATGAAGTACTGCCGGATAGTGGACTATGACTAGGAAGAGGGATTAGGATTGTAAAAGACATACCAACAGTGGTGAGGAGCACTGCTCCAGAGGTGATGGGGTATGAGTGGCTTTGAATGGAATTGGACCATGATCATAACTGTACCCTCTATCCATCTTCCCAACAATGGCCATTATCTCAGGGTTGATGGAGTTCTCAAGACTGTTGGTGCTGGATAATTTCAACCTCCATACCTTAGAGGAGGGTTCTGGTATAGCTTGTGAATTCATGGCCTCCATGATGACAATGAGCTTGTCTTAGGGAAATATGGCCTCAAGACATGTGGCTGGGCATACACTATAACTGGCATAAATAAAATGTGATATTCTTTGTCAATCTGTGGATCAAGGTTACCCTGAAAACTCTGCAAAGGTTCCACCCCAGATGCCTAATGGATCTGAATAGTTTCCAGAA
The DNA here is from genome assembly GCA_003457575.1 of Thermophis baileyi. Lineage (NCBI taxonomy): Eukaryota > Metazoa > Chordata > Lepidosauria > Squamata > Dipsadidae > Thermophis > Thermophis baileyi. The sequence continues at coordinate 6,376,872 of QLTV01000972.1, forward strand.
GGCGTTTGGGGTTTTTCCCAACAATCTAGCAGGAACTTCTGTCTCGTGCCTGGTTTATCTACGGAATGGGGAGGTAGCCACTGCAATTGATACAACTGCTTCAGTGCCTCATCTCTTCAGCCAGTTCATTGGCTTACTGAGAAGTAGAGAAACATGAAGCAGCTGAAAAGACACCTAGAATGATGTTGGTATAAACCAAAGGTGGACATGACTGAGATTGGTAAGAACTGAAGATTGAGCCAACTGTGATCAGAATGATGACACATCAGTTCTTCTTTGTGTTTCTTGCATTCATGGAATCCCAATAGCCAGTCCTGTTTCCCATTAACCCAAACATTTTGCGGGAGGATGTGCAAACCATATCAGTATATTTACTGAATAGGGCAGGAAATAGTAGGGCAGATATATATCTGCCCCACTATTCCTGCTCTCTCCTTGACATGCCATGTTGTCTTTGTCTTTCTGATCTTCTGCATCATTTTAGTAAATATACTGATTTTATACAGCATAATATTTCACAATAGAATCCATGTGGTAGCTACAGCAAAATCAAAGTAAGTGTCCTGTTGTTGTTTTTAGCTAGTGCTATGTAAATACTACTTTAATTCTCATAATAAGAAATGCTACTATGCAAGCAGGAGGTTCAGTTTGTGATGCTTTCTTGTTACTAGCAACTACCGTAGTCTGTTATGATCCTCTGGGTGCCTTTTAATAGAACAGACCTTGTTATTACTCATAATGGAAGGAAAAGATTAATGGTAGTCACCCCTGCTAAGTATAATATTATTGGAAACCAACGTGATTCTTTATCTGAAATAACTACTGCAGCTACTTATATCCTGCCTGGCTCAGAACGTGTTCATAATTTGGTCCTTACTCATCTGAGAATTGATTTCAAATATTTCAAATATTTTTACAATATTTTATTTTGTCCATTTAAGGACAAAAATGCACAAACACTGTTTTGTACAATGCTGAAAAGGAGCGAATCCCCTACGGCTGGGTTTGAATCTTGAGCTTCTTTAAGTCAGAAAGTGATCTATATGTTCCTGAGTTTTTGTGGGTCCTTTGTGCCGATATGCCATAGTAATAGAGCATGGATCCTTATAGCTGAAACTAAGTACTTTCAAAGGTATTTTGGTATTCTGTCCAGTAGTGGTATTAGCAATAGCACTTAGACTTATATACCGCTTCATAGTGCTTTACAGCCCTCTCTAAGCGGTTTACAGAGACAGCATATTGCCCCAAAGAATCTGGGTCCTCATTTTACCCACCTCAGAAGGATGGAAGGCTGAGTCAACCTTGAGCCTGGTGAGATTCGATCTGCCAAACTGCTGGCAGCCGGTGATCAGCAGAAGTAGCCTGCAGTACTGCACTCTAACCACTGTGCCACTGCAGCTCATTCACTTATTCACTTACCTCCGCTACTGGTTCGGACATGGGAGCACGCGCGCGCTTCTGCGCATGTGCAGAGCATCCGTGATGATGTCCTGGCGGGTGGGCGGAGCCTCCCGCTGCCGCCACTATCAGTTCACCCGAACTGGTGCGAACCAGTAGAATACCACCACTGATTCTGTCTACTTCTAAGCCCACAAAAAAGACATTCGTGAATACTTACAGTATAATTAGTGCATGCACCTATTCAAATCTTTCTAGTCCACATTGTGTTTATTTTTAAACAGCCATGTTAACACTTGTTTGTTTTTATGTTGAAACCCAAAGCATTTTCTAAATCTAATGTTTTCTTTAAAAAAAACACAATCTGAATTATTGGGCTCTCTTTTATTCAGTTTCAGAAAGATAATGTTACTTTTTAACATAAAACTATATTAAAATGTTAAAATGAAAAATAACAAGAACTAATATTTAGAATGAAGATAAAATAAAAAAGAAGGAAATAAGAAAAGAACTAAGCTAAAAGTGCAAAAAAATTAAAAATACTTCCAATTTTTTACAGCAATTATAAGTATAACCATAGAGTAAGGACCTAATTTACATTTATACTTATAAACGTAAGATGATAGAACTTGTTGAGATGGCCAGATGGACAGTTTTTAATGAGAGATAAGACATTTTTTAATGCTGTTTATAGTGGCTTTTTGAGTGAAACAGAAAAAAAAATGAAATTGTGATGTATGGCTTTGATGGTTAGACAAAATATTTTTTTTCCTATAATCTATTTTTTCTAAACACCAAAACCATACATCATAATTTCAATTTTTTCTGTTTCACTCAAAAAGCCACTTTAAACAGCATGAAACAATGTCTTATCTCTAATTAAAAACTGTCAAATTTGACTGTCTCAACAAGTCCTATCATCTTCACCATTCATTCCTCCATTGTGGGTAAAGTCAACTCTTTCCATCGTTGTGCATATAATGCCTTTCTGCAATGGAAAAGATAATGTTACCCAAATGCTTGCCAAAACAAACAAAACAAAAAACTCCCACAGAGGATTCACTTGAAATAACTTTTGCATTTTGCTATGCATTACAGGTAGTCCTCAACTTACAACCACAATTTAGCCCAACATTTATGTTGCTAAGTGAGTTTTGCCCCATTTTACAACTTTTCTTCCCACATTGGTTAAGTGAATCACTGCAGTTGTTAAGTTAGTAACATGGTTGTTAAGTGAATCTGGCTCCCCCATTGACTTTGCTTGTCAAAAGGTTGCAAAAGGTGATCACATGACCCCGGGACACTCCAACCGTCATAAATATGAGTTAATTGCCAAGCAACTGAATTTTGATCACCTGACCATGGGGATGCTGCAACAGTCATAAATGTGAAAAATGGTCATAAGTCACTTTTCTCAGTGCTGTAGTAACTTTGAACGGTCACTAAATGAACTGTTGTAAGTCAGGGACTACCTGTACTTCACTGGATGGGGTATCTGCCTTTTTTCTTTCGTTTTTTGGAACAATGAGAGAACTATCCATTCGTGTGCATGTACTAGGCCAGGAATCCATTGCCTTGCCTTATGCTGAACTGCCTGTGACTTCTGAAATCATTTACAATCACCTACAGACAGGGTCATTGGCAGGCAGGTATCTTTTGGCCATTTACCTGTGTGAGACAAGCAAAATGATGATCAGGTTCACCCTTATACTAAGCCAAGGGTTTTTCTATGTAAATTATATCTTACTTGTTTCCTTTGACATTCTGAGTCAAAAGCTTAATGTAATGTAATCACAATTGTAAAGGTAATTGTTTTTGAAATTATGGAAATGAAACCAGTGCTCATAGTTTCATTGCAAATTAATTACTTCCTAGTATGTGGCAAACTAAATGTTACCCTTACAAGGGGATTGGGAAACTATGATGTGAAGTGCAGAGCTTGCAAAGCAGGATCAAATTATAATTTACACTTACAGTTTGCAAGGTACAGTTTGGATTCATACCACCAAAACAAATTTCTTTTAGTGCCTCATTGTGTTGTATGAATGCAATCTATGAATTGAATACCCATGTTTATGGCTAGTATGTGATGTGATTTCTGCTAATTATGGTTTATTGTGATGTGATTTCTGTTAATTAAGGTTTATTCAGCAAATTTATTTATTTATTACATTTGTACACTGCCTGACAGAAACTCTGAGCAGTTAATAATAATTCATCAAATTATAATGATTAAGTAAATCATAGGCTATGATGCAGGGATGCAATCATGATTTCCTGGTTTGGATACAGCAAGAATCTGTGATTTAATCCATTTTATTACTGAAGGTTATGAAGGAGGACAAATGATAGATAGATTATCATGGCATATCATGATTTAATGTGATTTCTGAACCCATCCAACCAGTTACAGTCAGGCAATAATTGAAGGTGGAAAGGTCAGATCATTTTATTTTATTTTTCATTGCAATCAGTTAGGAGATTTTGTGGTAGTCTTACAGATCATACTAAACCATTGTTTGGTAGGTCATTGTTGATTGAATAACCATAGTCAGCCGGATTCACACATGCTAAACCATGGCTTACAGTTCTCACAACCTAAGGCAGAATCGACTTACAACCTTGTGTTTAGTGACTATTTGAAGTTGCAACAGTCCCAAAAAATCAAAACCCACACTTAAAAGCACCAATGATGTTGTCTAGTTGGGTAATGGAACAACTGTAAGCAAATAACCAAGCACAGACTATCAAGGACTGCACAATTTGTAAAGTTCCTTCTGTATTTGTATTGTAGGAGGAAAGCCATATTAATCCATGTAGCTGACAATCAAAAGAATCTAGAAGCACATTCTAACCATTTGTAATACAAGGCTATAAACTGCAGGGTATGAAAGTATGTTCCTTATAATAAAATTTGTCTCAAAAGGTGCTTCCAGAATTTCCAGATTTAATATCTCATAGAAATAGGCCTTTAGGATTACAGATATCCTAAACTACAAATGTCCAGATGGCCACTAAATAGCAACGACTCAGAGTTTGTATAACTTTACTGCCTTAGAATCAGGGGTGGGCTGCTGGGGGTCCTTCTTCTACCACCTTCGTCGCCAGTGTTAGATTTGCGCAGGAAAGAAGCAGGGGTGGGTTCTAAATTTTTTTACTACTGGTTCTGTAGGTATGGCTTATTTTGTGGGTGTGGCTTGATGGTCATGTGATGGTGGGCGTGGCTTCATGGTCATGTGACTGGGTGGGAGTGGTTTGGCAGTCATGTGACCGGGTGGGAGTGGTTTGGCAGTCATGTGACGGGGTGGGAGTGGCTTGACGGTCATGTGACTGGGTGGGGTTGCTGGGTGATCATGTGACTGGGTGGTCATGTGACTGGGTGGGCGTGGCCAACTTGACATCACTCACGTCAAGGGTTAGGGTTAGGGTGCCTGGCCTCTCTTCGCCTCAAAGGCCTCAACGAGATACAATTTCCCTATCTATTTACTACTACTGAACATCCAAAATATACTATTTAATCCTATGTATATATGCCATATGTGTACATACATATTACACAC
>QLTV01000972.1:6382237-6399810 GCA_003457575.1 Thermophis baileyi
CTCTCTTTCTTTCTCTTTCTCTTTCTTTTCTTTCTTCTTTCTTTCTTTCCTTCTTTCTTTTTTCTTTCTTTCTTTCTTTCTTTCTTCCTTTCTTCTTTCTTTCTTACTTTCTTTCTTTCTTTCTATCACTCTAAGGTTTGATGAAAGCAGTCGCAAGCTTAGGGTGAATTAAGTCTTTCTCCAAAACTTAAACCAGGATTCCAACAAAAACCTCTAGGTCAGCATCAAACAAGGTATGGAAGGCAAGCCAGGCTAGGAGGCATCAGAATAATTTCAGGCAAGTTCAAGCCTCTGTTAAGAGATACCTGCGTTCTCTCTCTCCCTTCCTTCCTCTTTTTCTTTTTCTCTTTTTCTCTCTCTCTCTTTCTTTCTTTCTTGTCTCTCTCTCTCCCCCCTCTCTCTTTCTCCCTCCCTCCCTCCCTTTCTCCTTTCCTGTGAAGAACCCCAGAAGGTCTTTGGTAGCAGGAAGAAAAGCCAGACATTTTGAAACTGAGAACATGCCCATTGATTATCTGGCATTCTTAAAGCTCCACTGTTGATTACCTTAGCCTGAGCAAGGATAGCTTAGCAGCCAGTTAGAATGAGCTCTCAACTCAAACTCAGTGCACGTGGGGATCCCCAAACAGTGAGGATGAAGTGTGAGTAAAAGAATTTACCCTTCCCTCCCTCCCTCCCTCTCTCTCTTTCTCCCTCCCTCCCTTTCTCCCTTCCTGTGAAGAACCCCAGGTGGTCTTTGGTAGCAGGAAGAAAAACCAGACGTTTTGAAACTCAGAACATGCCCATTGATTATCTGGCATTCTTAAAGCTCCACCAGGGTGGGTTCCTCCCGGTTCGTACTGGGTCGCCTGAACCGGTAGCAAGGCGCTGGTGACGTCATGATGGCGTCGTGGACCTGCCTTGGTCGGTGCCGGTCCGTGGGCGCCGCCATTTTTTTCCCTGAATGTTTGGCGGCTTTTTTACGTTTTGGGCTGTTTCTGCTCTGCTGCTGCTTTGGAAGGGCCCTCCCACCTGCCCTCGGGTTAATGCTGTCCTTTATTCTTCGCCCAAAGCACAGCTGACCAGCTCCTCAGCTGTGTTTCGGGCAGATTATATTGACTGAGCATGCGCGGACACAGAATTGCACCGGGGGAGCACGCGCATGCGTAACCCTAAGCCACGCCCACAGAGTGGTAGTGGAAATTTTCGGAACCCACCCCTGAGCTCCACTGTTGATTAGCTTAACCTGAGCAAGGATAGCTTAGCAGCCACTTACAATAAGCTCTCAACTCAAACTCAGTGCACGTGGGGATCCCCAAACAGTGAGGGTTTCTTTCTTCCTTTCTCCCTTGAAGGCCCTCCCCCGTACCCCTTTTGGGCCTAGCAAGCCTCCCTACAGCCCCCTGGGAGCCAAAAGGGGCACGGGGGGCACCGCACCCCCCATGCCCCGTTTTGGGCCTAGCAAGCCTCCCTATAGCCCCCTGGGAGCCAAAAAGGGTGTGTGGGGGGTGCCGCACCCCCCCAAGCCCTGTTTTGGGCCTAGCAAGCCTCCCTACAGCCCCCTGGGAGCCAAAAAGGGTGCGGGGGGCGCCGCGCATCCCCCACGCCCCGTTTTGGGCCTAGCAAGCCTCCCTACAGCCCCCTGGGAGCCAAAAGGGGTGCGGGGGGGGGCGCCACACCCCCCATGCCCCGTTTTGGGCCTAGCGGGGAGCCAAAAGGGGTGCGGGGGGACACCGCACACCCATCCCTGCACCCCGTTTTGGGCCTAGCAAGCCTCCCTACAGCCCCCTGGGAGCCAAAACGGTGCACATGGGGACCCTGGAAGCAGGGGTGGGTTCTAACTTACCTCGCTGCCAGTTCGCTTCCTCCCGCGCTGCGTGGCAAAAAAACAAAGCCAGAAAAAAAGATGGCAACTGCATGCACAGTGCCAGAACTCGGCTTCTGCGCATGCTCAGAAGGAATTTTTTTTTAAAAAAATTAAATAAATAAATAAATAAATAAAAAGATGGCGGCGCCCACAGACCGGCACCGACCAATCCGGTTCGGTGACATCATCGTGACATCACCAGCGGGTCACTACTTGTTTGGGCGAACAGGTCCAAACCGGGAGGAACCCACCCCTGGAAAGAAGAGGCGAGACGTAGGAACAGTTCAGCACCTTTATTTCTCCTTGGCTGAATGCAATACGAACTGCCGGCAGGCTGCAGGAAAGCTGCTTTTAAGGGCTTCTCTACAGCCTGCTGGCCACCGACAGTAGTTTATTTCTCCCACCGCTAGATTAGCCAATCAGCAGCAGTTTTTTTAAAAAAATTAAATAAATAAATAAATAAATAAAAAGATGGCGGCGCCCACAGACCGGCACCGACCAATCCGGTTCGGTGACATCATCGTGACGTCACCAGCGGGTCGCTACCGGTTCGGGCGAACCGGTCCGCACTGGGAGGAACCCACCCCTGCAGCATCCAAAGCTGAGTAGAGCCCCACATTTTTGTAAATATTTGTAATGTCTTTCATTTGGAGTCTCCCTGGATAAACTAAGGCTATGTCAACACAACATATGAACTAAAGTTCACCTTACAACTAGGGTATATCTGAACCCAGTTGCCCAGTACAGAATAAAATTCCATAAATGGCATCTCATCCAGGGGTGGGCTGCTGGGGGTTCACAGGGGTTCGGGAGAACTTATAGCTAAGATTCTGTGCAGTTCAGACATCCCCCAAATTCCACTCCTGGCTGGCCCTGCCCACACCACCCCACTCCTCCCAGAAGTCCCCATGTGGCCCGTTTTGGATGCAGGTAAGTGCAGGGCATGTGTGGAGGCTCAGGGAGGGTGAAAAACAGGCCTACCGGAAGTTGGGGAAGGGCCTCCGGAGCCTGGGGAGGCCGTTTTCGCCCTCCTGGAGGCTCAAGGAAAGCCTCCGGAGCCTGGGGAGGGCAAAAACACACACACACACACACACACCCGCCATGGTGCAGGAGGCTGACTAGGCCATGCCCACCATGGCCATGCCCACCCAGCAACCGGGCAGAGAACCCCTTGCTAAAATTTTTGAAGCCCACCCCTGCTTAGAATGGTCCCCTGGATTTTCACAACTCAGATCTGGTAGCCCTACAGTTTTCAGTGAATGTGTGTCTCTTGTCTGTGGTCTGTGTTGTGTTACTCTTGCCTTTAAGGATACGCTCAGAAAAGATTAATGAAGGGCTTTGTGGAGTGAGAGAATTTCATCACTGAGTCCTGATCTTGAAACTCTGCTTTTATCCCATCCTAGAGCACAGATTTACAGTAGTGATTTAAGGAGCCTTACAACATCATCCAAACCCTTGTTCTGCTGATACTGCACAAAGATAACTAGGTGGTACCATAACGTGCTATTAATCACTAGTGATGAAATGGCCTTAAAAAGCACACATGGAGCATGTCTTTGGGGGGGGGGATGTACTGGCCTGAAGTCTTAGCTACTGTTATGTACAGAATAGCATTATGAACTCATCTGTTTTTAAATGTCTAATCTAGTTCCTGCTTTGAAAGTGAGTTTTGATTTTCTAGGTCATTCCCAGAGTGCTTTAAAGCAACTTTGGGGTTGTTTGAGGGGTTTTTTTTTTCATGCTTTCAGGTAGCAGGGGCTGATGCTGCTTTTCACACATCTCTGCTATTTTTGAAGCCTCCTTGTTTATCCCAAAATCCATGAAGGGAGTTAATGGAATTTAATTGAAGTGGGAGAAGCCTGGCAGTTGCAAATGGCTAGAGAGATGCATGCACAGTGTCAGTTTTATAAGGCAGACCAGACTAAGAAACCAATGCCATACAGGTCAGCATTGCTTCTATCGGTATTATATCTAGAAAGTGGGAGATCATGAGTTCAAGTCCCGCCTTAGTCATGAAAACCAGCTGGGTGACTTTAGGCCAGTCACTCTTCCTCAGCCCAACCCACCTCACAGGGTTGGTGTTGTGGGGAAAAATAGGAGGAGAAATATATATTGTATATATTTTCTGCCTTGAGTTCTTTGTAAAAACAATAAAGGTGGGTACAAATAAATAAAATTATAAGAGGTATAGGAAGAGGAGTCTAAATGTACTCCTTTCCCCCCTTCATTTTATCTTAGTGTGAATTAAGGAATATGTTTCTCAAACTAGTTTCTTGAAATGGACTCAAGCTGTGTTTGTCTGATTGTTGCCTTGCTAGCAGCTCTTCTTCCTGTCCTTTAAGGCCATTCTCTATTCCCTCCACACACAATGACACTCAGACTTACCATCACCTTGTAACTAAGATAAAGGTCACACCCTATCTACCAGGTTTTGCCCCAAATGTGTGTGAGTTTATGTACTGTATAACTTAATTATTTTTCCAGCAAATGAAAATTGCAGAAGATTTAGCATGGCATTATGCTGAACCTATACGGAACTCTAGTAATCTTTTAAAACAACATATGAACAGTTTAGGTAAAAATCCAGCACCTATTATGTACAATACCTGACTTGATGCCTATGGGAAGCACAGTAGCAAAAATATTGGTCATCGCCCCTGTAGCTCTTTAGCAAGTGTGCATAGAATCACTTCAAAGGGCCAAATATGATTCAGAGCATGTGGGGGCGTGCATAGAACATGTCAGCTACACCTTAAAGCTATTGCTTCTTTCCCTGACCTCGCACAGCTGCTTATGCTACTGCTGCCTGACCTTGGGAAAATATGCTTTATCTTCCATGAATTTGTTTAATCTGTCTTTAAAGCTCTCTAAAGCAGTGTCCAAGTTTACATAAGGTAGCAAAAAGTGCCCTTAATTAGTTAGACATCATGTGGGCTCTCCGATTGTTTGTATGAGGTATGCAACACCCAAGATACCTGTCCTCATCTAGTCAAGGTCCGAAGGGAGCTTCTCATTGAGTTCACTTGAAAGTAAATAAAAGTTTCCAGGTGGTTGACGCTCCTGCTTTGTCAGTGAATGCACAATTTTCCTGCTCATTTTAAGGACAGGAATATTATAAAGGGTTTGTCAGTATCGTCTTCCTTCTTTCCAGCCCAGCAAAACGGTAGTGAAAAGAAATTATGTAAAGATGGGCTTCAAACTCTGTCTGCTAGCAGGAGAACTCTCTTAAAACTGAAAAGAAGAGGAATCAATTTAATTGGCTGGAAAAGTTGACAAAAGAAAGAACAAGTAAAATGGAAGGATCCAGCAAAGAGCTGAGGAGGAAAATTCCCTGGGAAAAAGAGATTCTGCAGTGCTTCCCTGTAGGAGAGGCATTTAGGCAGCGACTTGACAAGCTACTGGTTTTTTCCACTCAAATCCCCCAGATATCCCCCAAATATATACATATATTTGTATATGTGTAGATACAAAGCACTCAAAAAAAAAAAAAAGACACACAGAGATGTAATATCCTGATGAATTCCTGGAATGAACATGCTCATATGTTACAGTACTTCATTACCCAGAAGAATGTTCAGATGGCTTCTATGGTCACTGCTGATCAAGGGTTTGAAAAGAGTTTAAGTGGCCATCCTCTGGATCACGGGTATCCAACCCTGCAACTTTAAGACTTGTGGACTTCAACTCCCAGAATTTCCCAGCTAGCATGGCTGGCTGAAGAATTCTGGGGGTTGAAGTCCACAAGTCTTAAAGTTGCCATGTTTGGAGACCCCTGCTGTAGAGCATGGGTTTCCAACCTTTTGGCTTGCCTGGGCCTCATTGAGTGAAGAGGAATTGTCTTGGGCCACATATAAAATATATAATACAGTTAATGTATACAAATCACAAGATAATGTTAAAACTTTACAATCTTATGGGGCTACATTACTAACTGTTCTGGGCTGCATGTGGCCCGTGGGCTGCAGGTTGCACATACCTGCTCTAGATGCTTTCTTGTCTTGACCTTAAAAAGCAGCACAATGAGTCCTCTACAGCTACTCCATCAAGAACTTTCTGTCTCTAGCTCTCCTGCTGGATACAAAGAAACATTTGTCTCCAATGTTGAGAAATAGGCCAAATTCTTGAAAAATGATGTACCCTTGATACAATGGCAAAAATATCTCAGTAAATTCAGGGCAAAAAAAAACACACGTTAACATGAAAGTGTTACAGGATGCTAAAGAGGAAGGTTGGCAGTGCCTAATTTTTAAATTTGGAAGTGCACAACCTCAGATATGGTTTACATGTCTCCGATATGATAAGATTAAAGTAAATGTTGAGTTTAAAAATCATTATGTCAGAGATGCCCTTTAAGAAAAGGTTGCCCCCAAGATTGTCAGGATACACTTCAACTCAAGAAGCTTTCACAGGAGAAACAGCCAAGAAAAAAAGGTTACATTATAATTATTTGCTGATATTTATAGGTTGCAAACCTACACTTAAGACGAGAGCGCAGTGAAATACAGAAGGTATAAACTTGACTTGGTTTGCCTATATCTGTGATGGCGAACCTAGGGCACGTGTGCCACAGGTGGCACGCAGAGCCATATCTGCCAGCACGTGAGCTGTTGTCCTAGCTCAGCTCCAGTGCGCATGTGTGCACAGGCCAGCTGATTTTTGGCTCGCACGGAGGCTCTGGGAGGGGGTTTTCGGCCTCCGGAGGACCTCTGAGGGGGAGGGGGAGTCCGTTTTCGCCCTCCCCAGGCTCCAGGGAAGCTCACGAGGGCGAAAAATGGGCCTATCGGGCACACCGGAAGTCAGGAAACGGGAGAGCGGGGGGAGTCATGCGCGCATGCGTGGGGGTAGGGCAGCGCAGGGGTTGCATGTGCATGCGCAGGGGGTGGGGTGCATGGGGGCATTGAATTATGGGTGTGGGCACACGTGCACACGCGATAGCGCGTGCACACTTTCGGCACCCGAGGAAAAAAAGGTTTGCCATCACTGGCCTATATACAAATAAAGGCACAATTTAAAAAGGGCGTACAACAAGGAAGTAAAGGAGGAAGAATAATTTGAAACAGAATTACGCAAAGATGACAAACATGTAATTGCAGGAATTTATAAATTGCTGTTAAAATGTGATACAGAAACTGAGCAAGTTAAAGAATGTAATATTAGATGAATGCTAAATTGTGGGCATGGAATTAGCATGGATATTTGGGGAAAATGTGAACTAGAAATATTAAATTTATCCCGTGCAATAATTTAAGAGGTTTTTTTAAACAATAAAATGATATGTAGATGGCCTTTGACACTTAGATGTGCAAAAAAGATTGGAACCTATTATATGTGGTGGGCTTGTGAAGTGTTGGTGAAAATAAAAGGAAATCCTTTTCAGATGAAATCAGAGCTGGACTCATTAATGTTTAGTGGGGAAAACTGAACAAAAAGCATGGTGTCTTATTGTTGCATATGTACATGGTGTTTTATTGTTGTAATCACTGTAGCAAGATAATTGGCTGGGAAATATGTGAAGAAATGGGGGAAAAAAAAAGAAACTCCACATATTGAAGATTGGATATTTAAAGTTATGAACTTGGCAGAAATGGAAAAAAAAAAACCTGACATGTCTAATGAGAAAGGAATCTGCAGAGGATTAAATGGATATTTAATGGATATTTGGAATCTTTATTACAAACATAGAGAAAAAAAATTATTACAAACATAGAGAAAAAAAATCTTGATGTTAAAGTAGAGGGCAAAAGCTTGATAAAGGATTCTATACTGTAGATTAAATAAAGAGAGATAACAAAAAATTTAAATAGTGATTGCAACTGTATAAATGTTTAAGATATGGTTAATGGTTCTGTGAGAAAAGTGAAAGAAAGGACTATATGTTTTTTAAGTTAGATGTTTAATTTTGTATTTGTAGATTTATATTTATGTATTGCATTTTTAGGTTTATTTTATGTGTAGAAATTTAATAAAGTTTATATAAAAATAAAAATGGCCAAATTCCAAAAGGCAAACACTTTCATTCTACAAATACAGTAGGAATAGAACAGAACAGAACAGAACAGAACAGAACAGAGTTGGAAGGGACTTTGGAGGTCTTCTACTTCAGAGGTCACCAACCGGTGGTCCGTGACAAAATTTTGGTGGTCCGCAGCACACCCGGGTGGAGGAGCTGCTCCGGGATGACCAATGGGCCAGTCCTGTGACTAGAGCTCTGGAATATGGGACTGGCCAGGCAGTTCGTGGTGGGGCTGGAAATCTCCGCCGTAGAGGGTGGTACGTGCAATGTGCAACTTTGCAGGTGGTGCAACGTGCAAGGAGTAGCGCAGCCCTCGCCGGCTGGAACAAGGTAATGGTGCTGTTGCAGCAAGGGGTGGTGGTGGCACAGGTGGGATGAAGCAATGGGTGTCGGCAACCCACGGCTCTTTCGTCCCCCTGTTGTGGCTTTCTGTCGGCTGAACCCACCACTGGCTGGGCCCGCCCCTCGCCCACCCCTCCCACTCACTCACCTGGCCTGAGAAGGGAAGGGCGGGGGACGGAGATTCGCTCCATATTCCAGGGCGGGAGCGAAGCTTCCTCTCTTGCTAGGTCTCGCGGGCGTTTCTTCCAGCCCTTGTTGGTGCTATGCGACTGGGAGATGCGTGACTTCCTCTCTGCCCCAAGACACTGGCTGGCCCGTGAGATGAGAGAGAGAGAGAGAGAGAGAGAGAGAGAGAGAGAGAGAGAGATACAGAGTGAGATGAGAGAGAGATACAGAGAGAGATGAGAGAGAGAGAGAGGAGGGAGAGAGCGATAGAGAGAGAGATGAGAAAGGAGAGAGATGAGAGAGAGAGAAAGAAATGAGAGAGAGATGAGTGAGAGAAAGAGAGAGAGATACAGAGAGAGATGAGAGAGAGAGAGAGAGAGAGAGGGAGGAGAGAGAGAGAGAGAGAGAGAGGGACGAGAGAGACACGGGGAGACAGAGAGAGAAAGATGAGAGAGAGACAGAGACAAAGAGAGGGAGAGAGAGAAAGACAGAGACAGAGAGATGAAAGAGAGAGCAAGAAAGATACAGAGAGAGATGAGAGAGAGAGAGATGAAAGATCCTGGTGTTTTGTTTTCTGTGGGAAATGGGTCCAAATTGAGTGTTTAAGGTTGCAGAAACAGGTGGCCAAGCTAAGTGCCTGAAGGACCCCATCCTGTCACTGGGAGTCCAGGCGCTTCAGTGAGCGGCACGCTGGATTCATATTAGTGGTCAGCAGGATTTAAAATTATGAATTTAGTGGCCCCTGAGGTCCGAAAGGTTGATGATCCCTGTTCTAGTTCAACCCCCTGCTCAGGCAGAAAACCCTACACCACTTCAGACAAATGGTTGTCCAATCTCTTCTTAAAAACTTCCAGTGTTGGAGCCTTCACAACTTCTGGAGGCAAGTTGTTCCACTGATTAATTGTTCTAAATGTCAAGAAATTTTTCCTTAGTTCTAGGTTGCTTCTCTCCTTGATTAGTTTAGATTAGAAATGTAATGCCTATAGTTCAGTCTGCTTTTAAAGGATGAGGAATTAGGATGGGAGTGGAGATGGGACAATGACATTCTACTGAGTTACAGCAAAGAACATGGTAAGTATCCCACCTCACCATTCTTGAAAAATCTAACCATGTTTGGATGTAGGAGAAATAAACTACTGCCTAAATGGAGGAATTAAAAAAAATCCCAAAGCAACCAACTTTTTCTGCAGATTTGAGCTCAGCCTGAGGAAAACTTTCCCTCTGAATGCACATGAGCCCAGTTGTTAGTCCAATTGTAGGCCAGGAAAGAAAAGCTGAAGTTAATTACTAACATCTTCCTAAGTCTTTCAGCATGCAATCACATGCCTCATTCCAAGAAGCGCAAAAAGGATCTTATTTTATTTATTTGCTCAATTTCTGTAGCTGTCTGTCTTAATTCAACTGACTCTGGGTGGCAAAAAAATATTGCAACAATTAAAACTATAAACACACACACACACACACACACACACACACACACACAGACAGACAGACAAACAGACACACAGATAATTCTCTCTCTCTCTCTTTCTCTCTCTCTCTCTCTCTCTCTCTCTCTCTCTCTCTCTCCATATTTTTTTCCTCCAAATTTTAAAGAGAATATTTGAAGGGGAAAATATATAGAGTGGAAATCAGTTTCTCCCCCACCCCTGAACCATTACTGAGTGGCTTTTAATGAATTTGCAAAATTCTAATAGACTGTATGGTATATACAGTAGATCAAACTCTATCCTTACTCCTTCATCTCTTTCAGAAAGCTTATGTGAGAATACTGAATATTCTTTTCAATATTATTTTGAATAGATCACAGAGAAAATTGACAGAAATGTGGGGTTAACCTAAATTTCTCAACACGATCCTCTACAAATGTGTTGACCCTGCTTGTTACAGTTTCTGAAAGTTGTGTCCCATGCTAGGGCAGGCTAGGTTAAAGATTCTGGGCAGCTGCTATGGTTTTGTCCTATTGGGAATGAAGGAATTAAAGATTCACTGGGAAAGTGAATTTCAGAGAGGTCATGACTGAGAGCTGATGTTATGGGGAAGAGGTCAGTCCAGGAATGCTGCAGAATGCATGTCTCCAGTTGCTGTCTTCAGCATTGATTGCAATAGGAAAATTGCTTGCTAGCTATTGGTGATATACTTGACATGGATTATTTTGTAATAAATTGGATCAAAAGGCATGCAGTGATTCATGCAACCATTTTAAGCTTAGACTGAGTGAAAGGATGAGAACTGGTGAGGCTGGAATTTGATTTTTTTATGGCAGAGAAAGTTCTTTTGTAAGGTAGGAAAGACTGATGGCAGACCTTCAAGACTGAGAAACAAGCAAGGATTTGAACAGGCATTTGAAAATGTGGGAGGAAAAGGCTCCATATTTAAATCTAGGGAGCAATATATAGTTATCAGAAATAAGATTCCAAAATGCTGATAAGGAAGAGCTTATGTATCTCTGCAAGGAATCTACTTATCTAACCTTCTGGAGAATGTGGAATAGGGAGGGTATTTAATTACTATGTCAGGTCCAAAGTCCTGACGCTGAGGCTCAGCAAAGAGCAATATAAGATGTGATGACAGCAGAAATTACATCAGCTCGGTTCATATGTGAATTAGGTGATAGGTTCTTTCTGATGAACATAGTGACCGAGGAAAATGTTAGTTATGACTTTTCCATAACTCTTTGTTTTATCCATGGAGAGGGGGAATATTGGTAAATTTAGATTTTAAAAATCCAATAACTAATTAAAACATTAGACATGGGCAATAATCCACATACAAAATGAGAAAAAGGGGGCAGGAAGCCCCATAAAAATTAGCTAAGAATCCAAAATTCTTTTCAAGAAAGGCAAGAATGCAAATAAACTTGTTGGGATCTTGGAACCACTGTTTTCAATGGAGACCGCCCTTGCTTTAAAAAAAAAATCTGTTGTAGGTGAGCCTTTAATAATTATCTCACATTGCCATATGTCTGTGCAAGACAAATTTGAAATTACGGTATTTCCAAGATAATTTGACGATACATTTTATGGGCTATCCTGATGTAATGTAATGTAAAAATGGGGAAATTGTTTTTGAATGAGAAATCCATTATCCCAGGCTACTTAGTCTAGATCAGGGGTGGGTTCCTCCTGGTTCGGACCGGTTCTCCCAAACCGGTAGCGGCCCGCTGGTGACATCACGATGACATCACCGAACCGGATCGGTCGGTGCCGGTCCGTGGGGGCCGCCATCTTTTTGTTTGAATTTTTTTTTTGAATTTTTTGAATTTTTATTTTACTTCTGAGCATGCGCAGAAGCCGACTTCTGGCACTGTGCATGCGGTCGCCATCTTTTTTTTTTTGGCTTTTTTTGATTTTTTGGGGATTTTGGGGGGGATTTTTTCCTACTGCACATGCGCGAGCGCATGAGGCACGCGCGTGCCCACGAGGCACACGCACGAGGCGCAGGAGGGAGCGAACCAGCAGCAAGGTAAGTAGGAACCCACCCCTGGTCTAGATCAATGTGCCTCAACCATGGCAACTCTTAAAATGCATGGATTTCAACTTCCAGAATAGAATGGATCATCAATGCACATGAGCAAGTTGCAACAACATGTGAAAAGGGAATGGAAAGTCTCTGTTCTGCTGCTGATGCTACTGCAGTAAAAGAAGACCAAAGCAAGGCAGGGGCTGGGACATACAGTAAGAAAGGCTAACCTCAGGGTAACCTTGAACTCTGCCATCAAGAGCTTAAATTGGGCTCTGGCCCTAATGGGAAACCAATGTAAAGACTTATGATGGGAAGAAACATGGGGAATATGAAGGAGGTGCAGAACAATGTATACTGAAACTTTCTAGACCAGTGGTTCTCAACCTTCCTAATGCCGCGACCCCCTCCCCGCCCCCCCCCCACATATGGGACGCCCCCTCCCCACGCATGATGAGGTGACAAAGGGGGTGTGGTGGGCTAGCGCGCGCTTAGGCGACCCCTGTGAAAGGGTCGTTCGACCCCCAAAGGGGTCGCGACCCACAGGTTGAGAACCGCTGTTCTAGACCAAGGTCTATGGTTGGAAAGAAGAAACCTTTTGAAAGTTATAAGCCTAAGGATTTTTCTTCATCATCCCATTTTTGGACACTTGGTTTCAGAAAACTTATCCATGATGTGATTCACAGTGAAATATCATATGATGAATTTGGTGGGAGACAAAAGCAAGTGATCCACAGTTGTAAAGCAGCAGAGTGTCTGGGTGAATACTCATGATTCAAAACCACAATGTATGACCGTTGAAAGGAAGTAGTTCCAGGAGAAAATCATTATAGACATGAGCAGAAATGTGATTATTTGCAGCTGCTACTCTCAATCCAGTTGGTCAAGACTAGGGATAATCATGGAAGGAAGAGGTCTGGAGGTCAGCAAGCTGGAAAAAACTGAGTCAGACTATTATTTTAGGATACAGAAACACAAAATAAAAATGTCCCCAAAAAAATACCAGCAATTTTAAACTGGTTTCCATAAGGAAATATGCTTTTCTTGTTCAGCTTGAGCTTTACCTGAATTTCTATTTACAGCTTAGCTGCCTATGGTCTCCCCAGGGGTTAGAGAATATATCTGGCAGTGTAGGCAGTCATTTTGGGTGCAATAATTTCTCATCAAAAAAATCAGGAACAGGATATATTCTTGAGCCACTTTCTGATTTACACATCTGCCTAAATAGGAAGTATACTGCAAAAAGCTTAAGAGACAAGCCTATAAATAACCCATGTTTTGATGATTCCCCCCCCCCACCAGGAATAGATTTTTACAGGATTTTAACAAGAATAGTTACCAGAATTGAAACCAGAATTTATATTAAATTAACAAACAAACAAACAAATGAAAGTTTTCCTTTCATCCGATTTCAGTACTAATATAATCTTCCAAGGCCTGGAGGAAACTTGTCCATGGGGTCGCGATGGGTCGGACACGACTTCGCGACTAACAACAACATAATCTTCCACCACTATAGTGAGTGCATGCTTTTAAGATTCATGCATTTGGGCAAATTGGCCTTCACCTTCTCCTCCTCCTCAATATTTTTGGGAAGATGTTTTTGAAGCCCATTCTTGCAGAGTTATGCAAGACCCAAAGTTGTGCATTGCTATGCATTCCTTTCTTTTTTAAGAGAGTTTTTAAACCATGGACATGGTTTAAAGGGTGCAGCAAAATCTGCACCCTTTAAAACAATAATATTGTCCTATGCCACCTTGTTACTATATGTAAGTGAATATCGCTGACCATTACTAGGATGGCATAATCCACAGGACGCCTTGGATGATGTCTTGCCATTTTTTCCAAGAAATAAGCCACATACAGAAGAAATTAGTCATGGAGAAGATGAGAAAAATTGCCCTTAAATGTTCTTTTTGTACCTATGCATTATAGATACAGGAGCCAGATATTTTGATCATCCAGTCGATGTTGATACCTTGAGGTAAAATTGATGATGATGATACCTTGAGGTAAAATTGATGTTGATGATACCTTGAGGTAAAATTGATGTTGATGGTACCTTGAGGTAAGATGGGTGGCCTATAAATTTTATAAATAAATAAATAAATAAATGTAGTAAGATAGTAGCAACTGCCTCAGAGGCTTTCTTTTGTGGTAGATTGTCAAGAGATTCTAAACATCTCCTTCTATTCAAATATAATATTTCTCAGTGACAATAGGGGGAAGGGCAATTAATTCAAATTTACTTGCATTTCTTGAAATTAGAACACTAATTGCCAAGAGATTCACTGGCATAGTTCTATGGCTTTTGATTTCAATCAATATTCGCTTTTTATAGTTAGTATTTGGATATAGTACAGAAGACAACCCAGGTTACAAAAATAAGATTTTTTTTTAGCATACTCATCACAGTTTCCATAAATTTGAGATCCAGAGCTTTGCATATGGTTCCAACTATAGCTTTGACATTTTAAAAAATGTGAAAAAGGAAAAAAAAAATCCAGCTCCACTCATTTGTTTCAGGATAATTGAAAACTGTCTAGTTCATTCCAAGGGAATATCAGCTGTAACTAGTTATTATTTATGATTTTATTTATTTAAATATTCAATGTATAAATTTCAAAAGGAGATTTTTCAAGTAAGTTAATAGTGTTTTCTTGCTTGCAGGGTCATAGTAGTGTAATTTCTGTATTCCAGTAGAATCTGTGGTAAAGGCAGTACTAGCAGGCACAGGACAATAAGTAAATCCGCTTTTAATGAGGTAGGTAAAATCTTTTGACAGCAAAAGGGAACATATTATACAAACTTCCATATGCTCCAGTATATAGGCCTGCTTCACTTATTAATTTTGGTTTAGTATTTTGCTTAGAGATATTTGTACTTTGTTCAATAAATTGTAGTTAAACCAAACCTTACAAGTGATTAGACATAGCAATAGCACTTAGACTTATATACCACTTCATAGTGCTTTTACAGCCCTCTCTAAGCGGTTTACAGAGTCAGCATATTGCCCCCAACAATCTGGGTCCTCATTTTACCCACCTCGGCAGGATGGAAGGCTGAGTCAACATTGAGCAGGTGAGATTTGAACTGCCAAACTGCAGCTAGCAGTCAGCTGAAGTAGCCTGCAGTGCTGCACTCTAACCACTGAGCCAGCTCGGCTCTTGAAATATCCATATGAGTTTAGCAATTCCTGATTGTAAGAATGGGGATCAACAGAGGTGGTTTTTTTTCTTCTAAGTATGGAAAAATAATATTCACCTGTGATATTATTTCAACTTATTATATAACTTAATTTGTGTTAAACTAGGTAATCTGCTTAGATAACTTTGAATACAATTGGCAACAGAACTAATTAAATAAATAAGATAATTTGGATTATTTTGCAACCTTGTTTCAGTAGGACCACCCCTCCAATATTGAAGTACTCCACCCAAAATAAGAGATATGCCAAACATAAAGACTTTGTCTTCCAAGACAAACAATCACTTGATACTTTTCCATGATGATATAACACTACTCAACACTACTCAGAGTCCTTCGGGAGTTGGGCGGCATACAAATTTTGAAAAATAAATAAATAAATAAATTGAGGAACAACTGGGATAGCCAGATGTTTTAAAATGTTTTATCTGTGGTGTCCTTATACCATGTGTATGTAAAAAACAAGGAGAGAATAATAAAGGGAAAGATGCCATAGGTCAGGTTTTCTCTAATTAAATTTGGCAACTAAAATTGTTTGTGTGTGTGTCAGAATTTCAAAGGGTGTTTCAGTGTTGAATGAGTATTTTTTTGCAACAAAAAAACATTCATGATGTATAATTTGAGTTCTCAGAGCCTCACTACTATGTCGGCTTCGTGTAAGCTTGAAAGCATTTTCTCTCTCTCTCTCTCTCTCTCTCTCTCTCTCTCTCTCTCTGTGTTTTGAGCACCTTTACTATTGTTTGTGAACGGAGGGTAAAATAGAAGACGGCTTTCAACCTATGTACAGGAAAAATTATCTAGTATTCTACTTTAGTTCAAGGTCAACATTTTAGCAAAACAGAAAAGTCCAAAGACCTAGTGAGATATCATTTCTGAAGGTGACAGGCCATCATCTATTATGCTGCAGAACTGTTCCCTCTCTTCTTACAACCAAGCAAGATGTCAGAAGTGCACCTCAAGAGCTACCCACCTACCAGAAAAAAAATTGGCAGCATATTTTAAATGGGAAGGGTGTGTGTGTGTGGGGGGGTGTTAATGAAATTCACAAGGTCCTGGAATCCTTCACAATATTAGCCTAATAATGTACCGGTCTAAAAACAAATAGCCAAAAACATCAAAATGTGAAAACAAAAACAAAACAGAAGTATCACTAGATAATTAAGAATCAGAGCTGGGGAACAAAAAGAATAGTGAAATAAAAACAGCTGGGAGAGTTTATCAGAGTGATGTGATCTATATCATTTCTGTGTTTAAGCCTACACTTGTAATGGGCTGTAAGAATAACCTTGAAGAACAGAAAGAAAAGCTGCAACCAAGACAAGGGTAAGATTAAAGAAGTGTGAGTCAAAAACAAATGTAATTTGAGAAAACATCTCAGATTTGACCCTCCCTAGTTCTCTTGTAGATAAAGGCAGTGGGGGGGGGGTTGCTTTCAGATTTGCAAGATTCTGATACTGTAACCCTATAATTAAAGTAGTTTTAATATTCATATCCTTGATTTCCAAGGCTGGTTAACCTCTAAGTGCTGACTCACTCAACAAATGTATCATAAAATTTTAAGAAGTGAGTTTATCCAGAATTGCTTTACTAATATGCTTTGCTAACATTATTAAATTTGCAGATGGTCTAGAACTCTCCTGACCATATGGTCAGATGACAACAGCACATAATATAACTGATGTATATTGGTGGTGATATAGACATCTGGTGGTGATATAGATAATAATAATAATATAACTTTATTACGGTCATAGACCAGCAATAGACATCACTGTTTACAATATATTAAAAAATAGTACTGACATTAATAATTACGTCCCTGTTAAGAAAATACCTGTTCTCAGACCGTTAGGTTCACTCCCTAGTTTACGTGAGTGGAGAGCCGATAAGTATGTGAATAAATACATTTTTTCAGACAACATCACCCCCCTCCCCATGGATTTGTAGCTGGCTGACAAACCGTACTCAACGAGTAGTCCTTAATGGTACTACATCCACATGGAGAGAAGTAAGTAGTGAGGTACCACTAGACTCCGTCTTAGGCCCAGTACTCTAAATGATGCTTAAAAACATCTTTAAAATAGCCAATAATCAACACACAATTTCTTGAAATCTTAGTTCCAATCAGGGGTGAAATGTGAAATTTTTCCCTACCGGTTCTGTGGGTGTGGCTTATTTTGTGAGCGTGGCTTGGAGGTCAGGTGGGTGTGGCTTCAGGTGGGCATGGTCATGTGGTCATGTGACTGGGTGGCCATGGCCAGGTTGTCATGTAACTGGGTGGGTGCGGCCAATTTAGCAGTTCATTTTGCCAGGGAGCAGGGGGTTGGACTAGATGACCTCTGAGGTCCCTTCCAGCCTTTGCTGTGCTGTTTCAAAGCATCCTCTGAAGCTGTGTCTAGTGCCAGCCAGGTTTGTGGTCCTCCCTCCCTCCCTCCCCCCCTTCTCTCTCCCTCTCCCCCTCCCCCCCCCTCTCTCTCTCTCTCTCTCTCTCTCTCTCTCTCTCTCTCCTTGAAGAGCAAATGGGGGTGGGGAAGAGAAACC
>QLTV01000972.1:6407429-6433547 GCA_003457575.1 Thermophis baileyi
CGCCCATTCACAAAGGTGCGGGCTACTAAGACTGAGTCTGTTTCCTTTCTAAAAGGATGTTTCTCAATTTATCTAGGGATATTCTATATAATATTCTGCCTTTTTAATATTTTCCTAGGATATTTCATTTTTCCAGGAGAGGGGTGGGTGCTAACTTCCTACATGATCACACAAAACAAGGAAAAAGCCATTTGTGCTGCTGAAAAAAGTGTCAAATTACAGGGAGAAATATCTGGTAGCAGATATGCAGCTTGCAGATGTCTGACAAGATGTTAACAAATTTAAAGTGGAAGTTTTGACTTGTATGGTCCATTGTTCAATAGGTTTTGCTTCTAGGAAAATGTACATAAGAATGCAGTATTATATAAAATATATTTGGTACATTGTTGTTGTTGTTAGTTGCGAAGTCGCGTCTGACCCATTGCGACCCCATGGACAACGTTCCTCCAGGCCTTCCTGTCCTCTACCATCCTCTGGAGTCCATTTAAGCTGACGCCTACTGCTTCAGTAACTCCATCCAGCCACCTCATTCTCTGTCGTTCCCTTCTTTTGCCCTCAATCTTTCCCAGCATTAGGCTCTTCTCCAGTGAATCCTTCCTTCTCATTAGGTGGCCAAAGTATTTGAGTTTCATCTTCAGGATCTGGCCTTCTAAAGAGCAGTCAGGGTTGATCTCCTCTAGGACTGACCGGTTTGATCGCCTTGCAGTCCAAGGGACTCGCAGGAGTTTTGGTACATATGGTGAATCATTTCTAAATTCTATGACTCTTTCTTCCTCAGCTGGATTTTTGCTATTCTTACTTAGAGCTTTGATCTATAAATTTTAAAAAAGACCATCTTTTAACTCTATGAAACTTGCAGCTCTATGAAAGCTATCAACTGATAATACAGCATTGGAATTTCTATCATTTATCCATATCTGATCAGAAACCTTTGTGAAATTTTAAACATTGGATCATCATGAATTTACAGTATGCATCCATCACAATTCAACTGAAATATAATAGAAGCTACATGCCTACTACTAGACCATTTTCTTCCTTTAAAACATTTTACTGGGACAGTATATTCACAGAATATTGTTAAATGCTCATTCCTGTCCTGTGTGGCTCTTCAACTAGATGAAGTTTAGTCACTAAACTTGGTTTTAAATTTTAATTATAGCTAACCAGAAATGTTCTAAGGACACTTTAGCAAAACCAAAATCTGTGTTTAAAGCATGGTGTGAAATACTGTTAAGACTTACATTTTTTTGTGTTTATATCCTGCCTTTATTATTTTTGCAAATAACTCAAGGCATAGCATTATGTTATGGTGGAAGGAGGAAAGAGGAAGTAACGAAATGGCTCTAACTTTCAAATAAATGTTGTGTGTTGGATTACTTGTTAGTCATTTGAAATTATTTACATAAAAACTGGATGTACATATCATTCAAAATAATGTTTTATACATACTGTATACAAAATCAAAAAATTAGATTTATATATAAAAATAAGGTATCAAAATGCACATATATACAGACACAACAAACAACTTTGAAATAAAAAAAATAATAAAACATTCTTACATTTTCTAGCTTTTCCTCAAGGTCTGCTGCAGCTTGTTTTATTGTTTTTTTCTCAGTCTCATGCTTATTATAATGCTTGACCTGCAGAATGTCCATGATTTGAAACCTGAAAGGAATGTACTTTTAATTAGTCTGTTTACTTCTCTCAAAACCTTCTATCTAGATCAAGTGACTGGAAAAGTGATGAAATGGTTTACAAATGATCAGACTTAAAAAAAACAGTAAAAAATAAATAAATAACCAGGAAGCTTAGGAAAAGGAAAATAGTAATTAAAATGTTCTTGTTGAGTTTTAACCTGGGAATCCTGTTCATACTAAACAAATATTGTAACTACCAAGAAAGATTTGGAACATTAACTGCAGCAAACTTCATTGAGGAATAGCTGGGAAAAGGAGGTAAGGGGATGTTCATGCCTCCAAACAAACTGGAACACAGTAGTCTTTAACTTATCACCACATTTAGGACTGTTGCTAAGGAAGTTGGTTGTTTAGTGAGTTATGCCCAATTTTACAACTTTTTTTTGCCATGGTTAAGTGAATTACTGTAGTTAAGTGAATCATAAGCAAATCTAGTGTCCCCCACAAACTTTGTTTCTTGGAAGCCAGCTGGTAAGCTCCCAAATGGTAATCACTTGACCCTGGGTTGCTGCAACCGTCATACTTATGTGCCAGTTACCAAGCGCCAGAATTTTAATCATATGACCATGGGGATGCTGTTACGATTATAAGCGGAAGGACCGGTTGTAAGTCATTTTTTTCAGTTCTATTGTAACTTCAAGCAATCGCTAAACAAAAAGTTGTAAGTTGAGGACTACCTGTAGGCAAACTGGAGCACAGTGTCAGAATCAGCACGAGCTGGAAAACACTAGTATTGAACTTTCAACTCAGAGCAGGAAAAATCTGGCAGGGAGCCAAGGTTAAGTAAAAGACCATACTGTCTGTCTTGACCTCCAGAAACAATTGGTGACTCTTACTCTTGACAAGACAACCTTATCATGTAGATATGGCCAGTATCTCTAAACCTTCTGACTTCTATGTGACTTAAAGTGTCTTCATTAGATCATCCAGCCATCACTGAAATGATTAAAAAATGTTCTCATTACAGTTACTGTTATTTTGGCACAGTGTTGATTTAAAAACTGTTAAAAGTCAGATGTAAAGCATACTATCCACCAAAAAGCTCTATCCAACAAAATGAAATTTAATGTGGAAAAAAGCAAGATTTTTACACCTGGGTAGGAAAAACTAAAGATACAAGTACAGTTTAGGTGAAACCTGGCTCAAAAACAGTAACTCTGAGAGGGACCTTGGAGTCCTAGTATCAATCACTTAAACATGAGTGTGCAGCAGCAGCCAAAAAAGCTAATGCAATCCTTGGTTGTATAAACAGAGGCATAGAATCAAAATCACGTGAAGTATTAGTACCGCTTTATAAAGCCTTAGTAAGGTCACACCTGGAATACTGCATCCAGTTTTGGTCACCACATTACAAAAAAAAGATGTTGACATTTTGGAAAAGTGCAAAGAAAATCAACTAAGATGATTAAAGGCCTGGAGGCTAAAACATATGAAGAACGGTTGCAGGATTTGTGTTTGGCTAGTCTACAGAAAAGAAGGACTAGGGGGGACATGAGAGCAGTATTCCAGTATTTGAGAGGCTTCCACAAAGAAGAGGGGGTCAATTTATTTTCCAAAGCACCAGAGGACATGACAAGAAACAAGGAGAGAAACAACCTGGAATTAAGGTGAAACTTCCTAACAGTGAAGACAATTAACCAGTGGAAGAGCTTGCCTTCAGAAGTTGTGGGTGCTTCATCTCTGGAGGTTTTTAAGAAGAGACTGGACAGTGACCTGTCTGAAATGGTATAGAGCAGGGCTGTCAAACTCCTGGTCCGCGGGCCGGATGCGTCACATGCTAGACATGCCCACGCCCAGTTTAGCGAAGGGGGGGAAAGTCCCGATATGTCACGTGACACTGCTGTGATGCCGTGAGTTTAACACCCCAGGTGTAGAGTCTCCTGCTTGAGCAGGGGGCTAGGCTAGAAGAGCTCCAAGGTCCCTTCCAGCTCTATATTGATTGATACAATTTATTCTATCCCTGCTTTTTGAAATATTGAAATACAATGCTACAATTTTCTTAGTTGTAAAACTTCATGTGACTGTAACTAAACCATTCTATATTCCACTCTGTAATTTGGTGGGAATCAATGGATATTAAAACATATTATTTAGTACAACTAATTTTAGGAAAATGCTGAATTCCTATACTTGCAAATGTTTATATTTCACGGTGATGTTAAGCACAAATGTGCTAAACTATTTCTAGAAAGCGATAATATGAAACATACCAGGAATAATTAGGTCATGTTATCACTTGTTTCTCAATCTGCAGTGAAAGTGAGGCATAAACAATAATAAAGGAAACTTTGTTTCAGACGCAAGTTAAAATAACTAAACAGAAACAAGGGAGAGTTCTTCTCCCAGTTCTTTTGCTACAAACAGAAAATTCAGGTGCCTTGCGCATATTATGGTAAAATATTTCAATTTAATGTCATTGTGCTATGCATGATTATTAAGGAAGAAGCCATTTCTCTCAGAGCAGCATATAAGAATATTACATTGTGCTAATTATAATTACTAGAGTAAAGCCTTGGCACAAATTACCATGTTGTATATGTATTATGCAAGGCCTAGCTCTCTGGAGAAGACTCTATGCTGGGAAACGTGGCAGGTAAGAGAAGAAGATGGCCAGTAGCAAAGTGGATGGACTTAGTTACAGTGGCCAGGGATAAACAATAAAAGGTCTGAAAAACCAGGTTAGCGACAAATCATCATGGAGAAAATCTCCATGGTGGTTGCTATGAGTTGAAAACTATTTGGCACGTAAAAAAAAAAGCCAGGATGTATTTTCAGAACATAGCGTTCAAATCAGCATCTGGGAAGAGAACTTTAAAAAAATAATCATAGTTTGTTAAGGGAAACATACATGCCTGATAGTCTACTTTTGCTTTGTAAAAGTTTAGATTTTTGAATGGAATAAAATGTGCTGAAGTGTGAACAGGGTGCATTCAGACTGGTTTTAGTCTGGAGAAATTAATACTGTCTTCAATATGGAAGAATTATCCTCAACACTTAGATGGATGGATGCTTTTCATTTAGACAGAGTACCTTAAAAATAAAACGAAATACTATCTAAGGAGGATTCCAGTAATCCTATTTATTGGTGCGCTGACTTCAGTGGGCGATAAACAAGGAGGAGACAAGCAAGGCCCTGCCACAGGATGGTGTTGGGAATAAATGGGGCCAGTCAAATCAATCTTTTGCCCGCGGGCAGTTTCGAGTCTTAAAAAGGCCCCCGGTGGCATCTTGAGTTATGGGACTTATAACAGGTGTTGAACCTCCTCCCCCATCCCTCCCTCCCTCGGTGCAACCCTGACTTTTTTTTTTTTATGACCAGGGAGCATTTCTTCCAAAGTCCCAAAGCGGAAAGCCGCCCTCAGCGCAAAGCCGCCCTCAGCGCTCCCGCGTGCAAGTTCAGTGTGACAGAACTCCCTTTCGGCGTCTTCCCATTGGCAGAAAGAGCTCGGCTGGAAGCCCCGCCCAGCCGCCCTCGGCTCGCTACGAGCAAAGCAAAGCAAAGCAAGCAGAGCAGGCGGGCGAGTCCCGTCTAAGGGCAGTCAGAGCCGCGCGCACTCAGCCGCGCGCAACCAGAGGGGAAGGAACCGGCGGCATGCGCCTGGCTCCCGGGTAGAAGAGAAGGAGCCGCGCGCGGCCGGAGCGAGCTTTCCAAAGCGCTCCTGGGCTTGGCCGTCTTCTTTTGCGACCAGCGTGCTGACCCCGGCTTGTGACGGTAAGGCTTTTAGGATTTCGCCTTCTGCTTTTTTGGTCTGTGGAGCGTGGGATCTTGAAGCGTCTCCGGAAAAAAGAAAAAAAAAAAGCAGCTGGGACTTTGTCGCGCGAGTCAGCGGGCGGGTGGGCGTCCTTCCAGGAAAGGCAGCGTTGCCGACAGAGGCAGCTTTCCCGGTCAATTCTCTCGGTGGTCCGGAGCGTGGCTTACGCAGGTGGCGCTCGTTTGGGAGGCGCCGGCGAGCCCAAGTTGGGTTGGCTCGATCCGCCCGGCGCGAAGGGTTTGCGCGCTCTTCCTACCCTCAGAATTGTATCGCCAGACGCGTTTCACCTGCTTCGCGGGGGTGTTTCGTTCTGTTCTGTTGGGCTTTTAAACAAAACAAAACAAAACAAAACAAAACAGGATGTGAAAGAGCTGCCCCAAAGTCCCCCCCCCCCAAGCCCGACAGAGGCGGAAATGAAAGCAGATCTGCGGTTTGGGCTTCGGTGGTGAAATATTTCCCGCCCCGGCGCTTCGGAGCTCCCTGAATGGGCGGCATGCGATTCTTTTTAAGTGCAGGTGGTTTCTCATAGTTTTTTTTTAAAAGAAATAACGATATAGCTTTAAAAGCCTATGGAGAGGTTCGGTGTGTGTGTGTGTGTCTGTCTATATCATCTATCTATCATCTATCTATCTATCTATCTATCTATCTATATCTCTATATCTCTATCTCTCTATCATCTATCTATCTATCTATCTATCTATCTATCTATCTATCTATCTATCTATCTATCTATCTATCTATCTATCTATCATCTATATCTCATATCTCTCTCTCTCTCTCTCTCTCTCTCTCTCTCTCTCTCTCTCTCTCTCTCTCTCTCTTTCTCCCTCTCTCCCTCTTTCTTTTTTTTTCTTTTTCTCTTTTCTTTTTTTTCTTTCTTCCTTTCTCTGTCTTTTTCTTTTTTATTCTCTCTCACACACACGCCCACACACACACCGCTCTCTCTCACACACTACCGTTTTGTTTCCTTCAGCTGCTTTCTATTGAAGATAAGTGGAATTTAAAGAAGGCCCCAGGACAGTAAGGTTTCTCTGTTGGGAGGATGAGTGAACCTTTCTTGCACAATGCGGAATTTGATCTATTCTGAAGTAAAGTGTGTTGAATTCATCTTCTAGGTAATTGCAGATTGCATTGCAGTGGAACAGATTTTCTTCTGGCATCATAAAGTTGAGTAGAGTCTGCTTCTGTAGACACATGAAGGGTAGCAGTGCATAGGTACCTGTGTGGAATG
The DNA here is from genome assembly GCA_003457575.1 of Thermophis baileyi. Lineage (NCBI taxonomy): Eukaryota > Metazoa > Chordata > Lepidosauria > Squamata > Dipsadidae > Thermophis > Thermophis baileyi. Next base: position 6,414,116 of record QLTV01000972.1, read on the forward strand.
TGTTCACATACCGTAGATGCAGTATGGAGAAAAAGAAATTCTGTACCAATTATCTCCAGTTCTCCGTCCCAGAATGTTTTGATTTCCAATTCATATCATATTGAGTACTGAGTTTGGGTGAATGATCTACACTTTGGACTCAATAAAGCAGCATCTGAAGGGGATGGAGGGAGTACTGTTTTCCCCAGCCTAGCATCCATCCAGGGTGTTGTGATTTGCACCACATTATTCTTGTCCATCTTTCTTTGGGTTTGAATTCTGGGAGCTTGGATTGCAGCTCATGAAGAGGTTGCAAAGTTGAGGAAAGATGCTTTATATTTGGGCATTATTTCTTAGATTAATCCTTATCTTACAAATCCTTATATGATTAAAGGTTTTATTGTACAGTTAAAAATGAGGTGTGATTTTTTTTGTGTGTGCCTTAAAATTTCACTGCTCTTAGGCTTATCTAAATAGTCTTTAGGAGTTACGCTGCTTCTACAGTAGTGTTAAGGAGTTATACTGTTGCTGATTGGAAAGACTAGAAGTTAGTAGTAGAGTTTGTGGGGAAAATAAGATTTGGCAGATAAAGAATGAAGATAGAAACTGGCTGGGTGTGGAAGGGAAGTCAGAAGCTGCTTATTGGCAGCTGTTGAGGTTTATGAACATGTTGTTCAAGTTATGGGTGATGAAAGACAGCCTAAACAGAGTACAAACCATAAAGGTATCCTCATAATAACCTTATAAGAAACATCCATATACTGTAATGATAAACAAGCAAAACAAAACGAGTTGAGGACACTTTACTTCAAGTAGAATGTCTTCTCTATGTTTGCCATACTACATAATACCTTCTTGAGCTTTAAGAAACAGAGCTTGTATATGGTAATTTTCAATGTCTTCTTTGACTGTATTCACATGACGCAAAAATCCAAGATTAATGGAACTTAGTTTTCCTGAATTGCGAGCTCATTGAACCCTAGATTAATCACATGCACTGAGTTTGGTTCAGTATGCTAAGCTTAAAATATGGTTAACTAGCTTTTGATTCAATGTATTGCACTAACACGGCCTTGGTAAATCTTCCTATCCGTATGGTTCTTTGCCACGGGTATGCTATGAATCACTATAAAACTGTGTGCCTATTTAAGGAGATGTATGCCTGTGCAGTCAAGTGGGGAACGGACATTAGACTTTGAATTTCTCCTATGAATTCACTTTGGATCCTCCTCCACATAACTGTTATATGGAATGAAGTGCCAGAATAGATCTGTGGGTGACTGTCAGCTTAAGTTCTAATAGTCTAATAAGTTCTGCCACATTGCTCTTCTTTTTTGTAAGCATGGTATGATATCCTAGGTTTTTAGTTTGTATGTTTGCTATTTATTCATTAAAAATAAATTCCAAAAGGGATTGAAAAGCAATTGTTGCATTTGACTCAAAAATATATGCACTTTAAATATTTTAAAGTATAAAGTATATTTTAAAACTTTTGACAACTATGGGGCAAAATTTGGAAAAGGGCAGAATGTGGTAGGTAGCTTCTAATTTGTAAATACATCCAGGAAGAATGGAACAGGGCACCCTATATTTTCTAAAGTATCCTCAAGCATCCCTGCTTTATTGTACCAAACTTTGTACTTTCCCTTTCATATATTGCTTCAAATAGCTACAGGTACTATGGCCCCTAGAGGGATAGCATGTTCAAAATTGCTGATCTTCTTTATTTGAAACGTCAAGGGAATCAACACTGTTTATACCAGACACTTGGATAAAGACTTCATTCTTAACTAAATGTACAGCAGATACCAGTTACTTCAATAAGAACTGCTCACCCTATATTTTTATGGGGAAAAAATAACAAGGCTAAAATTGATTAGGTGCTTCTGTTTTAAATCTCAAAATCATCATAGAAAAATAATAATAAAATGGAAACTCTCAAAAACAATGGGCTTTGGTTCATTTTGTTTAAATTCTACTTTTTTTACAAGTTTTAAATTCCTTTTTTTAATATGTAAACTCTTACTTTTTTTCCTTTCATGTCTGCTGTTGTCTTTAATGGAAAAAAAGTTTATTCAATGGGCAATGCAGTTGCAGTGCTTGCTCAACATGAGGCACGTCAATATTTTATGAGTGACTGTAATACTGTCATACCAATCTGTAATTTCAGTTGTGACTGCTCTGTTTGCTTTATCAGATCTTCAATATACTGTATTCACCTCATGTTGGGCCTAATTAAAAAAGGTGTCTGGTATTATCCTGGCTCTGAATTGTGAATTGCTGCTCATTACAGTATTTGTTTAGTTATTTGTATTGTCTGCAGTTCTAAGTTACACCCAGGCAATTTAAACATTCATTTCTTTTCACAAATGAGACCACTCAGATTTCTTTTCTTGTACTGATCATCTTTAGACTCACCTCAAACATTTTGTCCCTGGGAGAATCCTTGCTGTAGGACTGGTGATCTTAAGTGGTACTACATTTGATTGGTATCCGTATTTAGATCTCAGCATGTTTTTATAGACTAGCTTTTCTCAGTTTGGGGTTCCTCAAGAGGTCACTAGGGGTTTGGTAAGGGATTGTGATTTAAAAAAAATCATTTTTTGAACTTTGTGTGCCACATGATGCTAACACTTTCAGGAATGGAAATTTGTACATGCCGTGACATAACAGCTGGCTTGCAAATTTGCTGTTGTTGTAAACATTGTAAACATTGTGTAGGTTAGAAGGGAGTTGTATTATAAAATGCACACACACACACACACACACACACACACACTATATATATATATATATATATATATTACAGTTTTTATGCAAAGGTTCCCTGAGACCTGAAAATTATTTCAAGGGTTCCTCCAGGGTAAAAGATTGAGAAAGGCTGCTACAGACAGTGATGGATAATACATTTATTGGGAGCCATGTTATGCTGTGTGCAGTAATGAACCAGAGATGCCCTGAACCAGGGCTGTCAAACTTGCGGCCTGTGGGCCAGATGCGTCACGCACTGGCCACACCCACGCTCAGTTTAGCAAAGGGGAAAAAAGTCACAATACGTCACGTGACGCTGCTGTGACACCGCAAGTTTTGACACCCCTGCCCTGGACTCCAATGTGTGACATAGACCTTGATGGCTAAATCCTAAATATGTTTATTAGGGCAGAAAGTAGATTAATAATTCAAATACAGGTAGTCCTCAACTTACGACCACAATTGAGTTCAACATTTCTGTTGTTAAGTGAGACATTTGTTAAGTGAGTTTTGCCCCATTTTATGACCTTTATTGCCACAGTTGTTAAGTGAATCACCGCAGTTTGTAATTTAGTAACATGGTTGTTAAGTGAATCTGGCTTCCCCATTGACTTTTTTGTCAGAAGGTCGCAAAAAGTGATCCCATGACCTTGGGATCCAGCAACGGTCATAAATATGCACCAGTTTGCCAAGCATCTATCTGAATGTTGATCACATGATCATGGGGATGCTGCAAAGGTCATAACTCTGAAAAACGATCATAAGTCACATTTTTCAGTGCCGTGGTAACTTTGAACAGTCACTAAATGAACGGTTGTGAGTCGAGAACTACCTGTAGGATTGTGACCTGGTATTCTGATCCTGAAGTCAGCACCAGCACTAATATAACATTATGGGTTTCTGTTTTTAGATTTTTGAAACAGTTTTACCATAGCAGTGCAGGAACTCCAGAGCCACCCAATAAGCATTTTATATTCAAGTGCAGCAAGTAAGTAAGCTTGATTTATAATTGGCACATAGACCAATAGTCACAGCCAAGAAGATGATTCCATTTGAGCACGGAATCTGAACAACATTCTTGTCACTAGAGATGGCCACTCAGAGTCCGAGTGAATGAGAGCCTTGGGAGCAAAAACATTCTTGCTCTAATTACGAGTAGTTGTTGACAGTGTCGTTTATGATTTTGCATAAAGTAAAATTAGCATAATATGAATTAGTGAAATTGAACTTTGGAGCGAAGAGATGCCTCTCCCCCACTCCTTCCCTGCAAATTAGGTACTACTGCACAGCAAGTTTCTAAACCTGTTTAATGTGGTTCCTGTTTTATTATATATGAAAATAAGACTTGCAGGGCTGGCTTTCCAAGGATACTAAGCTCTAATTATCAATGCAAAGTATAGTTACTTAGAAAAGGTGATATAAGAAAAGTATTCTTTTCTCTTTCAGGCTGAGCTGCTTGATAAATGTAGTAAAAAAAAATCCTTGTATGAATAGATTATAAATAAAATGTATTCAGATGCATAGCTATAGGTATCCATAACAAGCCCTATGCCACAAATCTTTCTTTTTATAGATTGTTTAAATTTGTTAAATTTATTTGCTGCTTATGTCGCCATGCGGCTACTCTAAGCGGCTTTCAATGATATGAATAAAATTAATACATAATAATATACCTCTTTTATCTTGTCCCTACTTTTTTCTTTTGTGCCAGGCCTATTTTTTAATTTTATTTTTTTTATTACAATTTACCACATAAGTGTGCAGCCTGCAGCACTAAAGTGGTTGCCTTCCTCTGTATTAAATGTATATAAAAGAGCAAAAGAAATTCGCACAATACTATAAGAAACAGATATAGGTGTATAGCTAAAAAGCATTAAGGAAGTAAATATAAATAAAACTTCAAGCAAGTGAAACAAGGCTAGTTCCCATATTGTGCTTTTTCTGCCTTAGTGTAACATGTGATCTAGTTCCATAGAAGCAACAAAGCTATAATTTTAAACCATGTTTTCTCTTTGTGGTCCTGTTTTTTGTTTATTTATTCAATTTGCATCTCAAACAAGTGACCCTGGGCAGTGAACAATTGTAAAACCAATTAAAGCCAACCATAATAGAAATTTATAATGATATATATAGACAGAGCTACTGAGAGAAATTATAACCATAAATATGAATGTGACCATGAAACAGGACCCTTAACATACTTCGGATCCCAGGATTGGGCACATAACCAGGCTTTCAAGGTTTATGAAAGGCCAACAGAGTCGAGGCCATCCTAATTTCTGAAGGGAGAATGTTCCAGAGGGCAGGGTAAGACAACGAACTGATACTGGGAAGAGATCCAGGTTCTACTCATCCTTCAGCCACAGCCCATGAGCCACTCATTTTCTCTCAGCCATACTATTTCACAAGGTTGCTGTTATTAAGAGTCTCGGTGGTGCAGTGGTTAGTGTGCAGTACTGCAGGCTACTTCTGCTGACAGCCGGCTGCCTGCAATTGGGCAGATCGAATCTCACCAGACTCAAGGTTGACTCAGCCTTCCATCCTTCCGAGGTGGGTAAAATGAGGACCCAGATTGTTGGGGGCAATATGCTGACTCTGTGAACCGCTTAGACGGCTGTAAAGCACTATGAAGCGGTATATAACTCTAAGTGCTACTGCTATTGCTATGGGGAAAAATAGAAGGAGGGAACACTGTATACACTATCTTGAGTTTCTGAATGAAACAGGATGCAAATTGAATAGCTAAGAAGTTTTCAGAAATAAAAATAAAAACAAACTTTATTGTTCAACTTGAAAAAGATCCTTTGAAATTAGCTTTTCCCAATACTAAATTGTAAGTCTGTTGTTACAGGTAATCCTTGCTTAATGACCAGTCACTAAGCAACTGTTCGAAGTTACAACGGACCTCCCCAGAGCTACTTGTGACCCATTTCCAGAGTTTTGTTGGCTTTACAACCCCCTCCACGATCAGATGATCTCATTTTGGATACCTGGCAACTGGCTTACATTTACCTCTGTTTAAAGTGGCCACAGTCACGTGATTGCAATTTGCTGTGTTTTTTGCCAGTTTCCAACATTTACTTTCAGTTTCCACCAAAAACGCTTATTGAAGATAATGGATTTGTCTAATGACCATGGTGTTCACTTAATGACTGTCACAGTCATGTGACATGCATAACAACTGCCATGATTTAAGGTCATAATTCCGGGCCCAGTTATGGTTGTGTTGGAAGAAATGTCCATCTGGGTTCAGTTCCAAGTGAGGAGAAAGACACTGGAAACATGGAGACAGCTTGAAAAGATGGTTTAATGGTGGGCAGGACCACATGGTTTGAGGTTCTGGGCAAAAAGAGCACATGGGAGAGGGAGAGAGAGAGAGAGAGAGAGAGAGAGGAGAGAGAGATTGAGATTGAGAGAGATTGATTTATACCCTCTCTTGGGCCCCGCCTTGGAGCTTCCTGTTCCTATGTAAAGGTGGGGGCTGCTTTCCAAGAGCATGTTTCTCCTTTTCTCATCCAGGGAGGTATAATATTCTGCCTTTTTAATATTTCCTAGAATATTTCATTCTTCTAGGAGAGGGGTGGGTGCTAACTTCCTACAGTTGTAAGTCGAGGAATACTGTAATAAAACTGTGTTTCTACTTGGATACAGATGTTATTATTTAGTAATGTTTTTACTTTTCTTCAGCTGAAATAACTGTTATTTAAACCACTCACTCTAATTACTAGTAGGTATAACTTGGGTAGCCTCAGAGCTCCTCTTTGATATGTCCTTCTACCCAAATCTCACTGTTCCTTTCTTCTTGGTTGACAGATGGAACAATTAAAGCATCATGCTTTTCCATGCTACACGCCCTCATTTAGGTATCTGGCTGAGAGGAGACAGATTTATCATTGGCTGAGTGACAGGTTCCATTTACCCAGTCATTGTAATCTGTGATATGAAAAGTTGGGGATATTAACCCCTCCCAGAACTCCTTTGGGCTCCTTTATCTTGCTATACAGCTTGGTTGTTCATACAGCTACAGTCTTTCTTCTAGTGAATGGATCACTGGTATCCTCGCCTTAATCTGATATTTAAAAGAGACGGGCTCCACAACCTGAATTGTTTTTTGGACAATTGAAAAAAAAGAGAAATGAAAATCAAACTATATAGTAACATCTGCGGACTCTGTAGTATGGAGGCATAGGTCAGAAATCAGTTCCTTTCCTTGCCCTCCCCCTTAAAGAGAAAACAATCTCACAAGAAAAAAACAAAACTAAGCTTCATTCTTCTAAAAAAGGGAAAGAGATAAAGATCCCTTTTTGGATTTAAGTAGTTATAAACAAAACAATAGTAAAGGAGATGAAATGGGTTTCTTGCAGAAAACTATAAAGGAAAATAGAAGGCTCTGAAACTTGGTTGGAATGTCCCTCCTTTTTTTTTGAAGTTGTTCCTTTTATCAGAGGAGCCCTGTTACTGTTTTTTTCCCCTTTCCCTTGGAGAATTGTTTGCACTTTCCTAAAGGACAAAAGCTCTTCTGCCTGGAAACCTGAGGGATTGGAGAAAAATCTCCCTTTTGCTATATAAAAAGAAAGCATCTCTTCCTCATGAAGATGTAGATTCAAATCAGATGCCAGATCTGGCTGACAGTAAGTTTGTGAGGCCATACCTGTTCACTCACTCCATGTACATTACATCTTTTTTTTTCATATCTACCTGCTTATTGGAGAGTATCTCACACAGTGCTAGGTCATGATTTTTTTAATTTTGTTGTGTTGAACAAGCAGAAATAGTCACACATAAATACTAAACAAATAATGGAGTCATCCATTATGCTAGCCTAAAGCAAGCTGACTATATTATGGCTTAGTCATAAAATTACATATGCTTCATTGCACCTAAAACCTATCACTCATACATTTAATAGGTTACTTCTGGAAATTGATAAAATAAATTCCGGGTATACGAAACTTATCTGATTCTCATCTACCACTCACTAGACCTTGAAAGTTATTCCTGAGGATTATTTGAGGGATTTATGCCTCCCCAAAGACTGCATTGATTATGTCAATGGAATAACATTATAGATTATTGGTCATTGGACTTCTGCCATTATATTTACTTTGGCCATAATGCAAACCAAACCTCCTGAAATTATTTAACAGGATGGTTGATTTTTTTCATTTATTTCTACAAAAACTTTGATAACCCATATTAATGTCTATGAATTCATATATTAAGTGGTTGGTGTGTTAATATTTCCTTCCAGTATTATTACTCTGCATGCAAAGAGAGAATTGGGTTAGAAAAAAAAACATGGTCATGTCTAGAAAATAATTGATTTGATGATGTTATCTGGGTAACTAAGGTTTCTTGTCTGGTTTTATCCTACAATTTCCTCCTGATTTTCCAAAGGCAAATGGCTTTTGTGAGATACTGGGTGTGAAACACCAACTTTTTGCCAATCATCTGTTAACCAGCTGTTGGGGTGCTATGGTGGATTAATATTGAGCTTAAACAATGTTAGCTGTGTCTGTAACACAGAGTTACAGAGAAGCAAAGTACAGATGAGATTGGGAACAGTTTCAAACATAACTTTGATCATTGTGGTCTTTGGACCTATATGTAGTGCGAAGTTCAATGTCTGATAGTAGTCAGGATATCACTTAACACAATGTGAGCAAAATTTCCAGTAAAATTTAGAAATAAAACTCAATATGAATTTTAGGAGCATTAGAAGCTAGTAGATATATATTGGAGAACTTTCAGAGAATTCAAATATTTGTTTCTGTAATATATGCTAAGGTGTTGAAAATCACTGTTGCAAGATGTAGCAATGGTTTTAAAAAGAGGTATGATAAATTTCTTCAATAAATTTTCTCAAAGATGAAACTTTCAATATATGCCTGTATGTTACCTTCAGTACTGCCAATGAAGTAGGATGCCTCTAAATACCAGAGGATGGAAAACTCAAGTGTGTGAGTATTGTTGCACTTCTATTTGTGGACTGTTGAAGGAAATGCATGTTGGAATGGACCTTGTCTGATCTAATATATTACAGGTAGTCCCGATTTATGACTCCAGTTGAGTCCTACATTCCTGTTGCTAAGCCAGGCAGTTGTTAAGTGAGTCATGCCCCATTTTACGATCTTTTTTGCCATGGTTGTTAAGCAAATCATCACAGTTGTGAAGTGAATCATGTGCTCGTTCAGAGAATCTGGCTTTCCCCGTTAATTTTGCTTGTCAGAAGCTCCCTAGGGAGGTTGCAAATGACAGTCCCAGGACCATGGGCCACTGCAATCATCGTAAATACATGCTGGTAGCCAAACACTCAAAGTTTGATCATGTGACTGCAGGGATGCTGCAGCTGTCATAAGTGTGAGAACTGGTCATAAGTCATTTTTTTTCATAACTCTGAACAGTCATTAAACCAATGGTTGTAAGTTGAGGACTACAGTACTTGTATGCTCTTTTGCTTTAAATTCTAGAGATATTATGAAGAGACTTTGAAGCTTCTCTGTATGTACTTTAAAAAAACATTTTTTCCTCCAAAGAAGAATATTTGATACCTGCTCTCTACTGTTTAATAATGGCAGTATCTTTTATATCTGAAATAGACAAATAGGGTTTGATCAATCAATGAACATGTTCCTAAATACATTCAAGTGTCATGAAACAAGCTATCTCCCATAATGGTTATTATATGGGTTTAATTTACAAAACAAATGATTGAGAAACAAGTTCTACTGTGTTCCATTGAGCTTTCTCTATACTGTATACAGTAAGTATCAAATTGCCATCAAAGCTAGCAGTATTGGATTGCAGCCAGATATTTGTTGATTGTGAATAAGCATTCCAAGCAAATATTTTGATATTCCATTACCTTGTAGCTTGCTATGAAACCCTTATGTACTATTTACTTGTGTTCTGCCCAGCCTCCACCCAGTATTGTGGCTTTAGCTTCATTCATTTCAATAGGTATAAATTGAAACAGCATTTTAAATACCAACCAAAGAGAATAATTATAGAATTAATAAATCTATAAATGGATGTTCAAAAATTAATCTGTAATAAAATGAATCCAATTACTGTAGTATTAAACTTTTAATTCAGAAGATGAGCATGCCGTAGAAAGAGAATGGAGAGTTTTTTAATGTGTTTTTTTCCTGTCATACCTATCACCAAAGGGCCAGGCTTTAGGATGCTTTATTAGGGAGTAAGATAGGCGATAGCTAAATCTAGGATCCTACCAGGAAAGCAACAAATATTTATGTAAAGAAAAAAAAATACTATGTTGGAAAATGGGCAGCTGTTGGTCCTGCAGATTGACAGGAATTGTAATTCCTGGAAACTGTTATATATCAGTATTTATCAGATAATCTCTCTGGCAGATTCTGGAAAGACAGTAGGCCTTCAAAGCTTAACATGCTGAAAAGGGGAGGATATCCTGCCATTTCTCTTTTTCTCTCTATGTTGTCTCTTTTAAGTAATGTGTAGGTTTTAGAGTTTTCCGTACAGTATTAGTGAATGTTAGCTATTTTGTGAAGCCTTTGTGGTGGCTTTCATATGTGCCAGTAAGTGCTGAGGAATTAAATGTTGACATTCCAAGCAACCAAGGAAAAGATAGTTATTTTGCTTGATCCATCATGCCAGCTTTACAAGTAACAAGTAAACACTTTACTTTGTGGTTTTGTAAGATTTTGATGGATGAATACTGAGGTCAGAGATATAATTAAAAGAATATTTTCCTGTTTTTACAGATTCTTTCAGGCAGTATAGCTAGCATGCAAGGTTTTGAAGCGAGAGAAGTAATACACTTATCAGAACATGACATATTGATGCAAGCATTAATTCTGAGACATCTATAGTCTGAGTGTAAAAGAATTACCAGTGAACACAGTAGTATTTATCAGAGAATCATGAACACAGATTACTAGTTTAACACTCATATTAAAGTTTTTTTTTTTCTGTTTTGCTGAAGGGAGCTTGTTATCAACCTCCACAACAGACTGCCAGATCCTTATCTGTTTTATCTAAATTCTGGGAGTCTGGATTCATCTATTTGAAATGAAAAAGTTCTACTCAGGGAGTTGTTTAAAGCTGCAGCCACCCACTCTTTAAGTTCCTGTCGCTTGGAATCTGGTGGGTCATAGGAAATGCTCCTTCCCCAAAAGGAACCAACTTTTAAATGAATGGCTCCAGTTTTTCCTTTTCAGCCAGGATTGCCAGGCTCAAGCAGTTTTGGAACATTAGGTGATAGATGATTGGAGTAATGAAGAAAATTGCATTCAAAACCTAGCACTCAGATCTCTAAACAGTCTGAGTTAACGAAGTAATACAGAAACAGACAATGGAAGCAGATACTGTATATAATATCACTTCAACAGAATAGATTTTTTTTACATGACTAAATTAAATGTTCCCTGCCAACTTTATTGGTTCCCATTCTCCCAAGGTTTTCTAGGCTTTTGGATTGACTCTTAAGTCAAGTAGCTTCTTTAAATCTCTGCTTCTTGCAGGGCCCACAGCCAAATGTGTCTGAGAATAAAGAAACTTTTAACTTCGTCTTCCACTGAATTCTGCTTCCCTCACTGTCATTGGCAGGACAGACTCTGTATTTCAGAATATTTCAAAGTCTTCCAGCTAGCCAGCAGCATAATTAAGAGCCCCCTTAATCCACTACAACAGCATATACAAAACATTTTATATTTCCATTTTTTCCCATTATAGTCAACTGTGTTTTTTGTTCATGGAGAAAACATTATTGTATTCATTTAATTGGTTTCCAAAATTCTAGAAAAGTATTTTTTAAAATACTTTTTTAACATGAGATTTTATCACTAATGGTAAGGGCAAAAAGGAACAAGAGTCAAAGAGAGATTCTGGAATTTCAGAAACCATTTTGGTGGTGCTCAAAGGCATTTTGCAAATATACAGAATGATGGAGAATGGCATTTTGTTTTGCAGCAAGTTAGCTGCAAATGATTTTAATGGTTATATTATTTAATGCTTTTATTTAAAAAGTTTTTTAAAAATCAGCTAGGCAAGAAACCTGGTCAACATTAAGAGAGTTATTTAGGGTTATGTTGGCACCTGTGGATTCCATGTTGTTTACCCCTATTAAGTTATGGTATTAACTGAAAGATTATATTTGAAAAAAATGTTTTTTTGTCATGTTTATAAGCCACCCATCTTACAAAATGTGACAAATACTATATACTTACAGATCCCTACTTCATTATTGACACAGTACATACTTAATGACACAGTATAAATTATTTAAAGAATATGACATTTCCTGTGTTTTCCATTTTGCATCATACATTCACTTATTTTAACATCTAGAGGCATAACAGGAAGTAATTTGTAATTAGCTTAATATTACTTCACATTATGTGACATATTTTTTTTCTTTTTTTAAGCTCATCTTCCCCTACATAATGTTTGATATTGGAGATGAGGTTAGTATTTTTATAGTGACACAAAAGATTAGGTTAACCGGTTATGAAATGGGAGAATTTAAAATAAATCACACAGATATTCAGGGTTAGTCTATATGGTATTTACCAAATGACAGTATAATTTGTTGAAGTTATGTTTACAACCTACTTATTTTAAGAAAGAACTTGCAATTAGTATTTCCATTTTAAAAGTTATGGTTGCTGTACTAATGAATCCATATGCAGACAGACCTTGGTTTTCAGTGCTTGGCAACAGGCTCACCTTTATGGCTGTTTGTAGTGCCCCACTGTTACCTGAATGTGATTTGCAATGTTTGTCAGTTTCCAGTTTACTTCTGGTTTTTGGCAAAAAACACCATTGGGGAAAATTGATACACTTAATGACTGCTGCAAAAAATGTCAGAAAATCAGCTCTGGTCATGTGATGGCGGCACCTTATGGCGGCAACAACTTATGATTGTAATTCTGGGCTCAATTATGGTCGTAAGTTAAGGACTACCTGTATAAACTCTTTCCAGTTGTCCTTGTTTGTCAAGATCTTTATTAAATTACTCAAAACCATGGATTAAATTCTAGGAATGAGTGAGTGCCCTATGTGTGAGCTACAGTGTTTTTAGACAAAATACCAAGCATTATAGTAGAACATTACAGTAGAACACTGCCCTCCATAGAGTGAAACTGCCAGCCTTATGCAGGTGAACAATAACAAACTGCCATGAGTTATATGATTTTGGTAGCATATAAATTAAATCAGTAAATAAGTGAAAGGCCCTTGGTGCTCTATGAACTTGGTTGTTTTCTTGCAGACATTCCATTATCCAAACTAGGTAACAGTATCAGTACACCAGGGGTGGGTTCTAACTTACCTCGCTGCCGGTTCACTTCCTCCCGCGCCTAAAGTGGGCCATGCCTTGTGGGTGCGCACGCGCAGTGCAAAAAAATAAAAAACACCCCCCCCCCAAAAGCCAAAACCAAGATGGCAATGCATGTGCAGTGCCGGAAACTCGGCTTCTGCGCATACGCAGAAGAAAAAAAACCTGGAAAAAATCCCCCCCCCAAAAAAAAATTCAAAAAAAAAATTCAAAAAAAAGAGATGGCGGCGTCCACGGACTGGCACCGACTGAACCGGCTCTGTGATGTCATCGTGATGTCACCGGCGGGTCGCTACCGGTTCGGGTGAACCGGTCCAAACCGGGAGGAACCCACTTCTGCAGTACACCTAGTTTGGGTAATGAAACGTCTACAAGAAAACAACCAAGCACGGAGAGCACCAAGAACCGCTCATTTCAACCTTGAGCTACAGATATTTTTCTCTATTGGTACCAAATAAGTAAGTCTCTGTTTGGAAAAAACTAAACAGAATATAAGTAATGCTATCACAGAGTGCTACACATGTGCTCTCACTATAGTTAGATCATATTGATATCTGTAATATTTAACTCTACTGGGCTTATGATCATTTCAGTAATCTACTTGTTTTCAGAATGTATGTCTGAACATGTTGATGCACCAAATATCATTAATAGATTATCAAAACATTTATTGATGCCAAAGAAAGGATTTAATCACAGGGTTTAGGTTTTAATTTCAAGATATGATATGTGGGAATGACCTTGAGAGGCCAGGCAAAGAGATGCTGCCTAGTGACACAATGGACACAATGGACTACACATCCTAAATGAGCATGTCCTCAAGGATGACATCTAAAGTGGGACATCTTGTGCAATGTTATGTGGGAATGACCTTGAGAGACAAAGAGATGCTGCCTAGGAAATGGTCAGATAACAGACAGCATAGCCCGCAGTTGGATAGTGGGCAGAGCAAGAGGCTGAGGAGGGACCCTCCCCAAATTATTGGGCTGTAAAGGTGACAGCCAGAGACTTGCAAGAGTCTGTTAATATAACTTTACAATAAAATAGAATTAGGTCATCTGGTTGTGTTTCCTGTCTGGTGGAGCAGGCAAGACTGACGTCAATCTTGCAGGTGTGAAAGTACAATTCTTCCGCCATCACCTTTACATTCTGACACCTTAAGTAGGGTCTGTCCTGAGCCTTTTGCTCCACCCACTATGCAATTGTAGGCTATTCAGTTTCTTATCTTACCATTTCCTAGGCAGCATCTCTTTGTCTCTCAAGGTCATTCCCACATAGCATTACACAAGATGACCCACTTTAGATGTCGGCCTTGAGGATATGCTCATTAAGGATGTGTAGTCCATCGTGTCCATCATTTTAACTCAAGGATTACAAATATTCAGCATGTGGTAGTGAGGCTGTTTTCATATAGTCAAAACTGAACAGAGGAGCAATTCACAATTATTTTTTTGAACCAGTCTTTTAGATATCATTCCCAGAAGTCAGCTGACATTTAATGGTTACTGGTCAGGTTCAGTGTTACTGGGTTGCTGCTTTTGTTTTTATTCTTAGTGGGATTAGTCCTCCCTTTCCTGTCTGTCTGTCTGTCTATCTGTCTACCTACCTACCTACCTACCTATCTATCAACTACCTATCATCTCTCTCTCTCTCTCTCTCTCTCTCTCTCTCTCTCTCTCTCTCTCTCTATCTATCTATCTATCTATCTATCTCTCTTANAAGACATCCCCTGATAATAAGCCCAATTGGGCTTTTGAGTGCATGGCAATAAGGCCAAGCGCTTATTTCAGGGTTCAAAAAAATATAAGACAGGATCTTATTTTCGGGAAAACACGATTACATATATATGTGTGTGTGTGTGTGTGTGTGTGTGTGTGTGTGTGTGTGTGTGTGTGTGAGAGAGAGAGAGAGAGAGAGAGAGAGAGGGAGAGGGAGAGGGATATCAAAATGTGACATTCTCCTGAGTTGCATCTGGATGATAAGCTTTTTGACCAGATAAAGACTGACCTGCCTTAATTTTTATTATAATATAATATAATATAATATAATATAATATAATATAATATAATATAATACAATACAATACAATACAATACAATACAATACAATACAATACAATACAATACAATACAATACAATACAATACAATACAATACAATACAATACAATACAATACAATACAATACATAATATAATGTATAATACGTCTTCATATCTATTATCTGGATTATAAATCAAGATCAGACATTCTTTATATCCTGCTCAATGTGAAGATTTTTTCCTTCTATTTTTAAAATCTTTTTAAAAAGAAAAATAATTGCTCATAAACACAGTATCTGCTTCTCTGTATAGGTTCACAGAGATACTATCAGAAGGTTATTTATTTTGCATGAATGTATTTTGAGTTTATTACAGGCTGTGCCATTATTATTGTCAGCTGTTTTTTTTATCTGTAATAAACTTGTTATTTTTACTTGCCATTTATGAAATCATTTGGGAGTTAAAGCAGTTTAAGAGTTTAATAAAATTGTTGATGTGAAAATAATAAATGATTAATATTTGCACTCCCCCCCCCAAATATATGTTTGTTTATCAAATGTCTATGCCTCTCATCTCACTGATACAGTGACTCTGGCTGGCTTACAATAAAAGTGTAAGTAGGTAAATATAGCTAGTTTGGATTAATTGTTGGCTTGCTAACTTTGACATAGTTAATAGTAATATATGGTTGTTTTATTATAGTTGTGATCTATAAAACCTTGTTTATCTATAATTTTTTTGATTGGTAATTAGTTTAGTGTAATCAAAGTTGACTAAATCATACCGATGAATGGAAAGTTGCACTTCACATTTTAGGAACTGTATTTCTCCACAGCAGTTAAGATTTAGGGACATAAAGATTTTGTTAGCAGAAGGCAACACTACAAAAAATTAATTTAATTTAATGTAATGTAATTTAATTTAATTAGACTTAATGTACTATCTTGCTACTTAAATAAAATTAATTTTATTGTGCCTGTTACTGACTTTCATTTTATACATGTAAAATGGTTGAAGCTAGTCTAAGTGACAGTTTGAGTAAGGAATTAAATGGCTGAAGTTTATGGGCTGAGTCCTCCTTCCACTTTCTTCCTGATTATAAATACTTATCTTTTAAAAGTAATGTAATCTGAAAAACATGTGCATCCACTTTTAGAACCAAGCAAACCATATAGTGGCTTAGTGTGAATTAACAACTCAGCTCTGTCCTTCTTCACAGTTCATGGTTCATTTCTAATGCTGGTTGATTTATAGCCCTCCTCACGCCTTGTCGTCTGCCAAGCAACCTTGTGTGGCCCACTGGCATTTTTTGAGAACTTAACAAACTTACTGCCACCAGACATTGTCACAATTGCCTAGGTTTTTATAGCCATCTTGGCCCTGAAAGACATGCTGCTGAGCGCCTCCAACATATCCAGGCATTACTGATACTGCCAGCTCCTGTAATGCTACCATGCTGTGCTAGCTGCTGAAAAGCTGGTCAGCACGCTAGCTGTTTGTTTGAAGCTTGCCATTAACTTTTCAAGTATCAGTGTGGCTCCTTTTTCTCTATGAATTCTGCAATTCTAGCCTATGTTGTACAATATACAGGTGCTGGCAAATACAGAGACCTGAGAAGAAACTCAAGACAATACAGTACACAATACACAAAGACTTTCGTCTGTAGGAAAGGATGTAAAGAAGGCTTTCCTGTACGGGCTTTCAGATTATTTTGCAAATGCACCATTTTGGATTGAAAACACTTGATGTTAAGTTCAAAAGAGTTGTTTGGAGAGAGAAATTGTTTTATATTTGGAAGTAGGTTACTTCGAGCAGAACTATTTTGAGTTTAAAATGCATCCACAAGAACAAAATGTCTCATATTTAAAACAACTATTTTGAACTTGAAGTAGTATAATTCAAGGTGTTTTGTAGTATAATTCAAGAATGTTTTGCACACCATTATTTCCCTACTTTTTAGGTCTAAAATAAGAGGGGGCCAAAAAGTGTGTGTTGATCTTTATCCGCGTGTAAATATATAAATATAAAACACACACACACACATTATTTTATCTTCACTGTTCTCTCTGGATACATAGACAAGAACTGGGAAATAGGAACTAGAAATATGAGTTTCACCTAGAGATGGAAGAAAAAAGAGGGCAGGATTGGACCTGTCCTCTGTAAGATTGTACCAAACCTGTTTCTTAAGTTCTTTAGCAAGATTGTGGTTGCTAAGACTTTGATAAGATTCTTTAATCTTTCAGTATTGATTATACAATGAATCTGAATAATTTGACAGTTTCCTTCTGCCACCTCCAAAGATGATACAGACTGCAACTTCAAACATGATCACTAGTTGAAAGGTGTTTGAAAAAAGCTGAACTTAATTCAATAAAGACAGTGCCGATAAGGTTTCAGATATATTATTTGTTAAATTTATATTCCATCTTTTCATTAGTTTATAGAAACATCGTTGTTATGTGAAGTGTACATGATTAGCCATCTTACGAGCAGAACATTGGAAAAGTGTGGAACTTGGGTGCAAGCCATTCCCATTTCTGAAAACAAGATGGTGAAAAATAGCCAAAGATGGCAATTTCTGAAACCTTTAGTGCCTTTCAAGAATTTCATTTTCTTGTACATACATCCATTTCATTTATTGTGAAGACTGGTGCGCGTCAAGCTCATTCTTTCCCATGGCCTCTAGAACAGTTGACAGCAATTCTTATCCACAATGCTTAGGATAACAGGAGTTGTTCTTTCCATTGAGGGTTTTTGGCTAGAGAAATTCATATAGCTACGGTAGGTGGATTCACATGGACTTCGGTTTATACTACTTTAAAAGAATCTGATTGCTCTGGTTTTGTATTTGGACTTCAGTGCATTAAGCTAGGCATTCTGTTTAATAGAATATAGGGCCAAGTTTTAAAAATTAGATAGAGTCTAATCTACAGAATGCCTTGTATCTGCTTAGAAGTAAGTCCTTCAGTGGGCTTTGGGGAATATATATAAATTTTCAGTTGATTAAGTGGAGTGACTGTTGTGTAATTCTAATATTTATTGACATACATTACCTGCACTTGAGCAAATAAAATTAATCATTTTAACCAATCAACAATTTTTTTTAGTAATGTTGCAATTGGAGCCAAATACACTCCATATGTGAGCACTACTTGAAATTGATGGAAACCCTACCTGCACTACTAGTTTTATTCTGCTTGTAATTCAGACATTGTTCTCCTTACTGGATTTTTGTGGTAGTTAAATTCCTTAAAAGTTGCTTAAGTGTTGTATCAAAAGATACGCTTTTATATACAGTAAGTGATTATATAACTCCTGCTATACCAGGCTCTGAAATATACCTGATGGGGAAGAAAGATATATCACTGGATGGCTGTTTAAGTTATTTTATCCTCTCAAGCATCTGAGCTATTATTAGTATGGCTTTTTAAAGAAATTATTTTTAACCAGCTTGTATTTTGCCCTTTAACATTCCAGCATAAGACAGTGTACAGCTGTTTTAGAGTGAAGCTTAAAATCAATTATATGAAACTGCTACACTTCTTTAAACTATTTCCCATGTGAATTATGATGCTGGACAAAACTAGATAATTTATAAAACAGTTACATATTTGTACCTTATAAACTTGAGGGGTCATCTTAATTTTTTTTAAATGAAAGATTATTAAACTTCAAAAACTAAATTTAGTTGACTTTACCGGCTTTATTGGATAAGATTTAAAGCAAAAGCAGGAAATAAAGTCAGAGTGCTTAGCTTTTGAAATGTTAAAAAATGGAGCATCCATAGAGACTGATTTTTGAAGTAGCAATAATACCTTAAAAATGAATCATTGAAAATAATTATGTCAAAGAATAGATTGCTCTAAATGAAATCACATTGTAATAAAATATTTGATACCCAGAAAGATTATTTAGTAGAATATTAGCAGTATAATATTCTAGGTGAATATAAACATTAATTTGCAATGCAATAGAAATATACAGAAGGAAGATAGAATGACAAAAAGAGAAAATTTTAAAGTGTACTGATGATGGCTACTTGCAATTCTTGGGTTATTGTATTATAAACTAATTCTAGAAGAAATGTAGCAGCCAATCTCTTTTAAAAAGGATAACGAAGGCAAAGGAAACAGTTTCAACAATTTTTGTTTGTTTCTCTAACTCAAGGTTATTTAAAAAAAAACCCTCTTGATTCAGTCTTCCAAGCAATCCAGCATTAAATACAGGGCCTTCCTTCCTTCCTTCCTTCCTTCCTTCCTTCCTTCCTTCCTTCCTTCCTTCCTTCCTTCCTTCCTTCCTTCCTTCCTTCCTTCCTTCCTTCCTCCCTCCCTCCCTCCCTCCCTC
>QLTV01000972.1:6446844-6478724 GCA_003457575.1 Thermophis baileyi
GGGGGGGGGGGGGGGGGGGGGGGGGGAATTCAAACCGTCCAAAACGAAGCCGAATTCCTTCCTTCCTGCCTGAATGGAGACAGCGAATTTCCACTCGATGGAGCCACCTAGGGGCTCTTTCAGAATTGCTCAGATGATAGAATTGAATTTGGAAAATAAAAAGACCTAATTTTGGTGAATTTAAGACCCCAAAAACAGCGATCTGAAGCACCCCCAGGGCTTTCTCTAAGCTGGGAGGGGAAGGGGGGGAATGGGGGGGGAATTCAAACCGTCCAAAACGAAGCCGAATTCCTTCCTTCCTGCCTGAATGGAGACAGCGAATTTCCACTCGATGGAGCCACCTAGTGGCTCTTTCAGAATTGCTCAGATGATAGAATTGAATTTGGAAAATAAAAAGACCTAATTTTGGTGAATGTACTGAATTTAGGATGGGAGTCCAGTTACCAGCGTCCTTCTCCTGAAAGAACGAGTCAAATCTGGGGCTGCAGGAGGCGGACCCTAATCTAAATAAGAAAAAAATAGACTCAGTCCTGAAACCAGATTGGATGAGAACAACCCATCCTGAATGCTGGCTCCCCCCGGATGAGAAGAGGCGTATCAGGTAAGTCCAACGCCTAATTTGTCCAGGTTGTCTTTGAGAATCAGATATGATTGAATGGAAGAAACTATATACATACAGTAGTGAAAAATAATAAATAAAAATATCTGAAACAAAAAACAGAGGAAAATCAATAGATTTATAAGAAATAAACAGTGACATTCAGTTTTAAATAAACATTTTCAGATGTTGGATAAATCAATATTAGAATAGACAACTTTTTAATGGTTGAGGGAGAACTTTGACAGATAAATCTCTGCTTTTGTAGGGAAAAGTAAGCCTTCCCATTTCTACTTTAGCCTCTGATTTAATAGGAATGCCTGTCTAAAATCAATTTTGAGGTAAGAGTAATGCAAAAAATCTGAACCACATTTTCCATATTGATTAAATTGGAATCGTATATTTTCTAATGTTGCTTCTTTGAATTTCTGCACATTTTTACTGAACTCGATTGGTAGTCACAATTGGAAAATGGGGTATTGGGCAGAATAATCACTTGTATTATTACTTATGCTTCTGAAAAAGCTGAATTTAGTCTATTAAATACTGTGGAAAAAGGCCTACAGAGCACCTGAGATAGGGTTGATTTTTTTTATGACCAAACCTCCTTTAATAATTCAATAATCTTGACAGTAAAAACCATTTCGCAATGTTAGCTCTTGCATACTGTGGAGGGGGTGTGTATCCAACTAAACATTACTTCATTGTCATTACTAGTAAGTCAATTGTGCATTATTCAGAACGGAGGGATTCATCTGGATCAGAACTCTTAACATGGAAGTGAGTGAACCCTATAGTTCTGATCTCTCTCTCTCTCTCTCTCTCTCTCTCTCTCTCTCTCTCTCTCTCTCTCTCTCTCTCTCTCTCTCTCTCTCTCTCTCTCTCTCTCTCTCTCTCTCTCTCTCTCTCTCTCTCTCTCTCTCTCACACACACACACACACACACACACACACACACACACA
Organism: Thermophis baileyi; assembly: GCA_003457575.1. Lineage (NCBI taxonomy): Eukaryota > Metazoa > Chordata > Lepidosauria > Squamata > Dipsadidae > Thermophis > Thermophis baileyi. The sequence goes on from QLTV01000972.1 coordinate 6,448,405, forward strand.
CACACACACACACACACACACACCATTTTCCTGCTTGCCAGATACCTGCTGATCTAATATCAGTAGAAGCAATGGATGGCTTTTTCAATGGGGCTGATATTTACAGAGAAGGTTGGGCAGGCTGTTCTTGCTCTTTAAAATTCGTGCAAATGGAACACCTACAGCTATCTGACGTAATCCTAATCACTTTTCCCAGTCAGTGCTTCAAGAACAGACAGACTGGCAATAAGTACATTGCTTAATCTGTTTGTTTTTGCTTGATAATGTCTGGAATACAAACTGAGCTTTTTTTTTAAATGCAGTTCCACAGTAAGATACATAAATACTTCACCATACCCTTTATGCATTTCCAGCTAGCTGAATCAAGGTACACGAACGCTGTATATGGCAACTGTGCTCTTTGTCAGTTTAACGTTAAACGTTATTGTTTCTTAGCCAAGGCTTGAAATGATAGATCGATTTCTCAGCAAATATGAAACTAGTTAATATTTAAAAGTATTAATTAGTATACATTATAATGGCTCAGTGGCTAAGACGCTGAGCTTGTCGATCAGAAGGTCAGCAGTTCAGCAGTTCGAATTCCTAGCGCTGCGTAACGGAGTGAGCTCCCGTTACTTGTCCCAGCTTCTGCCAACCTAGCAGTTCAAAAGCATGTAAAAAATGCAAGTAGAAAAATAGGGACCACTTTGGTGGGAAGGTAACAGCGCTCCTTGCGCCTTCGGTGCTTAGTCATACCGGCCACATGACCACGGAGACGCCTTCGGACAGCACTGGCTCTTCAGCTTAGAAACGGAGATGAGCACCACCCCCAGAGCCGGAAATGACTAGCACGCATGTGCGGGGGAACCTTTACCTTTATAATGGAAGAAAAAAAATCCATTCAAGTTTCACTAAGCTAAGACTATCTTGATACTAAAACAAAGTAAAGTATTCTGAGAATAACAACAGCAATTGTTATATGTATTATAACAATTTCACCCCATTTTCTATCAGTATGAATGTAGTTATATTTGGAACTTTAAAAAACACATTTGATATCAGTGTGTATTTTTATGTGGCTTTTTAATATTTTCTCCTCCTCTTCTTTCATATATTCTCCTTCCTCCTTTTGAGAAATGTAGTTCAGAGAAAAATGAAGTTATTGTTGTAGGTACATGTTTCAAGTAAATGTTTCTTGAACAGCACACACTCTTCCACTCCCCCCCCCCCAATTTTAATGCAAATTTAATGGCTTTTGGAATTGAGCAGTGCCAAAAGCAATTGGGCTTGGAGGAAAAGTTTAAAGTAATGAAGTACCTACCATACTTTCTCCCCTATAGCTCTCTATATAGTCTCAGACTAAAATATTGGGGGTTCATGGGGGACTGTCAGAGGCAGACTGGGATATTTTATCAGAAGAAAATGTTACAACAATGACTACCATGTTATAAATTATGCTAATATGAGTTCCATATTTAACACTACCTTTCAAATCCTGGATACTATTTTGGTGGAGAATTTGGTATAAATCATTCCAGAAAAGATGAACCACTTGTGTGACGTGCAAAAAGAAAACAAATTTTGAATGCATTAAAATTCTATAGAGCTGTAATTATAGTCAAGGTTTTGGAATGGAATTGGATAACTTGGATTTTTTTTTAATCTAACATGAGCTACTAGCTTTATTTAGTTCCTGACAGGTTTAAACAGGAATTGCAAAAGGTTGATGTAAAAGGTGGATGTGAAATTGAGGAAATAAGCAGTACATACCGTACAGTACTTTGCATTGTACTCTGAAGTTCATTTGAAAGTGTGATTTCTGCATATAGTTTCAGAACAATTTTTACTATTTCTAAGAGTGAAAAAGTTTTTTTTTAAGTACTATATATCAGAGCTATGCTATTTGAAATGAGCATCTGTATTATCTGAGGACTTACTGTAAAAGAATATTCACTTGTTACCAGGGATTTAAGGCAGTTAAAATCATACTTTTTTTGTTATTAGGGACTGAATTTGGTGGGCAGAGGGGAGGGGCTGCCTATAAATTGGTGTTGATTCCTGGTGACTGCCTGGAAAAATCCCTGGAGTTTTTTCTTTTGCCATTGCCTCCTGAACGCTGAGAGAGGGTAACTGTCCCAAGGTCACCCACTTTTTTTTGCCTAAAATGAGACTAGAACTCACTGTCTTCTGGTTTCTAGCCTGATGCCTTAACCACTGCACCAAACTGTCTCTCTCTAAGGACTGCAAGTACTCTGTAAATTAAACAAAGCATTCTAATAATGTAGAACAGAATTCAGCATCGCTTAGAAATTGTGGAAAATTTGCAAGTTGCTTTGAATAAAATGCTTAGATTCAGCTAATAAAACCAGAGCCAATAAACTCATTTAAAGCCAAAGGGCTTTCATCATCTCAATTAAAAAAAAAAATTCTGGGACTCCCTCCGATTATTTTTGCTTATTTAGCATTACCTGTTTTATTTCAAACCACAAGAACCGCAGACATCAAGACATTACTCTGATTATTTCTGTACTGTGCAAGCACACGCTGTCCTGAAAAACAACTGCAATTATTACCAGATGACAGTAAGCACAATCTCTCAATAAAAATAATGTTAGTGGGGAATAAGTATGCAATTTTAGCACAAGAATTAGCTGTGAAGACAAGAAATTATATGGCCTTCTAGAGATATTAGAGCAGTGTGCAGTGATTAGCAGAGTGGGCAAGATAAACCAGACAATGGAGACAATGGAGACATAGGAATCAGTTTTTAGACAGCCTGGAAATAATCTGACTTGCGTTCCTTAGTTAAAGATCCTTTGATATGACTAAATGGTCCTCGTGACAAGTATAGATGGAAAAATCCTAAGATTGTTTGATAGGAGATGTATTTGGTGAATTTGCAAAATTCCAACCTGTTGTCACCTTGTTGAGAGTTGCTGATTTTACTAAATTCAGTAATTTGGGCAGAGTTGCTCAAAATAACTAAACACCTCTTTTAACAGCATTAAATAGAAAGGTTAAGTCACTTGGACAAAAATGCTTTAAGGAAGTTAAAGTTTTACCATTTATATTATTTGCATAATGATTTTGTTTACATGTGTTCATGTTTTTTCTAAAAAAAGAAAATTATAGGAAGTAATTCTTTTTCAAGCACCGGTGATGAAAGGAAACATAGACAATACTTTTTTGAAAACAGGACAACATATTTTACTTCAGGAACATCTTGCTTGGAGGGATTAATTTTGGTTTAATGCCATCAGCACTAAGAACTGCTTTTTCTGGCACTTGATTGTTGCCTACAGAATGAACTTGGTACAGTTACTTTTTTAAGTACCGCATATTGCTTATAGTCTTCCAATAATGTGATAGTGAGGGATATTTAGCTATAGTTTTGACAGTTTAAGAGTTTTGCAGAATAAATGGAATTATTTCTTTTAGGAAGCTATTGATACTGACTACTTGGACACTGTGCTAGGACAGTATTCCTAGAAGATGATGAAGTCAGATCAGATGCTTAAATAGTAAGAGATGAGATACTTGTGGGTAATGCCACAGTGAAGTTATAGGAAACTTAAGGTTATGAGGTAGATGATGTGGGTCTTGATGAGTCATTGTGGGGAAGCTGTTCCAGACTATGAGAAAGGTATAATTAAACCCCAGTGATAAAACAGTTCTTAAGCTGCTGAAAGGAGCTCGGTTCTTACACTACTAGCAAGAGACTGAGTAATAAATTGGCAGATGCATGTGCTGAATTTTCAGGAGAAAACAAGGAATATAATTTTCCTACTTTTAAAGTTAGTTTGTTGACTGCATTACATGCTTTCATCTAAGCTAGTAATATTTAAATCAGCAGTACAACCCAGAATTAAGTTGCGGGTGAATTTTAAAAATCAGTTTAATAATCCAAATATGAAACAGAAAAGTATTCATCTACACAGCCTCAAAAATATAAAATAAAATAGCATAAAGTTTCTAATTAATACGAGGGATGAGATTTTTCTGGGGCTTAAATGCTATGAGATTTTTCTGGGGTCTATATGCTATTCAAATTTGGATTGAAAGGGGGAAAATAACAGTGGATAGGATAGGACAAGATAGTATAGGAACCTGTTTGATGATACAGAAAAAGATAAATTAGCATTGCAAGTACAATAAGCCTCAGGCTAATCTTCAAAGACAGCCCTGCTTTCCAGCCATAATGTCTGCAGCCATTTCCTTCACTGGAAATCTGCATCTTTTCAACAGTCTCTTCTATTCTCAGTGAAGGTAAACTGAAATGAAAATAAAAGATTGTTTATTCAGTCAATGACCAGCAACATTTAAAATGGAAGGTAATTTCCCACCCGGGTGACTTGGTAATTGGTTTCTTAATTATCTTTCAATACAGTGTGCAGAAGTTTCCAAATATTACTTGGCACATCCAGTTCAAAGTTATAAATCCATATCTACTTGATTACCCAGAGAACTTGTCCAAGTAGATGGTACTACATTGGATGGACAGAAGCTAAGCTGTCTTAATGCAGGGCAGTCTGTTGTATTTCTGTGAAGTTTGGACAATAATGTGAAAAAGAATGAGAAAGAAGATGAATAAAATATAAGCATATGCGTCTAAGAATGCTTAGAGTGGGATGCCTACCCTACTTTGGGTCTAGTTGCTTCTCCCTTTGCTAGCACGTGACATTTAATGTGCTTCTCTGGAGTCAGTATGGCTGTTAGGTATGAAAGAGTTATGAAATAAAACGCTAAAAATATAACCAATGTGCATATTTGATAAAATCCAAATAGAATGAGAAAAAAAAATCTAATGAAAGAGATTTGTGACTGCTACAGTGGTCAAGGTGGAAAGGAAAGAAGTTGGGAATGGAAAGAGCTGTTTTGTAAACAAAGTGCAGATGCAACCAGTTGGCCATGTTGAGAAAGCTTAGAATATATTACAAAAGAGCAAGAAAATGATTCTTCATATTCAAACCTTGGGGCATGTAAGCATCTAGAATTTAGCCTACCAGAAGCTGCTTTTCATACTAATATCTTACTAATACTAATATCTTATATCTGTAGCAAGGATCTTATCGATTCAAGTCAAGTGTTTGGCTTCTAGTGAGAGAAATCAGTTCTACTGAAGACTTATTGCAGGAGCTCAGGGCTACCTTGTGACAAGTTCAGGAAGAATGATGTAGGCTGCCAGCTACAAAGGTAAAAGGAAAATAAAACTTTTGCAGATTCTTACATCTAAATCAAAATAACCCAAAAGTAACAGAAAACAGATTTAATCCAAACCACAAAGAATAAAAAGTTGTCACTAATTATAGGAGGAAAGATAAAGATAACATTGAGTAAAAGAGGAACCAAACAAACAAAAAAAGGTCAAATATTTTAAACTGGGTCAAAGAACCAAAGACAGAGTAAAGTCACAGAGCTATATTAGTGAACCAGCAATAGAATGAGTATGTGTTGTCCTAAGGACAGATCAAAGTCCAAGCAAGCAAACTGTCACTCTCATCAGAAAATAGATTGTAACTGAAGGTCTCTTAAGACAAGGAATTTTCACTACCCCTCATTTGACAATGCAGAGGACTGGGAAAATAAGTGGTAACAATCTCTTTTGCAGTGTTTTATGATGAGGGCATTCATCGTAATTAATTTTGACCTTTTGATGCCTTTATTGAAATAGAATCATGATTATGTATGTAGCAATAGGGCTCATGTATTAAATTATGTTGAACCAGGTGATACTGCCTTTTGTTGATTTTAAATCAACCAAGCATAGGTCAATATATGAGGGAGGAGAGGAGGGAAAGGGTAGATTTTGCTTTGGATCAGAATTTATTTTACAGAAATGCCATAGAAACAAAATATTTGGACCAACAATAGTTAAAATATCCACAGTTTAGAAAAGATATATTAATTTTGCTGTATTAACATTTATTTAAAATATATAATGGATTAATTCTGTTAAATGAGAATGTTTAACTTTTTAATGTAACGTGAAGCAAAACAGCTTTTTTATCAACATAAAATGACATTCAGAATTACTTAGAGAATGTTAATTACCTGTGAGCAAAATTTATAACCATGTTTAATAAAACTCTTAAAACTATTTTGTCACTCTGATAGGTGGCACAGAATATCTGGTAGTGCTTAACTTAAACATATTTGACAAGGATTTTATTTTTAGATTTAAAACTTAAAAAGGCCCAAATTCTACATTAAACAAAAATTGTGGGGCATAGCTGTAATCCTATGTATAGGTTCCTAGAACGAAATCCTATTAAACTCAGGAGTACTGAATTCTGAGTGCAGCTTTCTTAACAGCTTTTAATAAGAAATGCACACAACTTGCTTAATTTACTTGCCAAACCAAATACAATCTATTTAGTCCAGTGTCCCAGCAGATGACTTTGTTCCTGTCTCAAAAATAACTTGGAGGTATGTTTCCCTGCATTCCTGTGCACTAATATGAACAAAGGAGCTTTTTCCTTGAGGACATTGGCATCTACAGTATTGCTTTAAAACAATTCTTTGTAGTTCACATCAGGAGTGAGATAAATTTATCTGATAACATCTGCTATATAAGTTGGAACAACTTGGTGCTTACTTAAAGTATTTCCTTAGATGTAAATATAAGGCATCAGATCTGTATGATATCAGATGCATATTGAATAAGGCAATTATGCTTCATATACCTGGCTGTAGAGTGGTGGAGGTGGATTCTGACCAGAAAATATTTTTTTGCTTCAAGCTCTACAGTACATGTAATAGTATGGCATATCACTGAGTTTTATAAATGTCTATTATTTAAAATAGTATATTTCATCTTATTTAAAAGTGTGTTGTGTAGTCTCTGTAGAAACCTTCAGAGCAATGAACTGAACCAAGTAGCAAACCCAGAAAAAAACCCCACAGTGGCCCAAAAAAATTCATAGAACAAGAATACCCAATGAGCATAACATTATGCAAGTTGGACACAATAAATCAAGTTGTAAACATGCATGCCTGCTTTATAAGAACATGCCAAATTTTTCATTCTGCCATTCTCCTGTATCCCATGTTTCTGTCAAAGTAATGGTTTATACTATATTAAAGTTGCACAGATCCTTTGAAAGATATTCTTTGCAAAGCATGGGAACATGAATGAAGCACTTCTCTTCAAATCCTTAAAACAGCTGCATCTTTTTCTAGGTTATCAGTTATCGTACATCAGTTGTATGTGGGTGCATGCACAACCTGTTTGGTTTGCTTTCTTTTCAGCAAAATTCTTCTTCTTCATGCAATGTAGCTTAAAAAACCTTTTGGATGAAAGAGAGATGGAAGTGGTTCCTTAATGTTAACCAAGGTGGAAATATTATCCATTTATCTATAGCAAATTCTGTCTGTCAGCTCTTGTCTTTTCACACACTGAATTTTTTGCTGCAAGTCAGCCAAGGCAAAAGCACCAGAGCAAACCTGATAACAGCCTTAAAGCAATAATTTACTTTAAAAAATAATTCTCTCCTTTAGATTCCAATTTTGCAAACAGAAGAATGAGTTAAAAGGAAGACATTTCATAAACCAGGCATAAATCCAGAACTCAAGCTAATATAAGCTGTCTGTCAGTCTATGAGCCCAGAATGACGCTATTGGGTCTGTTTTTCTGACTGTTCTCCTTATTGCCTAACACTTTGTGTCTTACTTGCTCCCTTTCATCATAAATGGATTAACTAGATTTGGAAATGGAGGGAAAAGTCTGGAATTGGTATGTAGTACAAAATTAGGTCTGTAGAGATTCTCAGTCATCCAGGTCATGGTTGTCCCAAAGGTGCTTTTTCCCAAAGTCCAGTTGCCTCCAGAAAAAGCACCTTTGGTACAAAGTTAGGTGTTTGTACTGTATATTAAATGGTTTATATTTATGTATCTTCAGATTTCAATGTAATTGAGAACTAATTTGTTCAGTCTCATTCATAATTTGCTAAATACAAGAGTCTAAACACTACTATGCTTAATGCAGTTTAAGATCTATATTGGTTTTTGTCCTCCAAATATTTTAACATGAATGGCAAATAACACGTGTATTTTGCAATTTAGTAGGAAATCTTGATAAACAAAACTACAAAGCAAGTAATTTAATGTAAAAATGTTAGATAGTGTTCTCAGATTGTGGCATAAAACAGTTGCTAACTGCATGCCTCCGGAAAAGTAGGTGGTGTTTATCTTGCGACTGCTCGAAAGAATTATGTTTTAAGTGATAAAAGAATATTCCTTGAAAAACCAAAGTTTGAATGAGTCACTTTTTATAACTGGAATTGTTTGTATATATGCACACACATGTGCACACACACATTAGAGCCGAGGTGGCACAGTGGTTATAGTGCAGTACTGCAGGCTACTTCAGCTGACTGCTAGCTGCAGTTCGGCGGTTCAAATCTCACCGGCTCAAGGTTGACTCAGCCTTCCATCCTTCCGAGGTGGGTAAAATGAGGACCCAGATTGTTGGGGGCAATATGCTGACTCTAAACCGCTTAGAGAGGGCTGTAAAAGCACTGTAAAGCGGTATATAAGTCTAAGTGCTATTGCTATATGCATACGCACATCTTTGCCTGGCAGGCCGGACTAGATTAAACCATTTATGGTATGCATGTGTTGAGTACTGTTAAACTGTGTATGTAACTCTTTAGCAATGTTTGTTAGAACTCGGGGTTCTCATGTGAATCATAACAAAAATGTGCTGACAAATCATATAAACCTCTGCCAACTGTTTCCTCAATCTTGATAGCATCTGGACTAGATAATATTGAACCATATAATTAGGTCAACTGAACCAGTTTTATGATAGCAGCTGACACAACGTACCTTTGTAGCTTCATCTCAGCCCTTCAAGGTAGGCTAGACTAGGAAATCAAAGTTATGAATGCCAATACTACTTTTATTATAAAGTTACAGTAGCAGAATTTTTGAGGTCTGAATCACTTCTCCGATCCCTTCCTTTATCTTTGTGAAAACTAGGGAGGGTCATATCTGAAATACTTTTTCAAATTACATTTCTGTTCCAGACTCAGATTTCTCTTATCTGACCTTTGTCTTGGTTGTGGCTCTTCCTCTTGTTAAGGTTATTCCTTCTGCCTATTATACTTTAGTAGTTTTGACTTTATATGCTAACTCTAGCTGGGAAGAGCAAAATTTACCTATGAAGAAATACTTACCTGCAAAGAATGTGTTGGGTTTCATAGAGGAAAGTAAGCATAGGTTGTTATATTAGTACTTGGGGTTTTATTTTCTGTTTCTTCTGCCAGGGATCATAAGAACTGTTCTTATCAGAAAAAATATCTGATTTAAATTTAAAAAATCCTTTTTTAATTTTTTTTTTTAAATCATCAATTTTATCCACCTTAATATGAATTGATTTTGCCCTTGACTTTTCCCAACTTAAGTGTTTAGGATGAGTTTCTCTCAAGGTTTTAGATGTGTCTTTCATTATTTGCTGGCTGTGCAGGACAGTGTAAATTTTAATTTTCCTATAGGCCTAAATATAAGCAATTTTCCTCTTATTTGTTTTTCCAGTGTTTGATTGTTGGAGGTGGTCTCTGTGGCTTGCGAACTGCCATAGAACTTGCCTTTCTTGGAGCCAAAGTCGTCGTGGTAGAAAAGCGAGACACTTTTTCAAGAAACAATGTACTTCACCTCTGGCCGTTTACGATTCATGATCTTCGAAGTCTGGGAGCTAAAAAATTTTATGGGAAGTTTTGTGCCGGATCGATTGATCACATTAGTAAGTCATAATTACATCATTGTTTCTTTCTGAAAGGAAAATGGAGGCACATTATACCCATGGTGAATATTTTTTTTCTTTAGAAATATTAGCTGCAACTTACTACCAAGATGTAGATGTAGTGTGTTGAATAGTTAACGGTGCGCAGATTTGCAGCTCTTCCTGATATGATATGATATAACATTTATTATAACGGATTCATATGCTGAAAGCAAGATCCACTGCAGAGAAAGTCTTTGCCAGATATTTTTGGAAGAAGACGAAATATTGCAACTCCTTCATAGTGTGTGCTTCCTATCAGTATTTTCAAGTATGTTTTATCTAATCTGGATGCCAAAGTGTTCCTTCAGATTTTTATCAATATCAGTTGACAGAAATTATCTTTACATTTAGTATTTACTGGTATGTACAATTTTTCATTAGGACTTGATGTATATGTCAGAGTTCAAGTACAGCTTCCATTTATAATGTGGATTATTTATCATGAAATACAGGAATGGGATTCCAATTTATAGAGGTACATCCTTTCTTAAACATTAAAAGAAAACCATAAAAAAAACTTCCTAGATATCTTCCAGAATGAAAATACATGGTAAATAATACATGATGCAGGAGCTGCGATGGCACAGTGGTTACTTCTGCTGACTGACGGCTGCCTGTAATTTGGCAGTTCAAATCTCACCAGGCTCAAGGTTCACTCAGCCTTCCATCCTTCCGAGGTCGGTAAAATGAGGATCCAGATTGTTGGGGGCAATATGCTGTCTCTGTAAACCGCTTAGAGAGAGCTGTAAAGCACTGTGAAACGGTATATAAGTCTAAGTGCTATTGCTATGATCAAAAACCTCACACGTAACATTTGTCTTTCATAGGCATTAGACAACTTCAGCTTATCCTCTTCAAGATTGCACTGCTGCTGGGAGTTGAAATCCATGTGAACTTAGAATTTGTGAAAGTTTTGGAACCTCCTGAAGATCAAGAAAATCAAAGTAAGTTGTGTTTCTTTGAAAGGAAGAATTTCACAGCAAAAAATAATTTTTAATATTAGACAACAGGATACTATTTTTGGTGCAACTGTAGAGGTGTGCAAAGCATTCTTTGTGGCTAGTCTGTGTCCAGAGCATAATATGTATTTTTGATTTGTACTGTGTTTTCCCGAAAATAAGACCCTGTCTTATATTTTTTTGAACCCTGAAATAAGCGTTTGGCCTTATTGCCATGCACTCAAAAGCCCGATTGGGCTTATTATCAGGGGATGTCTTATTTTGGGGGGAACAGGGTATCTGTAGTGAAACTGTGTAACTTGATCTAGGCACAGATGGAAACTTGTGTTTTGGGCAGAAATGTTTGTAGAGAAAGCCAAAGTTATTGGTGATACATGATTGCTAAGTAAAGGAAGGCATGAGAAAAGTAAAGTGAATGGAAGGACTGGATAGATAGCTCTCATCCTGACTTCAAGGACAGCATACACAGCCAGCCTCTCTGTCACCATCTTTTCCAATGTCCCCCCCACCCCCATTTCCCTTTAGCTGCTAATGCTAATATCCTTGGCTTCAAAAGCAGCATAAGGGAAAGAAGAGAAGAATGGTTTGGCTTAAGCTATGTGGAATAGGAGAAGAGAGCAGTCCTTAGTACCTTTCCAAAGTTTGCCTCAACCATATCTTCAAACAATGAAATCCTTCTGGATTTCTGTTGTTGAACTACTGTCCACCCACAGTTAAGGAAAACTTCTGAAACAGTATGTGTTTGTTTTGATTTGAAACAAAATTAATTTTCCATTTTATGTGCATCTCAATATACAACCTGAATAAATTCATGTTTTTGTGTATTTTATTTATTTTGACTAATGTTAAGTTTTAGAGCAGATGTTGTACCACATTCCTTCTCTCAAACTGAAGGATTGACTCTGAAAATCTTTTCCAAAGAAGTTAAGGATGGATTGAACAAAGAAGTTAATTAAATTCTCAGGAATTAATTAACTAATTAATTAGCAACTAATTAAATTGTGATTCAGCATAAAAGTGGAATCTTCTTGCTTATAAATGTTTGTTACAACATGATACACTTTTGAGTAGAATAAATATGTTAGATTTATAGAATAGCAATAGCAGTTAGACTTATATACCGCTTCATAGTGCTTTACAGCCCTCTCTAAGCGGTTTACAGAGTTAGCATATTGCCCCCAACAATCTGGGTCCTCATTTTACCGACCTCAGAAGGATGGAAGGCTGAGTCAACCTTGAGCCGGTGAGATTTGAACCGCCGAACTGCAGCTAGCAGTCAGCTGAAGTAGCCTGCAGTGCTGCACTCTAACCACTGCGCCACCTCGGCTCTCTAGGTTCCCTCTAGGTTCATGATGATATTTGTGTAAATTTTCTTCATGTATTGCTTGATTATTGTTTAACACAGAAGTGGTATGGATGAATATAATCATCTATATTTAATCATGGTGTCCATCCCATTTTTTAGATTGTTTTAACTGTAAGATAATTTGCAATAAATATATACAGTTTTTCACAAATTATAAATATAGTATGTATTTCTCTTATAAGACACACAATTTATCTGTATTTTCTATAATGGTTATTTTTAATAAATTGAATCTTTAAAAAATCAACTAGAAGAAAGTAGGGACATTTTTCCAAACTTTTCTTAACATGATTTGCATTATAGATGTTATTGACATACATTTGCTGACTAACCTCTTGATTTCAGAAATAGGTTGGAGAGCTGAATTTCTCCCAATGGATCATCCCTTATCAGAATTTGAATTTGATGTCATAATTGGAGCCGATGGCCGAAGAAATAGTTTGGAAGGTATGTTATAAACAGAATCAAAATTCAATTGAACAAATATCTAAAATGGAAATAAAGAGCCTGCTCATTTCTTTCTTTATGGAGAACAATAAAGTAGATCAGAGTTTTAAAAATTATTACACTTTTATCTTTTGAAAATATAGGTGGCTATTAGCAAAAGAAAGAGACATGCACTTTTTAAACTGCAAACTCTAATGCAGAACTTTTCATTGTTCCAGTAAGGGCACACTGTGCTATTTGGATCACAATTCTGCAGGGGTACGAAATGAATATGCCCAATACTTGCTATGTATTTAATGAACAATTACTTTAGGAAGCAATAATTTGACTTAAAAGATAATCATTGTGAATTTGGCATAGAATAACCAAATGGAAGGAGAGAGAGATCCTGTTGTACTAACCGTTAAATATTTTAAAAGGAATTTAATAATAATAAGTATCACAACTCTAAGTCGGCTTTTGTCAGTGAGACATTAGTTAAATAGGCTGTGCTATGTCATATGACTGAACATCTTTATGCCTATTCCTATTGGGCTTTAATTAGATGCACATTTAATTCTTTGGAACTACTGGACTTTCTGTTAGAACTTTTGAATTTAATATCACTACAGAGAGTTGTGCCTACCCAATTCTAGGAGAAAAAACACCAAGAAATTTTTGGCAAAACAAGTAAACTCTTTAGGAGATTTGTAAATAAATGTTTGCACCGGATATGAAATATGTAGAACTGTCCAGTGGAAAAATGAAGAAGGTCAATTTTAAGAATCTGATGCAGGAAATTATATAGTTAGAGGAGGTGTGGTTCAATTAAAAGAGGACATAATAGAGAAATGCTAGGAGAGAAGAACAAATATTTGAGTTTTCTTGCTCCAAATTAATTTACAATCTTTGTGGTGATCTCCACCTGAGTTCTTGGGTAAATGCCAAAATTTGTCATGGAAAAAAGGTATTAATCAATTCTTGTTATTTTTCCTTGTAAGGTTTTAAAAGGAAGGAATTTCGTGGAAAGCTAGCTATCGCCATTACTGCCAACTTTATAAACAAAAATACCACTGCAGAAGCCAAAGTGGAGGAGATTAGTGGTGTTGCTTTCATTTTTAATCAAAAATTCTTCCAAGATTTGAAAGAAGAAACAGGTGGGTAAACATGGCAGAATACAGCAAGCTGGCAACCAAACTGAATAGCAGAGGTATAAAATCAGTGATGGTACTTAAATTCATTTTCTTTAAGATTTTGTTGTTCATTGATTTACACAAAAATCTATAATACACAGCTTCACTCACCATGCTAAATCAAAAGCAATCTAGCCACATTATATTTGTGCAGTAATGTGCAATTTTTTCTAGGTTGTGGGTCACCCCTTTCCTGTGGATGTAGGAATATAAAGGATTAAGAACAAACTGATTTGACTTCATTTATCGTTTTAATTAAATTTAAATTGGAATTGAGTATGAATGCTGTCTAGTTAGAAATGTAATATCTTTCTCTTTCTCTTACAATAAAAACTATGATTTGGTAATAATTTCTGTAGGCCCATGTAAGTTGCCTGCAAGTTTTCAAGGGTGCTTGTATATCAGGGCCATGGATTATGAACTTCTGGTCATAGCATTAAGTATAAACTAAGTCATAGTTATTTCGAAGGTGCTATTCGTTGCAATAAAAATAGCAAAATGTTTTATGACTTTCTACAATAGAATCTTCTCAGCCTTTACTTTTTCTGGTCCAAAAATTTTCCAAGACTTTGCATGCGTACAAAGAGAAATTGAATTCCCTGAAACATGCTCTTTGTTGACAAATTTAATGTGACATAATTTTTAATTTAGGATAGGATTTTAGACTATGAGCACACATGGTTTAATGTGTTTGTCTTTAAATTATAAAATCTTGTTGTTTTTACTGTCAACATCATGTTAGAATTTAATTAAATGTATTGTTAAGAATATAATAGTATGAATGAATTTGAATTCAAAATTTAAGAGGTAAAAAATGTTTTTCCCCAAATTCGTTTTATTATATGAGTTTTCATCCAAAAACATGTTTTGCTCTTCTGTAGGAATTGACCTGGAAAATATAGTTTACTATAAAGATAGCACACACTACTTTGTGATGACTGCAAAGAAACAGAGCCTTTTGGAGAAGGGTGTCATTATTAATGTAGGTATCCAATGTATATTTTTCTCTATATATAATGGTACACATTCTGATCTCTGAGCCTGAACAGAATCTTAAAAGCCAGATTCTCTTTTTTTAATCACTACTATCCAGATTATTTGGGACAGATTATTTCCAGAATTCCCAGCCAAATGGCCATTTTATTCCCAAAGTACTGGGTGGAAATTCTAAGTGTTGCAGTCACAACACATCTGAAGAACTACAACTTGACAAAAGCTGAACTGCATTTTCAAATTGAAATATAACAGGAAATTGTGAAGTGTTCAAGAACACTTCACTGAAATTGAGTGTTCAAGGAAGATGGAGAGGGAACGTGCAGGCATAAGACTCATCACAGCATTAATAAACTAGGGCATGTCCTGGGTTAAAATTGTTATATCTCAGTTGAGCTATTTTATAAATTCATAGAATTCGTATTTGTGCTACATTAAAAATAATTGGGGATTATGGGAGTTGAACCCCAAAATGTTCTGGAAAGTAATTGGGGAAGAGTGATGTACTGTATGTCTTTGGCAACTGAGTTTTATTTATAAAAATAAAATGAGAAAAGTAAGATCCTGCACCTAGGCAGGAAAAATCAAATGCATAGGTATAGAATATTCAATAGCTACTTAAGTATGAGCCAGCAGTGTGCTGCAACTGCCAAAAAAGCCAATGCAGTCCTAGGCTGCATCAACAGAGGGATAGCATCAAGATCATGAGAAGTGATAGTACCACTCTATACTGAACTAGTGAAGCCACACTTGGAATATTACGTCCAGTTCTGGTTGCCACGATACAAAAAAGATGCCAAGACCCTAGAAAAAGTGCTGAGAAGAACAATACAGGTGATAAGGTATCTGGAACCTAACCATATGATGAATGGCTAAGGGAACTACATATGTCTAGCCCATTGAAGAGAAGGTTTAGGGGTGACATGATAGCTGTCCCCCAATACTTATGGGTCTGTCACAGAGCAGAGGGGTTCAACCTATTCTCCAAAGTACCTGAGCGCAGGACAAGTAGTAACGGGTGGAAGATCATTAGAGAGGTGCATGGTCCCTTCCGACCCTTTTATTCTATGTTCCACATACTGTGTGAATTCATACTTTTAAAAAAGAAATCTCAGTTTTTAAAAATCATTTTTTTTAGTTAGGGACAGATATATTTGATTTAGATGCCCTCAATGGTCTAGAGCAGGGGTCAGCAACCCGCAGCTCTGGAGCCGCATGTGGCTCTTTCATCCCTCTACTGCAGCTCCCTGTCACTCAAAATATGCGTCACAACCGCCAATGTGTGATAACCTGCTGGCACGCAATTTATTGAGCTTTTCGACCCCCGGTAGGCCAACCATGGATAAATCCAAGAAAAGAAAAGTTTCAGAAGAAAACAGAATGTTTAATTCAACTACATATGCTAGTTCTGTGGTTGCTCAGGAAATAGTCAAGCACGGGAAGGGTTTTGTGGCTCCCGGTGTTTTCTTTTCTGTGTGAAATGGGTCCAAATGGCTCTCTGAGTGTTTAAGGTTGCCGACCCCTGGCCTAGGGTGTGTTGGTTAATCAAATCACAGTGGCCTGATTAACATACCACACTAATCCATAAACCATACTCTACAAACCAGAATCACTAGGTACCTATATCACAGTAAGCCAAAACTAAGTTAATCGTATTACGTCTTAGTGAGATATGTGGACCAATTGACAAGAATCGAACATTGAGTCCATCTGCCTGTATGTGCTCAGTAGAGTTTCTCCATTGATCACTCTGTTGCTGAAGTCGTATTTTCTGCAGTCGAGTTTGGAGCGGTTTACATTAAGTTTGTATCTATTGTGTGCTCGTGTATTGTTGTGGTTGAAGCTGAAGTAGTCATTGACAGGTAGGACATTGTGGCAGATAATTTTATGAACTACATTTAGATCGGTTCTAAGGCGACGTAGTTCTAAGTTGTCTAAGCCCAAAATTTCAAGTCTTGTGGAATAAGGTATTCTGTTGTGAGTGGAGGAGTGGAGCAGGGGTCCCCAATCTCTGAGCCATGACCCAGTACCATTCAGAACTGGGTTGTGCAAGCGGTGGGTGAACGTGTGCACATGCAAAACTCCATTTGTATGAGCTGCAAATGGAGCTGCATATGCGTGTGCATGCTCACCCAGAACCATCCACTCTTCCCCCCTGCTGTCAGGGCAAAGGCAGAAAGGTTGGAGACCACTGGTCTAGACCAAATTAAATTGCTAGCATACAGTACGCGTATAACTTCACCCTGTATTGTTATATGTAATTATTTGTTTTATCTTGCATCCATTGGACTGTCCAAGAATTCTAACAATAGACATCTGTGGTTTCATTTAGGATTTTATTGATACTGAAATGCTACTGTGTGTGGAAAATGTAGACCAAGACAATCTATTGTCCTATGCAAGAGAAGCTGCCGACTTTGCGACTGATTATCAATTGCCTGCCTTAGATTTTGCAATTAATCACTATGGGCAACCGGATGTGGCTATGTTTGATTTTACTTCTATGTATGCCTCTGAAAATGCTGCATTAATACGTGAGAGGCATCGACATCAACTGTTGGTTGCTCTTGTTGGAGACAGTTTAGTAGAGGTAGGATGAACTACACATTTGTTCAAGCGCGTTTGTTCAAGCTTTCAAAAGTGATTTGCTTTGTAATAACAGTTTTATGAACTATCATCTAGTAAATATTGCAATTTTGAATGCTATAATACTATTCTCTAACTTAAATGGTAGGAACTTCAGAAGCATTGACAATCTATACCAAGAGGTTTTTTTTATTACTATTGTTGTTGTCCGATACTCCAGCTTTTACCTATTGTGTTTGTTTTTCCTCCATTTTCTCTCTTTTGTGTAAACTGCTTGCCTACCTGTATCCTCTGCTTTCTTCTCGTAATATGGTGGCTGGATGGTATCTAGATTATAATAAAGAATTTGAATTTTTTTGAATTTAAATTATATTAGATGTTACCTAAAACAAAAATATGTTTCACAGCCGTTCTGGCCAATGGGTACTGGTTGTGCAAGAGGATTCCTAGCTGCATTTGACACAGCGTGGATGGTGAAAAGCTGGGCACAAGGAAAGTCCCCTCTTGATATCCTAGCAGAAAGGTAAGTCTATATGTGCTTGTCTTTATATACCAGAGAAGTGAGTAAATTCCATTTTTTCACAGAGCGTAAATTGATCCCAGTTTGATCCAAAGTGGGGATGAAGAATCTGTGGCCATCCAGATATCAAGCATTCCTTACTATGGGCCTTGGATACTTGGTTGCTACAGTGTATTTCAGTAGCATCTAGGTGACCTAGTTCTACCATATTTGATAATGCTTCTATTATCTTATTCTTGTTCTTATTTTGTTATCAATTTGTTTCTCATTTGCTTCACTGCAATCTTTGCCCAATTACAAGGAGGAAAGGAGAGTTGTTGAGAGGGTGTTTTTTTTTTTTTTTTTTTAGATGTTGTGTATAGTAATGATGAAGTCAAGTGTCTGAATTTGGAAAAAGGTCATATAAGGGCTGAGAAATCATGTTTGTGGAAAGCAAAAGGCAGCACAGGCTGTAAATGGAAACCTGACTGACTAATAATGGCTGTGAAATCTATACCTACTGCTGTTTTGTGGCTAAAGGAGGAGTTGTTTCTTGTGCAAAAGGAAAATTAAAGCCAGATGATTTGGGATGATGTAATCTTACTTCATTGTAGTTATTTTTCTGCCTTGGGAAGACCTATATTTTTCTGTCTGAGTTGTTGTCATCTTAAGCATTTTTCATACTTTGGCAAATCTAAATTCATTGTCTAAATAAAGGTAGGTGCACATCAGGTAAGGACAAAAACTGCCTGCCTCTTAAAATCAAACAGGCATATTTCTATTTCTGTCTTTCAGGGAAAGTATTTATAGACTCTTACCTCAGACAACACCTGAAAATATCACTAAAAATTTTGACCAATACACTATTGACCCTGCCACACGATATCCGAATTTGAACTCAAGTTGTATTCGACCTCATCAGGTAAGCCAAGATATAAACAATAAAACTCTTTATATTCAAAGCGGTACTAGGAAGTTGCGTTGGGTTTTTTTTAGAACGTTTCT
Source organism: Thermophis baileyi (assembly GCA_003457575.1). Taxonomy (NCBI): domain Eukaryota; kingdom Metazoa; phylum Chordata; class Lepidosauria; order Squamata; family Dipsadidae; genus Thermophis; species Thermophis baileyi. The sequence goes on from QLTV01000972.1 coordinate 6,467,195, forward strand.
GTTCAACTTTGACTGCCATAAACAGAGTGGTTGCATAGTTGACCTATAAAGTATGAAAACAAACTCGGATGATCATGGTGAAAATGCAGACCTGCCTGTTTTGCATGCATGTCTTGATAGATTTATTTCCCCTAGATGTTTATCTGTAAGTTACCACAACAGTGTTTTATTGAGTTTTAATATTTGTTAAATGCTTGGAATCTTGGAATAGGGTAGCACATAAATAATTAACATATAAACTGGGGTTAGATAGATGTTGCATATCCATTGTCAGTTTAGATAATTGAATGATAAATCAGATTTGAGCAGTGAAGTTTCTGAACTCAACTGATGATTATCTTCCCTTAGGTGAAACATTTATATATTACAAATGAGCTGCAGCCGTGCCCACTAGAAAGAGCAAATACCATTAGAAGATCAATTGGCCTTTCAAAACGTGGTATGAGAAGTTTCATTAGTGTTCTTTTTTATACCATATCCTGGGAAAGTTTGAAAGTTGTAAAGATGGTACCGGTATTTTTTTTTAAAAAAAAGAAAATTATTCTTTCAGAATATGACATAAGGCCCAACAAACTTTTAACCTGGTGTCAGAAACAGACCGAAGGATACAAGAACGTGAACGTCACAGATCTCACCAGTTCGTGGAAAAGTGGCCTTGCCTTATGTGCACTTATACATCGCTTCAAACCTGACCTCATGTAAGTTTTTATATACGTGAATGTAATGCTTGCTGATTGCCAAATTCCTTTTAAAATAGAGACTTGAATAAGGCCAATCAAAACAGTAAAGAAAGATTGTTTCTCTTTTTAACATCTATTTTGCAATTATCTGCATCTTTTTGTTCAGGTTCTGCCCCTCGGTGTCTTTGGCTCCATACTAAAAAATACAAAGTTTACAGATTCAAAGAACTCCTCGAGTTTCAACCATACTGTTGTTTGCTTGGGTTATAGAAGTTGATATTTTTTATGCTTGTATTTCTTCCTGAATTCATAGCATTTGTTATTTTACAGTGTTTTCTTTTAAATACTCCCGTGCTGAGTAATATTCACATGCAAATGTGGGGAGAGATTATTCAGAATTGAGGAGTGCCATCTGTATTGTTATAATGTCTGGGGGAAAAATACAAAAACAGCCCATGACAAAAGAGCAATGATAGCAAAGAAAACAAACCCTGAAGGCAACCAAAAGGAAGAAAGGGGCATCAATTGTCCTTACCAAAACCTAGGCAAAGAGCCAGGTCCTTAGGGCTCTTTGAAATGCCAGTAGTGTGTGTGTGTGTGTGTGTGTGTGTGTGTGTGTGTGTGTGTGTGTGTGTGTGTGTGTGTCTGTCTGTCTGTGTCTCTCTCTCTCTCTCTCTCTCTCTCTCTCTCTCTCTCTCTGTGTGTGTGNTCTCTCGCTCTCTCTCGCTGGGTTTGTGTGTGTGTGTGTGTGTGTGTGTGTGTGTGTGTGTGTGTGTGTGTGTGTGTATCTTAATGCATCTGTGGAAGGATATTATGTCAATCATTTGGAGAATAAATTGTATGTTTTATTCCTATCCCAGTTCCCCAAGAATTCTGGAGATGATGATGGTTAGATTTTTATCCTGTCTTTTACATATGTTGGTCAACTCAAGGCAGTTAACATACCTAATGCTCCCACCTCCTGTTTTCTCCACAAAAATAGACCTATTGTGGGTTGGGCTGAGTGTCTCATCCAAGGTCATTCAGCCAGTTTTTCATGCTTAAGAGAAATCTAGAACTCACAGTCTCCTGGCTTTTAGGTCAGCATTTTAACCACTGCACCAAATTGGCTCATACTAGAACTAGCAATTACTTCATACTTATTTAGCAAATATCATTCTCTAGAATAAAGATATTTTTATGCCAACAGATGCTAACTTTCTTCCTAATATCTAATGCCTTTCATATCTATGTACATAACTTCCCATAATTTCTAGTTGCAGCCTCTAGAAAGTACTCCATAACAGTTCAGAACATCTGTAAGATACAAGATCAGAGACAATTGATTTTGAATATTTGCATATTCTGATTTGGTATATATTATTCTATTATAACATATATTTATTCAGGATTGCAGTTGGTTGGCTGGTTGGCTGGCTGATTGTCAGAGTTCTAAGGGATAACTATAGACTATTGTTTTGTACATATAATCTGGACTGAAATGATGTAAGGAGATGGTGGTATTCCACTCTGGCAGAAACATAATGTGGAAGAGAGTAAGTAGGTATGAATACTCACTAAATTAAATTTTTATACAGGATACCAACACAGATCCCCCCCCCCCACAATGTTTTAGAAAAACTTTGAAAATAGAAAGATTTAGTACAGGGAAAAACATTTTCTAAAGTACTGTAAGAGATGAGCAGCAAGAAAATAAGTCCAGTTGCCAAGACTCAGTTTTCAGAGTACTCTAAGAGATGTTTCTGTACTTAAATGACTTTTCTTCCTAATTCTTAAGTGACTTTGATTCCCTGAACGAAGAAGATGCAGTCGAAAAAAACCAGCTAGCATTTGATATTGCTGAACGTGAATTTGGAATTCCTCCTGTCACAACTGGGAAAGAAATGGTGTCTGCTGGAGAGCCTGATAAACTCAGTATGGTCATGTATCTCTCAAAATTCTATGAGCTATTTAGGGGGACACCTCTGAGAGCAGTGGGTAAGTTAGCTCTGTTGTTTTTACTCTCAGCAAAAATCAAGCTTTTGTTACTTTACATTCACGTTTGGCCTTAAACGTGAGCCCAAGGTTTCTTGTAATTGTAACTGCTTTGAAATATCAAATTATATTTAGCTATGTCAACCAGGTTTTATAACAAAATTGGGGGAATGGACGGTTTTATTCTTGAGTGGTTTTGGAAAGCCAGAAGACACTGTTGCCATTACTTATTTTGGTTAATTGATCACATAAGTTTCATGAAAGTTGCTGATTCTGCACTTGGTTTTCATATTTGTCTCAGTTTTATTAGATTTTTTTTAATTGAGAACCTTGACTGCTAGATATATTGTTTTCCAAGTGCTATGATATGGATCAGTAATACTTAGAAATCTACATAACCCAGTATACTTTTGCACCTTTCACATTGTCATAGGCAAAATGGCAATGTGAAAAAGAGGGGGCCGCTAAGGACAACTTGACACTGGTTTGCATTAAAATTTGTACAGCAGAAGAACTTTTAGGCATGCACAAATATATTTTATTTAAAGTACTCATTACAATCTGCTGATAGTAACTGGTTTACTCAGATATATATCATGCTTCGACTCAGCTTTGCTCAATGTGTTATAATTTTTGTGTCAGCATTTGGCAGTATTTGAGTGGTTGAAGGCTTTAAATCCACCTCCCAACTTTCCAGATGATCACAGAAAGACATTTAATGATACTATGACTTCATTGGAAGGAACAAGGCCAAATTTTATGTCCCTTTCATGTGGTGGTTAAGGATAGAAATAGAAGTGGTAGGCCTCTGAGAGACAAATCACTTCCATCCCCACCCATAAAACTTCCTAAAATCCAAGCAGTGGCCTAATATCCCATTTCTCAGGCTCATCTTGGGTCTTTCTCCCAGATTTGTTAGAGGGACAGTTATAGAGGTTATTATAAAAATGTTCAATTTTTTACAACTTCAAGTTTCTGGGGTTGTTAGGGTGGGGAATAAAAATGGAACCGGGAACAGGAGACAAACCACTTCTACTTTGAATTTTTAATGTTTTTTTAAGGGCTACTGAAATTCAGCAGTTTTGTTATTAACTTTGGCAGTGAAGTTTAGGGTGTTTGAGTGGGAGCTGAATGTAACTTGAGAGATGTCCATGTCTATTCTAAGTTCAGAGTACAGGATTGTACTATTTAGTTGGAAGAATAATGTTGCTTTTTCAGTGTTTCATTTTTTTTTTTTAATGAAAGACTTTCTGAAGTTAAGAATGAATTATAGATGTAGTTTTATAGGAAAAATACTTGAAAGTATAAATGGCTTGCTTTACATGATTTCCAAATTAATACATGATGCCTTAATTTACTTTATTTCTTTATGTTTGAACAGGTACCATAGTAAAGCAAAATGGAGAAAGAATTCATCCTTGTTCAACAAAATCATCCAAATTTGGCTGTAATAATTATATAAACTTGACATTTCCAAGGAAGAGAATACCAAAAGTAAAATTATATATCTTTTTTCTTCCTCCCCATCCTTCAGATAAAGGAATAAATGCATGCATAGTACAAAATAAACAGCAAGGTTATAACTTGCTTGTGTAAGTTATGACAGTACTCAATTGTGCTATCTACATGTTATTTAGATTCACACTGTGAACAGAGTATGGCTTTCTCTATCATGCAATTTTGTAAATTTCCCTGGACTATTTGGTTGCCATTTGAGGTCAGTATGAAATTGGCCTTTGATCTCCTAAGGCCAAATTATTCCTAAGACTACTGAAAAATGTTCTCCAGTAAATCTGCTCTCCCATTTACAGATGTCAAATTGACCTAATATTAAAGGAAACTGCTTTACAGTTTTCAAAAGAGAATCTACTTATCTGTGACTAGTATTCTCTGTTGATTTCTGAAAGAGATCACTGTGTTTTCCCCCCTGTTGATGCTTCATTGGAACAGCTATGGTATAACTTCATAGCAGCAGGAAAATAAAAGAAAGTGTGTCAGTTTGCAGGTGTCACTAATAATGAAAGAAAGAGTGTTACTTCCCACTAGTAATTTTATATTTAGTACAAGAAATACTCAGCTCCAGAACTGGAAGAAAGTTCAGTTTTATACAGAGATACAACTCCAGAACATTAACCTGTATTAAAAATTAAATTTAAAAAAATTGAATTAAATTTAAATTAAATTTAAAAAATTAAATTTCATCCTATGTATGAAAATTAAATGTTGGATCTTTGAGATAAAGCCTATCATATCTCTTATGTATCAGGAAAAAAAAGCTTTGCATAATACTACTGTCAGGGTTCCAAATAGCATCCAATTTTAAATCAGAGTCCAAGACAAAGTATTCCTCAAAGTTCCAATTTATTAACAGAGCCATGTTGGCACATCTGGGAGAAACCTGAATCTGAAGCTGCAAGGGTTTTTCCACCCAGTTGAAAGTTCAAGCCCTTGTCCCCACACCCTCAAGTTCATCACGTTGACCAATCGTCTTCTGCCAGTGTGGCAGCTACTCCCATCTTCTTCCATGCAGGTGCAGGACAAAGGATGACCTTGACAATCCAGAAGGAATTTGTTATGGCTACATGCATACATCCCTCATGCAATGACCCCTCCCAAATTCCCATAGCAAAGAATACATTTTTAAAAGCATAAAGTGTGGCAGGCCAAAGACTCCGACTATAATGGCTTCGGCCTGACAACTATTTGTGTTCAAATATAAGCTTAAACTTCCCAGTATTTTAATAATGAAATTGCTGTAGCTTAGAACATTCATCTATCAACTTCCATCGTATAGTACTGTTTGATGGAGTGTATGTTGGTTAAAATTGCCATCTGACTATACTTAGTTACTCTTGTGATGAGTTGAATTTACACCACCACAAATTAGCTGCATTGATTTGAATAGTCAGCTAACAATGGCTCACTCCAGTATGTGAGAAGGTTTCACACATGCAATGTAACTCACCCCCTTTCCCCCCCTACATTTCATTCCTACCGGTACATCTACTTACGTGTCCCTAGAATGCCTCCAGAGACATTAGCATGCATGTATCATTTTATAGAGATTGCTTGATCAAGTAAGAGAATATACAAAAATATTTGGTCAACAGCTTCAATAACTAGCAACTAAAAACAATGAGTGCATTTTGTGCTTTTAAAGCTGTATCAACTCCTGCCTTCTGAAGGCAAATGAATAAAGTTTAACAGAGCCTTCCAAATACAAAATGTAAGATTCTTCTTATGCCAACCATTCTATAAATAATACCATCAAATCATGTGAATATTAAGCTATCTACCAGTAGTCATATGCCCTTTTTAGGAAACAGCCTTTCTTTATTCAGCCTTGCAAACAGAACTGGTGTGTTTATTCAATTGAAACCCAACTATCCAATTTGGCAGAAATAGGACAAAAATGCTCAAACTTCCAAAACAAGTTACAGTAGATTCCTCTGCTAAAATATCGATATAGTGTATTTCACGATGTTGCTTATTGTAACTTTTCCAGTCTTGCAAGTCAACATAAATAAGACATCTTAATTTTTTTCCGTATTTGTTATTCTATGCCAGCTTTCTTGCTCTTAGCTACACAAACAAAATTTATTGTTATTAAATGCCCAACTGAACAGTGAATATGAAAAATTTTAAAAACATGCTCAGAAACTTAGTTTTAAAAGATCTATGGGTTAAATCTACAAATCTGTAACAGGAACTGTACTTGTAGTGCTGTCCCATAGATGGTTCTTTTACTTACTTCCCTGCTTCACAGGGAATGGAGATCACACAAATAGCTTGGCAGGGAGAGAATAAAAACAATTTCTGGTTTCTATTAGTAGTAGGAATTTCTGTTATAGCCTCTTCCAAGAGCAGAAGGGTAATTCTGGTTCATGTGATGATTAGTAATGATTTTTATCTAGACAGACAATAGTCTGATTCAAAATAAAAACTTTGAAAACTTTTAAGACAGTTTTTAGAACTATACATCTGTCAGTGTTTCAGAAAGGAGAGCTAAGAGTGGTTTTGTTCATCATTTAGAAGATTACACATAGCTATAAAATAGTTCCAAAAGAAATATACTTATGTAAAATCATGTGGCTTGCAAGTTCAGCCAGAGAGTGTTGAATGTTATCAGTAATGCCACTCACACTTGCATGAAATATTGTTGAACTGACATAATGTTGAAATATTCACAGGATACTTTCTACCTCTTCTAGAGGTAGAAAGCTATATAAATTAATTCATATCACTGATACCATCTGTCTTCCTTACATAAAGAACGACTGGTGATTTATCCAGGACCTGAATTAGGCAGCAGTATACACAATCTCATGAGTTGTGTCATAAAAAAAATGTGTAATGCTGGGATCTTTAGGCCCGAAATAATGCACAAAGACCTTGAATGAGGGGAACCGGATTATTTCCTGGCGGGTTTCTGAGCTACTACTGTGACGTTGGAATTGTGTGATTCCTGAGTTATTGCGAGATGTCGGATAACTACAATAAATCATTTTATATGTTTAATCTACAATTCAAATGCATTGATATGTGTGCGCTGCTTTTGTAACAAAAATAGAATATAGATAAGGATAATAAGAAACTTCATCTTTTGCTTTCCTTAACACCTTGAAATCTATTAATTCAGGTAGTTGTTCTCTTCTCATGTATTTTTTTGGTGTTTTAGCTGTTAATGAGAAAAGTGCTCATGCTGACATAATACAAAGAAGAATGGCAGAAGACAAAGTGGCTTTTATTTCCATCAGTCATATGTGGTTTTCACATAAAAATCAGATTATACAAATTCCACAGTTTATGAATATAATGGAAGAGACTGAAAAGAACATACTCTAGTTTGGACTATAGATAACAAAATTTGCTGAGAATAGGTTGGTGTTTGTAGAAAGAGAAACATTAACATCAACTGGCTTTATAACATATTAAAAGTGCCCTAAAATTAGTCCTCCAGTCAATTCTTTGTAGAAAGATGCATAATGAAACCTTGAATTATACCTGGTGCATGATTTAATTATACTCTTTGCCCTTTCTCCTTTTATAACTAATTTGATTTTTTAATGCACAGCATGTTCATTTGCCCTTTTATTAAATAGATAATTTTTGGATACATTTACAGTTGTGAATGTTTTCTTAACTTGATTTCATTGCTTTCAGGTGGAAGAAAATGAAACCAGTAAAAGGCGACGCAAAAGTTTTGTCAGTTTTGAAGAGGTTGGTAATACATTTAATTATTAAATATGCTTTTATTGTGTAACAAAATTTGTTTTTCATTACAAAAAGTAGATATTAAGGAGTTCACATTCAGCTTTTTAGCTGATTAAAATTGACCATAACAAGTCAGGGGATGGGTAGCATTATTTTATTTATTTATTAAAAGGCTTAAACTGCCCCATAGTTGAAGCTATTAATAACTCCAATTTTGTTACCAGTTCGCAAGGTTCGCAAAAAGAAAAATAATGTTGTTTTGGAACCTGTTTCGAACAAGCAGGACTTCACTTTAGCCTCTTTCAAGTAATACTAGATTCTTCAAATCTGTGGTTGGAAATCTGTTTGGCTACTGCCATTGTCAGTGGAAGCCAAACTTTTCTGAAGACTTGTAGTGTGACAAGTGTCAAATATCAAGGATAGAATTGACTTGATTGTTTCTTAAGGGCCTTTCTGTGGCTTTAGATACCATCAACCTTCTGGATCATTTGAGAGATTTAGGAATAGGTGGCATGGCTTTGTAATAGTTCCATTCCCATCTCTCAGATAGGTTTCAAATGATGTTGCTTGGACACAGATCCTTAAAACAGGAGGTATAAGAAAGTCTACAGCTTTATTCTGTTCCCAGTAATATTTGATATCATCTTGAAACACTGGAGATATGCAGCTGGATTTATCAATGTGCTTTTGACATCCAATTCTATGTCTCTATAAACTTTTCAAGAAATTGTATGACTCCACTGAATGGCCTGCAGACTGTAGTGAGACAGATAAGGGATAATTCATTACAAGTGAAGCAGAAGGTGCTAATTAGAAAAGCAATAATTCCAAAGAAGCATAGAAATGTATATTTTAAACAGGATTGCACTCTCTTTGCAAGATACAAAGGTAGTTTGGAGTATTTCTGGACTTGGATCTATCTCTTGTTTCCGAGAACAGATTGAAGAAATGGCCAGGAGCACATTTTATCAATTTTAGAATTTGTACCCATTGGAAGACAATGATTTTAATATTAATGATACATGTCCTAGGAACTTCCAGGCTCTACACAGGTCTATCTTTGTGTCTATGAACATTTTATTTGGAACAAAACAAGGCAGTCAGGTTGGTCTCAGAAGGACCATGAGCAGTCCATATTTAGCCTATTGTATACTTAAAGTACAGTAGTGGCTGCCCATTTATTTGTGCACAAAATACAGTTAAAGCCCTACACAGCTCAGGTCCCGACTATTTGAGAGAAGACCAGTTTCTATATGAAACTTTATGACTACTGAGACATGAAATTCTCTACATGTTACTCATTTATGGGTTCCTCCCCCTTTTATCTGATCGTTCCTTAGGAAGCATCTTTCCCCGCCCCTTCTTCCATTCTCACATTCCATTCTCACATTCCATTACACCCACTTTCTGTTTTATTTATTATCATGCTTGATCCCAAAAACTCAAAGCTTGCATTACTTTTGTGGTGTGTAACAGATGCATTGTTCTAATGTGGGTGACAGAACGCTTTTCAAATTCACAAATGTAACGAAGAAAGAACAATTTTGTCTAGTAGTTAAGGTGCCAGGCTAGAACCCAGGAGACTGTGAGTTCTAGTCCCACCTTATGTGTGAAAGCCATCTGGGTGATTTGGGGCCAGTCACTTTCTCTCAACCCACAGAGCGGTTGTTGTGGAGAAAATAGGTAGAGGAACGAGGAGTAAGTATGCTTGTTACCTTGAGTTATTTATAAAAAAAATGTAATCTTTTTATGTAGATTTTTAAAATCTACATCAAAAATCTACATAAATGGCAGTCCTTAATGTTATGGAATAAATACATATACTTTTTTGTTTCATCTGCTTGCTTATAGTCTTCAAATCATTTAAATCAAGAAAGAAATTCTAGTAATCGACCAAGGGATTTGAAAGGAACAATAAATCGAAACAAAGTGAAATCAATGGCAACGCAGCTCTTAGCCAAGTTCGAAGAAAATGCGCCCAATGTTTCATTAAGGAGACAGGTGAGTGAATTAGCAAATAAATAAAGATGAGAAGAAGGCAGAGCAATTGCATGACAAGAGGCAGACCACCTTGGTTAGTTGAGAAATGGGGATAAGACTGTACTGACAGTGTTATCCAAAAACAGATGGAGATGAGGTAGAGATGCTGAATTCTTCCTGCCCCTCTCCTCTGCGTGCTATGGAATATGGAACGTGCAGTAAAGTGAATTACATGCAGTAAAGTACATGCAGTAAGTTGGAGGGAACATCTAAGACACAAATCTTGTAGGATGAGGAATTCCCTCATAGTGTCAGGCAGTTAACAAAATCTGGACTCCTAATACCCTGTTTAAGCCTACAGCAGAAGTTCCATGTTTGATTGTGCAAAGCTCCTATGATGATGCTGCCTACATGTTCTGGATCTCTCCTTGTGACCTTGGCTTGTTTTTAGATCTTCTGTGTACATCTTCTGCTTCGTAGAGTAAATGAATCTACTGTCTTACTTAGTTTAATCAGCTTTGATCTGACTAGTTACTAGACTTTCCTTTGGCCTTGTTACTGCTTTGTTACTGCTTCCAGTACAAATAGTAAAACTCACATTTGGAAATGAAGTGAAATCTTTGAGGGATAAGCAGCTATGTTGAGGTATTGGCACATAGGCCTTCTGAATATATATGCATGGAATTACTATCTTAAGTTTTCAGTACAAGGAGAAAGATCCTAAAACTTTATTCTGCTTTCAAACAGCATTTCAGGGAATACTGATATTGATCAACTCTCAAAAAGCATGATTCTGGGTAATACAGTTCAGTATTAGTTTCAGATTCTTCACATATACAGGAAATACACATTTATAGTCAGATAGGCAGATAATATAAATATTGGTGGCATTATAAAAGGAAGCATCTCAGAATACCTCCTATCTTTGTATTTTTGTATAATGATGAAAATGCAACATAGACATTTGCTCCTAGTCCAAGATAAACAAGGTCCCTTTCAGATAGTAGATAGTGTGATGTAATTTTATAATGCTTTCCTTCCCTGTTACTGAAAGTTTTTGAAATAATCTGATGACATGGGATCAGGCTGCTGTCTTAGTATGTAACATAATTTAATAGAACAATATAAAAGCTGTATATTCTTGTGCTTCTTAAGATAGTTAGCAATATTTTGGTTACGATTACAAGATGGTGAAAATCCTGTTACATATTTTTATTGTTACTTAAATAAATTGATAGAGAACTACCAGAAGTACAGGAAGGATTTCAAAGAGGCAGAGGAACTAGAGATCAAATTGCCAACATACGCTGGATCATGGAGAAAGCTAGGGAGTTCCAGAAAAACATCTGCTTCATTGACTATGTTAAAGCCTTTGATTGTGTGGATCACAACCAATTGTGGCAAGTTCTTAAAGAGATGGGAGTACCAGACCATCTTATTTGTCTCTTGAGAAACCTATATGCGGGTCAAGAAGCAACAGTGAGAACTGGACATGGAACCACTGATTGGTTCAAAATTGGGAAAGGAGTCCGGCAAAGCTGTATACTGTCATCCTGCCTATTTAATTTATATGCAGAGCACATCATGAGAAAGGCGGGGCTAGATGAATCAAAAGTTGGAATTAAGATTGCCGGGAGAAATATCAACAACCTCAGATATGCAGATGATACCACTCTAATAGC
>QLTV01000972.1:6478759-6543264 GCA_003457575.1 Thermophis baileyi
CCATCAGTCCTAGAGGAGATCAACCCTGACTGCTCTTTAGAAGGCCAGATCCTGAAGATGAAACTCAAATACTTTGGCCACCAAATGAGAAGGAAGGACTCACTGGAGAAGAGCCTAATGCTGGGAAAGATTGAGGGCAAAAGGGGACGACAGAGAATGAGGTGGCTGGATGGAGTCACTGAAGCAGTAGGCGTGAGCTTAAATGGACTCCGAGGGATAGTAGAGGACAGGAAGGCCTGGAGGAATGTTGTCCATGGGGTCACGATGGGTCGGACACAACTTCGCAACTAACAACAGCAAAATAAATTGCTTTTCTAGAAACATACTCTATGACAATTGCTGTTTAACTATGTGCAAATATTTCTAGTATAGGATTACATGTAGAAAACGACAAAATTTTGTGTCAGCTTGGGCTTTTTGGTCAGAGTCTTAAATGTCCAGCATAAACACTTGTTTGAAACATCCTACATAAATTCAATGTATACAATTATATAAAATAATGCAGAGAAGAGCAATAAAGATGATTAAAGGACCGGAAACTAAAACATATGAAGAACAGTTGTAGGAGTTGATGATGTCTAGTCTAATGAAAAGAAGGACTGGGGTGACATGATATAAGACTTCCAATATAGGAGGAGCTGTCACAGAGAAGAGGGGGACAACCTATTCTCCAAAGCACCTAAGGTCAAGACAAGAAGCAATGGATGGAAACTAATCAAGAAGAGATCCAACATAGAAATAAGGAGAAATTTCCTGACAATTAGGACAATCAGTCAGTGGAACTGCTTGCCTTCCAAGTGCTCCATTACCAGATACATTTAAGAAGAGATTGGACAACCACTTGTCTGAAATGGTACAGGGTCTCCTACTTGAACAAAGGGTTGGACTAGAAGACCTTCAAGATCCCTTCCAACTCTGTTTTTCTGTATTCTGTATTTTATTTTTATTCCTATTGCTATTGAAATGAAAAGTATTCAAAAAAGAGTATTTTTAACCCCTATATATCGCCACCTATTGATAGAGGATGTTCTCAACTGAACCACATGTAAAATGTGTGAATATATAACGTCACACTACCTATTCCAAATGAAGTTTGTGAATAAATTGTTTACATTTCTGTCCTCTCCATCTCTAATGCTACTCTTGATAATTGCTCAAGGCTAATTTACACCTGGCTGACCTTAAGCCAGTCACTCACTCTCAGCCCTAGGAAGAAGCAAGCAAACTACTTCTAAAATCTTACCAAGAAAACTGCAGAAGCCTGTCCAGACATTTTCTAGGAGTCAACACTGACTCAAAGGCACCAAAAATAAATAAATATAAATTTCAAAGTTACAATTAAGTTAGGTACTGGCTGAAAGTGATGACCAAATCAAGACGACTGAGATTCATTGTTTATTTAAGACTTCCTTTTTCTTCAAACTACATGGATTAATTTTTATGTTTCCACACCAGTTGAAAAGGTCACATATATTCTCGGTAATTAACATACTAGCTTGGTTATTTTACCATACACAGCAATCTAGGATAATTTGAAAACTGAGCTAGTGAAAAGCTAGCAATTATATGCTCAGTTGTGATTGTAGTTTGCTATACAAAAGGACTAATGAATATTGTGGTTTTTAAAATTCTGAAAAATTTGTTGTTCAAATGAAGAAAATGTATTGGTTGCTCCAACAATAAATGATGGTTGCATATGGTAGAGAGAAGTCATCAGATTTGAAACAGAGTCGGCTTGACTGTAGAGATAGTGATGATATTCCTAATGGCCATCAATGTGAAAAATCTAAAGAGTCAATGCTTCTTGTGTGTAGTTTATAAATATTATCCTCTCTCTTTAGAGGTTTTTAAGTTTCCTGAGTTTAGATATTTGAATAGCACCTAACTCAAGGGACTCCGGTCAGATTTTCTGTCTGCTTAGGCTTCTGTTTAGCTTTCAGTCTGAAGATTATACAAACTGAGCTCTACAGAAAACCTATGGGTTCAATTTATGATTTGCTCAGTTGACTTTCAGTTGATGTTGATACTTCAATCTTTTTTTTTAAAGTTTGTTTATTGAATTTTAACATTAAAAACAAATATACATTCATATTCTTCAATCCTAAGACATTGACATCTATTTGGTTATTTACATACGTTATTTCATCTCATTTAAATTAGTGTGTGATATTCACACTTACATCTACATGTACAAAAAATATACATCTACTTATTTTTCCTATTTTCCAACCAGCTATACAGTTTTTCCTACATTAAACAAATTAAAAACTATAGACCTACTTCAATCTTATCTTCTTTATAAGTCCTGTAGGTTAGTACCATACAAGCCTATTTATGATGTTCTATTGTTTACAGCAAAACATTTAATATTCCACGTGAGTGCTTTGAAAACAATTCGCTTCCAATTTGTTTAGTTATGGAGACTTTTATTCCATTGGCTTTCATATTTGTGTGAATAGAGGCTTGGGGGAATGATTTTAATTGGGACCTGAGTAGAGAAGAAACGTTAAGCTTCTCCTTCCCACTGTCCTAACTAATACTGTATAAATTTTAATGCTAACTACCAATCCAGTTAGTACCCGTCTGATTTTAGAGGATATTATTCCATTTGCAATAAACAGAAATTATGATATAATTATTATAACTGCACAAATTTTAAAATGCTGGTGGTGGTGGTGGTTCTTCTTAAATTTTCTTTCTTCTTCTTCATGCTAGCTTTCTGTTCTAATTCTAAAATGTTCTTTTCTTGGGCTGTTCTCCACTTTTTTAATTTAAGGAGCTGGTAAATAGACCAGGCTTACTTCTTTCTTCTGAATCTCCTATAAATCCTCGCTTTGCTAAACCCAAGGAGACAACCGATAATATGCCATCTCCACCAAAGAAACAGGTAGGCATTCTTTTTTTGGGGGGGGGGACCCTTGATTGCTGGAGAGCATGATTGGATGATACTAGCAATAAGCCCATTCATACATTCCAAAACACTAGAAAGTCATTTCAACACAATGTGAAATATACTGAAGAAGTGATATAGCAGGTAGCAATGCTTGGCTCCTAACAAAATTTCACACCATTATTCCCTATCCTGGGTGAATGTCAGAAAAAGCAAAATAATTTCAAGGATCGTTTTAGTATAGAATTGGACAATGGAAATCTAATTTATAATAATCAGATGTGTGCTGTTTATGACTATTGGGTAACACGAATTTTTGTTCCAAATAAATTATTTGCCTTGTGTTTATGTGATTAGGTGCCCGTTTGCATGGATACATTTTGATTATTTTAGCCAATTTCAATACAGATATCCTTTGTTGGAAGAGAGGCCACTAGCTTCCTTTGCGTTGTTTCCCAGGCTCAGGCCATAGCTAAGGTAGACTGCACTGTCAGGAAACCCTTGCAGCCTTTGTCTGATGAGCAACCACTGGCCAAGCCTTTGAGATGCATAGAACCAAGCGAGCCGAAGTCTAGAGTCTCTGAAACTCTTGCCTCTTCCTGTCCTGCTGCCCTTGCACTCTCTGGTGTGCTTCAGCGCCTTCAGGATGTGGAGGAAAAAATTAATCAGGTGACGTTCTTTCCTCTATTTCCTCTTCTTTTTTCCTTTCTGATTTCTTCCTGTGCTACTAAAACACATTCAATCATATACGACAGTTCTGAACCATGGAATCCAGGGGTGGGTTCCACTTACCTTCCCTACCGGTTCGCATCGCACCTACGTCACGTCGGGGAAATTCTTTGCCAGCCGCGGTGACCAGAGAACCGGTTCGGGGGTGTGGACAGCCAGCCATTGCTGCCGGTTCGGCGAGCGGATGCAAATTTCTGCCACCAGTACAGGGAAACCGGTCCGAACCGGCAGCAACCCACCACTGATGGAATCCTAGCTGCTCTAACCATGAAACATATTTTTTGTTTCTTTCACAGATTCCTCATCCTTTTACAATTTGTTTTTTACATTGCACCGACATTGCACACACCTTAGATTGATTAATGAAACTAGGGAGAAACTTGAGTAGAAAGTTTCCATCCTTCTGTCTCGGGGGTGGGGGGGAACAGTTGTAACAGCAATTAAGGCAAATTGCTTATCAAAGTCTCCATTACTTCTTAAGTCCTGCATGGATATTTGTTAATTTTATTTATCAAGCAAAGATTTGGCTCCCTTTTTTTTTTAACCAACAGTCTTCAAGACATCTCAAAGTCAGGCTATAGGAACTGGGGATGCAGTCATGATATCTAAGAGATTGCTGTGCATACACAATTCATGGAATGTGATTCCTGGGAAACGTCTTTTTTTAAAGCACATTACAGTTTTTAAAAGGAAGAGCAGCATAGCTTGGCAACTGGTGAGATGCACCAGAAAAAAAAATGCACATTGGGGTGACATCAGGCACAAAGTTTCCCATAAAGAATCCCACATGATTTTTTCTTTTTTCTTTTATTCCAGATAACTTCATGTATACATAACAGTGCTTTGGGTTTCTGTGCCTTCTTTCTCTTTGTTACTTAATCTTCTTTTCTCCAAACTGCTACCTTTTGTACTATTATTTCTACTTTTTCTCCCTAACTCAAACTTTTGTTCTCTCCTTGCTGTTCTTGCCACAGAAAAAAGCTCAGTCCGTAGCCAATAGAGAATTTCATAGAAAGAGCATTAAAGAGAAAGCAGCTCATCTGGCCTCCTTGTTTGGTTGTGTTGACATCCCCAAGGTGAATAAATAAGCAGAGAATGCAAAGTTGGTGAGGAACTGTGTTGCTGGTTAAGAGGGCTAGCTCATGGCCAATAACTCTTTTGCTTCATTTCATTAAACGTGATTTAAAAAAGAAAAAAGAAATGTGGAAATTTGCTCATAGTCTGTCACAAAGTGATAAGGGCCAATTTCAACATGTTGATCCCTCCCCCCCAATATGTTTGTCTTAATTCATGGCCGTAATATTTTTTTCTTCTGGCTGTAACAGAACGTTCTTCAGTAATTTAATGCATGTTGGCAAGTTCCATAATTTTAACATGCATTTGCAGGTAAATAATTTGGAACCGTTTTTCCTCTTTCTGCTTTACACAGAATCCACTTCCTACTAAAGGTCTTTCTCATTCTCAGCTCCCATCTCCCGCTTGTCTGCCATCTCATGATTCAGCTGCTTCCTCTTCATCTATAAACTCTGCTTCCTCTGCTATTCTTTCTGAAAAGGTATTCTTCAACAGGTTTCCTCTCAGCTTCATATTGTCACCAAAAAAAAAAAGCCTGTGTAACATTGGCTTTCACTAACATTGCAAGAGAACAGTGTGTGTGTGTGTGCTATATTTCATTTGAAAAAAGGCTAAAGTAATGGGTATTAAAGAATTTTAAAACCGCACCAGAACTTGAATTTGGCTTATCCTGTTTAATAAACTATTTTAAAACTTGGACTGAAAAAAATGGAAATCACATAATTTTCTCCTCTATAAACAGTGGGAGAAGGATGAGTGTATATTTGCTGTTCAGATAAATTTGTGCTTATTATCAGGTGAGCTTCAGGGACAGATGGGTTCCCAATTCTTTATTTATAATCCTCAGAATTTTCTCTGATAGCAGTTGTCAGAAAGTAGCATGATGATTATGATTTTGAAGTAGCACGAACACAAAAATACTGTGGAAACATATTTTTTATATAACAAAAATCCGGGGGGGGGGGGATAATGTCCCAGCCTTAATCCTTTTGCAGTCCTGTTTTCCTATCTTCATCTAGACGGAATGGATTCACACATAATAAAAAGCCATGAGGTAGTTTGTTTGTTTGGGGCTTAACATTCACGAACATAGTGCTTTGAAAACATGGTTTAATGCATGTGAGCATATGCATCCCACAGTTCATTTTCAGGAATGCAAAACATTCCTGAAAACAAAAAAGGAATAAGAAATAGTAACCCAAGAAAGGGAAATACAGATACATCTAGTTTACATTGAAACCATTTTCAGTCTTTGCAAATCAACCTAGTTTCCATAACATCCAAATCCTGTTTCATATACTAATCTTCTCACACTCGTTTTGATGAAGAAGTATTCAACCACTCTTTCCTAGTTTTCCTCTTACTTTCAATCTATTCACTTTTCCTTATGGATGTTCATTAATTCTTGCTTTATAACTAAATTACTTCTAACATTTCTATTGTATTGCTCACTCAAATCTGCATTCAGACCACTTTCATTTATTTTTGATCCTATTCCTTCCTCGACCATACAGTTTCTTAAGTATCCCATTCCCACTGTGTTCATAATAGTTTCATGTTTCTCCTGACTTACTCAACCCTTACTTCATGTAACAAAGCAGGCAGAAGCACTCTTATACCAGCCATTCACTGATGGTGGTGGTGATGGTGATAGTATAAAAACCCCCCGAATAATATTAATTTGAATAATATTCAGATTAATAAGCAGAGAGTTATATAAAATTATACAGACAAAAATAATTGTGTTTTTGCAAGACAATCCCATTTTTGGCAGGCTTGCCTCCTTTTTAATAAAGATTGTGTCTATCATTTTAAGATGCAAAAGTATGTTGCTTTACCAGCTGCAATCATGATTGATGTCTGGTAAATTAAAACATTGATATGAATGGTGTCAATAGATATAATTTGCTTCGAAGGATCAAAAACAGGTGGTGTTAACTTACCCTTTATTTATAATTCATGCATTTTTGAAAACATGTTTAAGCATATACATCAGGAATGCCTCCCTTTACAAAATACGTCTTGCATTTTTATTTGGACTAATAATTGTAAATGTTTGCATTACGTCAACAAGGTAAATTATTAAACGTCTTTATTCCCTTTTTGAGAAGTCAAAAGGAATATGTGTTCACAACTAATATTATTACTAACATTATTTTAATATTTTACCTTCATTATTTCATTTGCCATTTAACAAGTTGCCCAGAATTAAATGAAGCTCTCACTTAATTCTCTAGCCTTTTGTGTCAAGAAGAGTGTGCTTGAATGTATGCATACACATAACTCATCTGTTCAAGATATACAATCTTAGATTTTAAAGATGTGGCAGATTGTCAACATATGGTATTATACAGATTTTAGATTTTATATAGTAAGGGATAAATGTATAGATTTTACGTGGGATTGGCATTCTGTAATTAAGCTCTGTTCTTTTTTTACTTTAAGCTTGTATACCTTTGCTTTACTGTTTTTCTTTGCTTTGCTTCTCCTTAAATTGTAATTTCCAAGGCAAGATTTCTTCATTTTCCATCTTTTCTCTTTCTCCTTCTTCGGGCCTTGTTAAATACTAGATGACAGTAGGGAAGGTGTCTCATGGAATAGATGCTGTAGCACAAATCCTTGTCAATCTATACAGGAATGATCACAAGCCTAATCCATTACCTGCATCTTTGCAATTGGTAAGCCTTGACCTACACATATTTGTGTGCAACTCATTATAATGAAGATGATAGTGTTAATATCTTATCCATTAAATGTATCCATTTTTCAGGAGTGAAAACAATAGAGCCTTTTTATAGATAATAGTATTGGCTTTTCCAAAGCACATCAAAATGCTGAATTATGCATAGTTTCTCTGGTTATCTTGAGTCACTTTATATGTATTGTACTTTGAATAAGATGTAGCCTAAGTAGCCCAAAGTACCGTATTTTTCGGAGTATAAGACACACCTTTCCCCCCCCCTAAAAGAGGATGGAAATGTTGGTGCGTCTTATACACCGAATACAGGCATTTTTGGCCTCCCGAAGCCCCACCCCCGTGTCCCATTTTTGCAAAAAATGGGCCCGTTTTTTGCAAAAACATGGTGCGCAGAGGGCTTGGGATGCCTGCAGAGTGCTCCTGGGAGCTGGGGGAAGGCAAAAACACCCCCGTTTTTGTGAAAAATGGGCAAAAAATGGCCCATTTTTTGCATAAACGGGGGCATTTTTGCCTTCCCCCAGCCCCCAGAAGCACTCTGCAGGCCTCCCAAACCCTCTGCGTGCCCTGTTTTTCGCAAAAATGGGTGAAAAACGGGCCCGTTTTTGCGAAAAACAGGGCGCACAGAGGGTTTCGGAGGCCTGCAGAGTGATCCTGGTGGGAAGGACAAAAACTTTTTTTTCTTAGTTACCTCTTCGAAATCTTGGTGCGTCTTATACACGTCTTATAGTCCGAAAAATACGGTAATTTAGAATTCGCTGATAACATTTAATATGTTCCCTTTATATATACATACATTCATATATTCAGATTTCAAAAGTCTGTGCTTGCAATTCCAGAAAATATTTCCCTTTTTCCAGTTAGCTAAAATATCTGTATCCCACTTTTCTACCAAAAATGGTATATTTTCAGATTACACAAATCATCTGCCTTTGACAAGAGGCTTTCAAAGCAAATATTCATAAAAAATAAATTTGAATGTATAGAGCCAGCATTTGTGCCTATATTTTCAGTTTACACAGATATGCAGAATATAATATAAATTATAATATTAAAATGAGCTACATTGCATTAAATAAAATATGAAAAACATTGCTGCTTTTAACAGATTAAGACAATTGGAAGTAGTGCTTTTTATTTGTACTATATAAATGGGCATAATTCTATTTCTATAAACATATTGGAAATCTGAAGAAGATTAGTTAGCTATTTTATATACAGTATGTTGAGCATACAGCACATTCTGTATTTGAACATAGCCTTAAAAAAACTGAAGTACTTTACGAGCCTGTACCAAATACCAGCCTATAGAACCAAAAGTCATTGCAGATGACACTCAGCAGACAAATGTAAAGATATTACATATCTTTATCATGTTCAAATATTTGGGATGCATCATCTCAAGTGATGGGTATTTGAACAAAGAAATTGACTGCATTCAGGCTCTGGCCGAATGCATACCAGAGTGATCTAACAACACAATATCTATATCTCCACAAAGCTGAAAGTCTACAGAAGCTATCATTATTCCTTCTCTCATATACGGATGTGAATCTTGGACTCGGTACTGACAACACATCAATCAATTGGAGAAATTTCATATTCATGCCCTCCACTCCAGCCTTGGCATTTGTTGGCAAGACCATGTCTCAAACTTGAAGATTTGGATCATATGGATCCATGAGCATTGAGTTCCTAATTATCAGAGTAGTAGATGGGACAAATCATCAAAATGGATGGACCACTGTATGCCTTGTCAATTGTTCTATAGTGAACTGGAGACTGAAAAGAGACCTCAAGATCATCCATTCAAGCACTACAAAGATGCTGTGAAAAGCGACCTTATGTTGCTGTGTCATCCAAGAGAATTAGAAGATGTAACTGATTACAGAACCAGCACCAAAAATGAATTTTGAAAAATCTTTTACCATACTAACTTAATAAAGCCATCTATTATGAACAAGCATCATAAACATTAAATATTAAACCAGGAAGTAGCTGAAAATACATAAAATATGGCACCAGCAATTAAAATCTGCCAGCAAATTACTGTGGAGAGAAAGTGGGAACATAAAAGTACGTTTTAAGTTTTTTCTTGGCAGCATATCAAAGAGGCTGATTAGGCTGCTGGTAGGAGTGAATTCCAGAGCTTTTGGCTCTTCTATTGCCAAGGTCTTATCCCTAGCTGTAGATAGCTTCACATGGGCACTCACATCACATATGGAAAGCCTGCTCCACCGTTTAGCCATAAGACCTACTGAATTACTACTACTTCTATATGGTAGCAGTCTAAACACAGCCCACTAAATGCATGGTTTGCTATGACACTATGGGTAGACCTCGACTTACAACTACAATTGAAAATTTCTGTTGTTAAGTGAATTTTGCCCCATTTCTTGCCACCAATAGTAAGTGAATCACTGCAGTTGTTAAATTAGTAACACAGTTGTTAAGCGCATCTGGCTTCCCCATTGACTTTGCTTGTCAGAAGGTCGGAAAAAGTGATCACCTGACTCCCAGCACACTGCAACCATCATAAATGTAACCAGTTGCCAGGTGTCCAAATTTTGATCATGTGGGGATGCTACAATAGTCATACATAATTTCAAATGGTTACTAAACAAATGGTTGTAAGTTGAGGACTACCTGTATACTATTTAAATGTACAGTATATTGCCAGGATGCAGAATGTAGCTAATCGGCAAGAAAATGCAAAATGACATAAAACAGCTCTGATTAAAAAATATGTAAGTAACAATATAAATCATTGTCAAGCAAATCAGGAGAGCCTGTTCTTGATTAAACTCTTAGTTTTCTTTCTGAAAGAACTTTTTTTTTGGTTAAATTAAACAGTTATACAAACGTTATTCAGATATTACCAATATATTTTAATTTTTTCAATAGGGATCTTTGAAAAGAGAATTTCCTCAGACAATAGGTGGAAGTGAAACCTGCTATTTCTGTAAGAAAAGAGTTTATGTCATGGAACAATTGAGCGCGGAAGGCCACTTCTTCCACCGAGAATGCTTCAAATGTGTCATATGTGCGACCACTCTCCGCCTAGCTACATATACCTTTGATGCAGAAGAAGGTAATGCAGATCTACAATAAAGTATTTTTAAATTTATCGATAAAGGGGAATATTTGTAGTTCAGGGTTGAAATGAGGGGTCCTTGGTGCTGTCTGAGCTTGGTTGTTTTCTTGCAGGCATTTCATTACCTAAACTAGGTAACATCATCAGTGCTTGTTGCACTGATAGTAGGACTAGAAGGACTATATAGTCAGATAGTAGGACT
This sequence comes from Thermophis baileyi, assembly GCA_003457575.1. NCBI lineage: Eukaryota > Metazoa > Chordata > Lepidosauria > Squamata > Dipsadidae > Thermophis > Thermophis baileyi. The sequence goes on from QLTV01000972.1 coordinate 6,489,444, forward strand.
AGCACTGATGATGCTACCTAGTTTAGGTAATGAAACATCTGTAAGAAAAGAACCAAGCTCAGAGAGCATCAAGGACCCCTCAGAAATATTTATGTATTGATGCCAAGATGATGTACCCTAAGCATATTTGGATTGTATGATCCTAGATAAGATTAAACTAAATGGTAAAGAGTGAGTTATATGAAACCAAGCAAGGATAGCATTTTCATTATCAACAGCAAAAATAACACATGTGGTATTTTAGCCGCTTTGCCAAGGCTTCGGTATCCCAAGATAAGACCATTCAGTTGCTAGAATAAGGTAATAAACTTTCCTCATATAAAGGACTTTTCTTTAATGAAACCACTGCTTTCCAAAAGGTTTTCAACAAAGTCACTTAAAATAACTTAAATTTGAAGGTATACTACCTTTACATTCCCCCATTCCATCTGTCAGGTTTACTAACTGGCGGATTGCATTGGGGAAGGGACAAAACCTAATGGCATTCCTTTTATTTTTCAGGTAATTTTTACTGCAAGCTTCATTTTGCACAATGTAAAACAAAGAATACGCACAGAAAGAAGAGAGTGGAAATAAAGGTATATATGTTTCTACTAAAGTATGACAAGAGAGTAGGAAGATTATAAAGAGACAAATTCCAGCTCATTGGAAGTGATACATAAAAGGGAAACCATCTATGTTATTCTAGCAGAGACTCCTTTGCACTTGAACTACATGGGGGTGTTCACTGGATACCCAAAATGTTGTCTCTCTTAGCAGAATTGAACTGATACATTCAGAAACGTTTTCGCTCAGTCTGTGGGCCACCTTAGCTTTAAAACATTTATATCAAGGTATGTCTTTGTGCCACATGCAGAAAAGGAGGAGCTGAAATATTTAAGAATTGCAGATGATTGTTCTTTGGATTTCAAAGCACCAATGAGATTTCTGATGGTTCCATTATTTTAACAAGCCCAACTACATTATTTTCCTAGCCTAGTCATATCAAATACATTCTAATGTCTTTTCAATTTTGACTGGAAAATATGGTACATATGATGATAAGCAAGAAAGAAACTAACCACAATTACGTTTTCTTTCCCTGGGCTGCCATTTTTCTGTTTATCAAGGTGAGAAAGTATTAAATATCCGTTGCATTCTCATTCTATCTTTCTTGCAGCTTCTCTAAGGCTTTTTATTAGTTTTTGAAAGGAGACACTAGGGAAAAAAGATAAGACTTGACCTTTATGTCTACCTTGATTCTGAAAATTGATATCTGTTTATAACTTGAACTCAATGGAAAATATTCCCTTACTTATTTTGGAGTTAGTTGGCCATCAGAGTGATCCTTTTCTAAGTTGAAACACTGACATAAAGTAAATTGTATTTTGGAGATTACCCAAAACTCCTTGCAAAGAAATATTTTGCAATCTAGATCAGGGGTGTCAAACTCAAGGTCGGTGGGCGGGATCCGGCCCACGGGATGCTTAGATCTCGCCCACAGAGCCACCCTGGAAACAGCGAAGGACCGGCCCACGGTACCTCTGCCAGCGAAAACAGAACTCGGGAGGGCCGCACTCCATTTTTGCTGGCAAACTGTTGCAGGAGGCCGTTGCAGGCAAAAACGGTCCTCCCGAGCTCCATTTTCGCTGGCAGAGGGTTGCAGGAGTTCCATTTTCATTGGCAGAGGGTTGCAGGAGCTCTGTTTTCATTGGCAGAGGGTTGCAGGAGCTCTGTTTTCATTGGCAGAGGGTTGCAGGAGGCCATTGCAGATGAAACACAGAGGGTTGCAGGAGAGGGTTGCAGAGGTCCTGAGAGGGACAGCGAGGCTTCTCTGGAGGACAAGGGTTTGGCGCTCTCCCTGGTCTCGCCTTCCTCCACTGGAGACAATGGATGCCCCCAGGTCCACCCACTACAAGCGCCCCTGACACAAGTGATGTCAAGCTGGCCATGCCCACCCAGCTCCCCGAGGTCAAACACAACCTTGATGCGGCCCTCAATGAAATTGAATTTGACACCCCTGATCTAGAGAGTCTCTGAATCGTGGCAGGGCACAAATGTAGACAATAAATAAATGGTGTTTTTTTTAATATTTGAAATATTGAAGATGAGCATCCTGTTAATCTATTTCTCTTTAAAGGAGGAAGCAGGATTTCAGAGGCATCAAGAACCCATGTGTGAAGAAACTAGCTCAGAAAGTGCTTTTGCTACTAGTAGCAGCTCAGAAGACCGGTCGCCAGGTATCCTGCCTTCATTCTTTGGGAAAGCTCTATGCTGGCCTCTTAAGGTGACCAGGGATCTGCTTGACCTTCCAAGACGCCTCTCTAACTGGATGCATGGTGTCCTGCACGCAACCAGACTTCATTTCAGGGACAATGCATACAACTATATCTACTTGTATGAACTCCTAAGCTTTAGCATGCCATTCTTTTTTGTGCTTCAGGAGTTACTTGGCAGTTTTTACAGGGAAGTGGAGTTGTCATATGAGGATATGCTTGAATTGGTGAAGAAATTTTTCAAGCTTTAAAATTCTTCTGAATCTTGGTTGTGCCTTTCAGATTTCCAAAACAAACAGCTTTGGGGTTTTGCACAAATATAAATATTTCAATTCAGTAGGTGCTTTAAATGAGCCCAGAGCTCCATGGTGCAATTGTAAAATCATTCATTTTTTATTATTTTTATAATTAATAATAATAATAATATTGGATCATGAATGTTAGTGTCCAAATTCATTTCCCAACCATGGAGACGCTATGAAGGATAGTTTTATAGATTTTTTTTTTGTATATATTACATGACGGATCTATTTCTAGTTAAAAAACAGATATTCCTCTAAGTTTACATTTTGATATTCTTATTTTAATGACCGTGAAAGGAAGAACTTTCATACATAGGGCAATAGCAAATTTTTACTATGTGGAGGTTTTTTTTGAAAACTGAATGTGGCACATACTTTTTCTACCTTTTGCTTTATCTATGGGGCTACTGTCTGCATCAGGTTTTTTTTTTTAAGTTCAAATGTATACTTAGCCCATAATAGTTGTATTGACGTCTCTTTGACAGACCCTTTATGAACACTGGGCATTTCTGCAATATTTATGAATGAATTCAAAGAGTAAATATTAGATATTAATTAATTAAAGTAAACCAAAATACAGCAATAGCCTATATTTATTTTTTCTCAAATCAAGGGGCAATTTTGTTAATTTATATTAGAGGTGACCTAGAGCTGATATGGAAGGTAAGATGTATCTATGTTAGAATACTTTTTCTCGATCTTTTGAAAATTGTAAGGATCAGAATAGTATAAAAATGGAATAATTTGAGAAAGGGGGAGAATTTTTCAGTTTCTGTTATTGACTTCATAGATCTTTTTGACACCATAGAGTCTCATAGAAATTAGGATATGGCTGAGAATCATAATATATTCACTTGATATAAAAGCCACATTTGACTGAAAGAGAAAAGGTATAGGGCCTTAAATTTATTTTGCCATTATAGAAGATTTACACAGGAGATATCTGTGGATAAATTTAACATAAAAATAATTAATAGGATCCTTTTAGTTGACTGTCTTATTGCCCTAATTTATCTTTGAAGAATACATGCTTCTTCAAAGTCTTGGGAAATAGCTGTAAAAAATAAAGTCCAACTATGAGGCTTGTACACTCTATAAAAGGTTCAGATGATCATAGCTGTTGGTTCCTGAAACTAAAACCAATTTGACTTTTGGCTGATAGAAAATTAGCTTTCCTGGAATATATTATGTCTGGTTCTCTATACCCATCCTGCGGCTATTCAATTACATAAATATTATTTGTATAATGTAATGTTAACTTACCGTTAAACAGAATAAAAACAACTTCATAAAACCCATCAATAAAGATTTAATTTAGAGCTAGCCTGTTAAAGGATTAACTGGTACATTGGAATTATTCTTAAATATACATGCTGTTCTATTTTCACCTTTAGTCTCATGGATTCCTACTTGGAAAATTGTCCTATTTATTTCATTGGAATGGAGAGATGTAGTGTTATGCACAGTAAATGACAATGATCTTTAATTAAATGAACAATGATGATGAAAAGAGGCTTTTAAAATTATTTTTAAAAGAGGGTTAATTTTTGCTCTGTTAATGATTTGCTTGCATGTAAGAATTTTAGGTGGTCCTACTCAAATGCTGTGATATTGTGAACCCCCTGAAACAGTAAAGGGGTTTGTGTGACACCCCTCCATGAATAAAACCAATGAGTTCCTCCTCGCTATAATAGTAATTGTGCCATCAGGTGCACAGAAAGCCAGAACCCACTGAGAACTCAGTTCTGCTGCTAGCTTGTCTAGGCACAATGGTGTTTTTAAGTGCTCCATTCCTAAGAAGCATGCCCAAATGTGCATCATCTGACAGATGAGATGTCTCCAGCATGGAGCAGGGACTAGATCCAGGGAAGAACAGGGTGGAAAGGGAAGCTGTATTATCAGAAGCCAGTATGGACTGTGGAAACTCAGGTTACTGCTGTGCCAATAAACAAGGCTTCTTTTAACAATGGAAAGGCTTGTTGGGTCTCCAACCTCTATCCCTTGGACCTGGGATCAAGGCTTTCTGGTCACCTCTCTTCTGCAGTGATCAGCAGCAGAGGTAGGGAAGCTGTAAACAGTATTTCCTACTCTCACATGACTAGCCTTTTGAGATTACTCTACCTACTCCCTCTTGCCATACAATTGTACTGCCTATGGTGTGGCCACTGATTTGTCCAGGCAGAGTAAGATGGTATTTGACAACTATTCAGGTTAGTCTGGGATTACAAATTTGAGTCTTACTCTGTCTCAACATACCTGCAGCTGCATCACTGAATTTCCTTTTGCCCTGATTGTCATGTTTTTCTTGGTATTCGTTTAGAAGAGAGCAGCCTACTATATAGACTTGTAAAGGCCGCTTACTGAGGCACCCTATGTTTCCAAAGCACTCTCCTGCAAGACCAGTTTCTGGGACCTTCCTGCTCTGATCCCTTCATCTTGCCCACCATGGCTTTGAGTCTGGCTCTGGGCAACCCTGTCTGTTTCCTCCCAGTTAGTAAAATCATGGCTCCCCATTCCTCACCCCCAGCCTGGCTATCTGAGCATGATCTTCCTGCCTTGCCTTTCTGCTTGGCCTTCCTCTGCTTCCCAGCCATGTTTTCCCAGCTGTCTATATATTATTTCTCCTCCTGCCCTTGCAATTTGCAGCCCTCCCATTTATCAATTTATGATGGGCAAGCTCTAAACATGTGAACTCTTTCCTTCCCCATCCCCCATAAAACCTTCCTGCATTAGGAGACAAAATATATATTTTTTTATTTGATGTCTTTTTTTCAATTAACAAGCTAAACTTCTCTGTAGTTATTTCAAGGTCTCCCTAGCACATAGTTTCTGCTTATGCAACAGTTTTCGGTGTTCTTCCCCCCCTCCCAACGACTTTTTCAGAGTTTCCAATTCTCACTTAAGAGAAGGGAAATTTGATCTAGCAGCATCTTGTGCTGGCTGATGGATACAACTCTGTAGTCCATATCACAAGTTGAACTTGAATAAAATTTGGCTCTCTGCTTGTGACCAGCTTAGTGTGTGTGTGTATATATATGTGTGTGTATGTATGTGTGTGTGTGTGTGTGTGTGTGTGTGTGTGTGTGTGTGTGTGTGTATATATATATATATGCATGCATACATGCATGCATACATACATACATACACCGGTATATATATCTGCTGCCATTCTTGCAATTCAGCTATTGCATATCTCAGACTCAGGGAATGAAGTGTCAGAGTGGCCAATGTACACCCAAATGTATCTTACATTTTTTTAAAAAAATAGTTTCAACCTTATTAAATTATGTTCATATTTTATTTGCCTATAATTTGACTTGTTAGCTGCACAATCTTTAATTAATGATTACAACTTCAACTGATTTGTGTATCAAAAATTTATCACAAATGAAACTCTTCAAATGCTTCCAGTATTATATAATAGTTTGAATGCAATGCATAGAAAAGGAGAGTCCATTTACACTGTTTGAAGCCACTGATAATCATTACACAATACAATTTTGTTTATCCAGTTGTTTATCTCACTCTAAGGGGGACTATTTCCGAACCATTTCCCAAGGTGTGTTGGATCACTGTAAAAAGGCCAGAATTTTTCTTTTGAGTTATGTCCAGTCACATGTATACAAATACCATTTGGCTAGGGTATTTTTTTACTTCCTTGTCATTTGCACATTCAATGAAGGTTTCTTAGGAAAGCTTTAGAGGTGGCTTTGGGGTTCAAAAAGAAGATGTGACCAATATATTGTACATGTAAATCCAAATTCAGTCTCAGATAAATGCAGAATCATTTATTTTGGCTTAGTCATATTCGAAGTTGATTGTTTGAAGTCCGTTGCTATTTCAAAGAGTCTTTGATAACTACTATTAATTGATACTTGAAATTTAATAAATGTGGTTATTTAATATTTTTGGCTGATCAGAAAGAATTACTGTTCATTTGTTCTACCTTACAGTATCAGTGCAATGTATCTAGTGCTATGTAATCAAAGATTTACAGTTAGCTTGTTCTGACTACTTTCTTTTTCCAATATTTTACATTGTCTTTAGTTCATTTCAACATTCCAGTGCTACAGCCCCTCACTGGCTGAACCATTTCTGGTGTAAGATTATTATTCTCTATGCTTCCTTTTTTCCGTGTTGCGATGAATGCCTAATACTCCTCCCTACTAGTGTTTAAACATACTAGAGGAGTGTGTGTGTGTGTATTCTAAATACAAAATAAGAATCTGCATGGTCACTTACCCTGCTTTGTAGCTGACAGTCCAAAACTTCTGGCTTGCTTCTTTCCAAGTGTTCCCTCTGCATTGTAGCTCTTATCTTTGCATGCATTCCAAATTTATTTTAAAAAAATAAATTATTTAAATTTAATCATAAGGCATTTCTATGGTTTTTTTAATTCCTTCTTTGCAACAATTAAAGTTTTGCTCAGGCATCTGCATCTTCATAAATTGTAGCTCTTGGTCTACTAAATATTAGGTGGGGAAATGATTAGGGGAATGGCCTTTTAGTTTTACAAATCACTTTAACGATAACTATATAGAAAGTAATCTTAGAACATGAATCCTTGATTGTTTCTTAACATTCATTTGGTACAAATACAAAGATTTAAGTAAAGTCTGGAAACTGAAAGACAGAGATTTCCTTCCTTAAGGGATTTTAATGCATTTATCTGAAATGCAGATTCATGTTGCTGTGACATCAGCATAATTTACATATTTTACAAGCTTTTGCTTATAAATGTAAAGGCCTAAAGGATAAAACAGACAGGACAGCCTTCCCCCCCCCCATGTATTCCCTCTCCCAAACCTGTTTCATCTTATTTTCACTAAGAATTGAGAAAGCTATTATGAAACATATTTTAAGCACTGAATACAGTGCTTAAGGTGATATATTACTTTACTTTTTTTCAAAATGGTCTCCCAGAACATTGAAACAGAAAGACATTATTACCATTCCTATCCTGAGGAGAAACTGTATTTGCAAGAGAAAGATATGTGTTTTCCCTCTAGGAAACAAGGCTATTTTCATAAGAAAAGGAAGAAGAATTCTGCTCTTTGCTAGTGGGTTCTCTTGTTTACAATTGGCTTTTTTATTGTCCTTCTGCCAGCCTTATTAAGTCTGAAAGGATGGAACAGAGCTGGATAACACACCAGGTTTATTTTAATTATTGGTAGAGTTGAGAATAGAAATAAGGATTTCTCTGCTTGTTCAAGAAGAGAATAATTCTAAATATTCTAGAATTGGAAGGAATCAGTCTGATTTTATGATTCATAAAAGTAATGGATAGTACAAAGAAGCTAGGAAAAAAAGCACTGCAGATGACTTAGTTCATACTTTCTGAATAGAGAATCCCAAACTCAATCATATGCTATTAAAATTCTTACTCATCCAACTATGTTTCATGTTCCTATTTCCAAAGTAACAAACTGATTTTAGTCTCTTAAGTATGCTAAACAAAATCCATTTTTCTTGGCTTCAGAATTTTTAGAAATTTATATCACTCTTCCTGCGATGCTGCAGAACAATATTCAACTTGGATTTTGTTAAAAATGTACAATGTTGCTGGTTTTTAATGATCAATTTCTGCTTAATGTTTTGTAACGAATCAGGAATTACCCAAAGCTTAGCACATACAGAAACCATAATTCTGTTCTTAAATATGCTGACCCTCAGTCTTCTAGGAATTAATATTGATTGCTTTAGTTCCCACTTTGAAGGATTTGGAGGCTCCCTAGCATGTTAAAAAAAAGATACTTTTAAAAAATATCAGTGAAGGCTTTTAAATACCACTTGAAGGATCTTAAAAAGATTCTTCTTTTGGATTCCCAAAGGAAAGATTAGGAAAGGATGCAGATGTGTCCTAACAGAATGGTACCTTTTTTTTTTCTTTCTTTCTTTCTTTTTTTTTTTGCTGTGATTAACAAAAATTCTCTGCATGTTTGGGGTGGGGGGGGGACATCTGAATGAAAATTTTCTCTCTACTTTACTTATTTCTATTGCAGATCTACTCATCTCTTAAACAATACCAGTGGGAATTCTCTTCCTCTACTCCTTGTCACTTAAAATGTTTCTGGAACTTAATTAAGCATTTTTGTTAGAGTGTTCTTTTTTTAAAAAAAAAAGTGTATATAAAAATTTCACATGGAAATTTGTATTTTGCACAGATTTAATGTTTAACTTTCTAATGTGGCCGTTAAAAAATAAATTCAGTTCTCCTAAATACTGTTGCATCTTTTCTTCCTTTTTAACAAACTGCATTGGAGACAGACAGTTTCACCTTTGCTGCTTTTCTGGTTTTGCTACAATGCTTCTTACACTCAGCGTGGGCTTTCTTATTATGCTCCTGAAAGACATTTAAAATGTTGCCAAATGCAAAATACAGGTAGTCCTCTACTTAAAACAGTTCATTTAGTGACCGTTCAAAGTTACAAAGGCACTGAAAAATGTGACTTATGACCATTTTTCATAGTTACGACCTTTGCAGCATCCTCATGATCATGTGATCAAAATTCAGATGCTTGGCAACTGGTTCATATTTGTGACCCTTGCTGCATCCCAGGGTCATGTGATCACCTTTTGCGCTGTTCGCACAAGCAAAGTCAATGGGGAAGGCAGATTCACTTAACAATCAGGTTACTAACTTATCAACTGTAGTGATTCACTTAACAACGGTGGCAAGAAAATTTGGGCAAAACTCACTTAACAAATGTCTCATTTAACAACATAAATGTTGGGCTCAATTGTGGTTGTAAGTCGAAGACTACCTGTATGTGCTATAAAAAATTTGTCACCACTAGATGGCAGAAAGAAGTCACAAAACCCCGCCATCTGGTGGGTGCACTGATATTTGCAGACCTTTTTGTTGTATGAGTAGTAACATTTTACAATGTTGTGCTCAAACCTATCATATGGCACTTTCTTCCTATCTGGAAATGGAAGCCTTTAGTGTAATTATAGAATATACTCTGACAAATTTTTGCAGACTCTCATCTGAATTTTGAGAAATTGTGGCTTTGGTAACATTTCTAACTTTTCACTTTCACTAAATGGATCTCTTTTTCCTTTAATCAAAGTAAAGTAATTTTTAAAAAATGGATAGTGAAAGCTTCAGACTGCCATTTTTAGCTATGAGAGAATTTGATTAGTTTCAATTGCAACTATAAGTGCTAACAAAGTTTATACTATGTTTAAGAAGCAGGAAATGTGTTTGAGAAACTAAGCCTCAAAGGGCTCAGATTCTCATGATCAATTAAGCAAATGACCCACAATTCAGAAATCTAGTCTTCTGACTGTAGAACTAAAACAAAGGAGAACTTGGGTATCGGGTTTTCATAATTTTAGTCAACATGATGCTAAAGGCACTTCTGTATTGCAAGCCTGTAGCACAATGGTGTCAAACTTGATTTCATTGAGGGCCACATCAGGGTTATGTATGACCTCGGGGGGGGCATGGCCAGGGTGGGCGTGGCGAGCTCGACATCACTCATGTCGGGGTGCAGGTGGTGGCCTAAGCGCTCTGCCAGTGAAAACGGGCTGCCGAGCTACGTTTTCAGCTGCGACTGCCTCCTGCAACCCTCTGCCAGCAAAAACGGAGTTCGGGAGGGCCGCACGTAACCTTCCCGAGCTCCGTTATCGCTGGCAGAGGCACCACGGGCCAGTCCTTCGCTGTTTCCAGGGCAGCCCCACGGGCCAGATCTAAGCACCCCGCAGGCCAGATTTGGCCCGCAGGCCTTGAGTTTGACACCCCTGCTGTAGCACAAACATAACAGTCCCTTCCTGCCAGAAAGAAGCGCTGAGATTTCTTAGCCAATCATTGCTCAGATACTGACCAGTAATTGAGTGTCTTATTTTCACATTAGCCAACAAAGTAAAAGAAATTACACTAAGAGTGTCTTATCTTCCCCAAACTTTATTTTGAGAAGCAAAATGGGTGACCAGAGCATTCCTTTGTCTACAAAACGGTAATGTTGAGGAAGTTAAACATTAAGCTTACAGGAGCTGCTTGTCCCTTTGAGTAAGTTTATCTCAATCACTGGTTCATTCTAGGGGAGGAAGGGAACCTACCATCTCTTGCCCTGCACTTACTGGCTTACTAAAGTACTTAAAGCAGTATTAATTAGAAGAGCTCCAGTTTCGTACAGTACTTACTCAGAGATCTTCCTTGTTTGTTCAAACCTTTCAATAGCCTAAAAGTCTGTAGAGGTTCTCAGTCATCCAGGTCATGGTTGTCCCAAAGGTGCTTTTTCTGGAGGCAACTGGACTTTCTTGTTTTGTTTTGTTTTCTTTTGAAGACTTTCTTGTTTTTTTCTTTCAATAAGCCTCCATTCCCAGGACTCTGCAGGACTACAAAGCTTTGCTAGGTGCAGTGCCAACCCTTTTATTTGAATCAGCTGTGCAAGGGCAACACAGGGTGGTTAAACATCTGGAGAGCTTTAACTTTTTTATGTAATCAATTTTTTGTCAAAACAGTTATAGGTTTTTGTCTCTTAGGTATTGTTTTTCCTAAATTAGACCACACTGTAGAGAAAATAATTCCGGTGTATATTGGATTTCTTTCCACAATGACGTTATTTCCCTTTTTCCAACCCAACCTTAACATCTCCACCCTTAAACCTTTGGTTATATAAACATACAACCATATTTTGCCTTGGATTGTCGGAAGTGACTTACAATTTGGGAAGGATTCTCTTTATACTTTAAGAATAAACTGCTAGTATGTTCAATCGGGACACCTGCCATTAGTGTAATACTGTTAAGTGTTTCAAATCCTTATTTATTACTGTATTTATGTCCTGCTATTTGGTGTCAAAGAGCCAGAAAGGTGATCTTAATCGTTTATCATGAAACATTAAAATAACAACTTCTTGACATAAAGTAATAATTGCCTGTTATATTTGATTTGATAAAAGTTATTCTAACAAGCACTTTCTATTACATTTGTATTATTCTGCAGGCCCATATTTATTATTGAAAACCATATAATGTTGTTCATTTTCTCTCTCAACAAGCCAGTTTGAGATTATTACTTAGAACACCCCAAACTTCTTATGCTTGAGTCTCATATTTTATTTTTTAACAAAAAGTTGTTCTAACACACTTCCAAATCATATAGAGTTAACAGGTAGTCCTCGACTTACAACAGTTCATTTAGTGAACCTTTCAAAGTTGCAATGGCACTGAAAAAAGTGACTTATGACCATTTTCCACACTTACAACCATTGCAGCTTGCCCATGGTCATGTGATCAAAATTCGGACAACTTGACAGCTGACTCATATTTATGACCGTTGCAGTGTCCCAGGGTGATATGATCACCTTTTATGTCCTTCTTACAAGCAAAGTCAATGAGGAAGCCAGATTCACTTAACAACAGCAGTGATTCACTTAACAACTGGGACAAGAAAGGTCATAAAATGGGACAAAATTCACCTAACCAATGTTTCACAGAAATGTTGGGCTCAATTGTAGTCATAAGTTGAGGACTATTTATATTTCTAATAGCACACTTTTAGTTCTCACACACATTTTAGATTTTCCTATATTTTTGTATTCAGCGAGTTCTGCCTTCTAACGTGTTGCAAGGGGGTAGGAAGAGGTGATCTTGGGTAACTAATTAAGTCAGTGGTGAAATCATTTTTTTTTACTACCGGTTCTGTGGGCGTGGCTTGGTGGGCGTGGCTTGGTGGGCGTGGCAGGGGAAGGATACTGCAAAATCTCCATTCCCACCCCACTCCAGGGGAAGGATACTGCAAAATCCCCATTCCCTCTCCACTCCTGGGGGAAGGATATTGCAAAATCTCCATTCCCACCCCACTCTGGGGCCAGCCAGAGGTGGTATTTGCCGGTTCTCCGAACTAGTCAAAATTTCCGCTAGCGGTTCTCCAAACTACTCAAAATTTCCGCTACCGGTTCTCCAGAACCTGTCAGAACCTGCTGGATTTCACCCCTGAATTAAGTTTAAATACTATCAAATGGGCTTTATGTTGATGAATATTTCTCTGCAAGGTTTTGATGTGCTAACATGTTTTACAGTCTGCGATTCTTAACAGATGAAAGTACCGTATGTCATGTTACTGCCACTTGTATTGTTCACAAAGAAGCTAGAGACTGAGATTCTCCCCTGGGCTGATTACATTGAATACATGAGAGAGAGCTTATTGCAAAATGTTTTTCAACATTCCAGCCAATGCTTTTTCTAGGATCAGACTAAAGTTGTATTTAATGGAAGACAACATTAACTAACTTTTGATTAGCATTCTTCAGCCTGGTGACCTCCAGATTTGTTGGAACTAGAAGGTCCATCATTCTTATCCAATGTATCTAAAAACCTTGGGATGGTTGCTTTAGTTGCATCAGACATCAAAATAGATTTAATTAATGTGTGAAGCATATCTATTCCTACCCATCTGAGGTAACCAGATTTTCTGCAATATGAAAAGGCCCCAATATACTATACTGATCAAATTTTCAGTCATAACAGATTGCTGGGTCACATTCTCAAGGGACAGTTTTTCCTGAATTTATATCAGCTTGCTGAGGAGACTAGAGTTTGTAAGACATGCAAAAGGAAGCCATGGCAAATAGGTTTTTGATAGGCCACTGCTACATGGCACCAATTGAGGGTATTTCATATCATGAGCCACGGTGGCGCAGTGGTTAGAGTGCAGTACTGCTGGCTACTTCTGCTGACTGCCGGCTGCCTGCAATTTGGCAGTTCAAATCTCACTGGCTCAAGGTTGACTCAGCCTTCCATCCTTCCGAGGTGGGTAAAATGAGGACCCAGATTGTTGGGGGCAATATGCTGACTCTGTAAACTGCTTAGAGAGAGTTGTAAAGCACTGTAAAGTGGTATATAAATCTAAGTGCTATTGCTATTGCTATGTGTGGGGAGATGCCTCCTCTTTCCATTTTTGCACGACAGGCCAATATTATAGAGCAAACATGCCTGCCTGGCAAATATGGGCTGGCCTAAATTACTGATTTGAGTATGCGTTTTGGGACATACTTTAAAAACAATATGAAAGCATATGATGTAGAGAATTAGAATTCTGGCAAAAGTATAAGTCTCTGAGAGGAATCAAAATGAAAATTAGATTCAATGTACTTTCTGCATTTGTCACAATGTGCTCAGTTTATTGTAGTGTTTCCATCATTTGAAAAGCTAACTAAAGGCATTTGTCTTTATAACGTATTTATCAAGATAGCAATAGCAATAGCACTTAGACTTATATACTGCTTCATAGTGCTTTACAGCCCTCTCTAAGCGGTTTACAGAGTTAGCATATTGCCCCCAACAATCTGGGTCCTCATTTTACCCACCTCGGAAGGATGGAAGGCTGAGTCAACCTTGAGCCGGTGAGATTTGAACCGCCGAACTGCAGCTAGCAGTCAGCTGAAGTAGCCTGCAGTACTGAACTCTAACCACTGCACCACCTCGGCTCTAAGATATTTAAAACGTGTTGCTAGAGGTCTGAAGATATTATATTCTTTGATCCCACTGCCATGATACTTGAATTCTGCTGCAAAGAGTTCTAACTAGACATCCCCATTGTGTTAGAATAGTGGTTGTGTCACCAAGTTGTCATAGACTTAAAGAAAATTGGACTGAAATGAGATTTCTCCATCAGAATTTTGACTGAGAATAGAAAGAAGGCCAAGCATTATTTGGATGCTTTTTAATTATATTATCCATTGGCATATATTCACATGTTCTTGCTAAAGTGAAGAATATAGTTCTACCAGTATGTATTTTACAACTGGATTCTCTACATAAATCTAACAGATAAGATCTAAGAAGGCAAGCATATCCAAGAGGATATATATGTCTGGAAAGTAGTGACACATTTCTAAAATGTGGAATTTTAGGGGGGAAAACCAAGTTATTTTTAGTAGACAAATTAGATTTTTCCATTCTTATATGTTAAAATTATATGGTTGTTCACAATTGTGTATGCGGAGAACTCATCCCAAAATGTTCATAGAGAAAAGAATGAAAATCAAACGCTAAAGATTCAATAAGGAGCAAGAAGATACCTCTATCAGGTGAGCTTTTTAAGGGAAAGGAGGCAATTCCATTTCTGGCCATTCGCGGGAGGGAGCAAGGGAAGAAAAACAGCACTGTATTTTTAGAAAACTTGGAATTAGTTGAAGAATTGTATATTCTGTTGTAAAAATATGAGTTAAGTTTGGATACAGAGTATGAGCTGGAGAACTTCAAGATAAAACCAACAGTATGCAAATGATGTTGTCCACACCTTGTTGTTAAGATGATCTTTGAATGGCATGGTAGGGCAGGATTTTACAGCATCCTCTGGATACTAATTGACTATTTGCATAAACATTTCTAAAGTTATAAACCAAATTTTATATTTGTTTGAAATAAAAAAAAATGAAGCAGGTGCTTCTGCAGCACTGTTGCTAGCTAGGAACGATTGCAAATCCCATTAAAGACAGTGCTGAAATCTACTTACCTTCCCTACTGGTTCGGAAGCGTGCGCTTTGCGCGTGCGCGCCACTGTCACACGTGCTTTTTCACCCTCTGCGCATGTGCAGAGGGTTAAAAACAAGAAAATGGCAACGTACGGGCAGGTGGGCGGAGCCTCGTGCTGCCGCTGCTACCGGTTCTCCGAACCACCGGCGGTGGCCACTACCAGTACGCCCGAACCGGTAGCATTTCACCCCTGGTTAAAGACAAGCATTAAGTAGATAGCATGCAGCTTAGCTTCTACAAATCACAAAGCAAGGAGAAGGGCAATGTCTAAGTACAAGAAGACATACAGAAACTATCCCAAAAGTTTTTCTAAAGAGATGTCAGAGATACACTTGAGAGAAGAGACCAAAGCTACACAAACCAGCAGACCTAATCTTCTATGTTAGCTGTTTCCATGGCTCCTAATTTAGCCCTAGACAAGAGTTTGGGCTGCATTGGAATTTCAATTTCCAGAGTCCGCACTTGCTTAATTTGTTGTTTAAAATACCAGCAGATCAGGGGTGGGTTCTACTTACCTTCCCTACCAGTTCTGATCGCGACGGAAGTGCGCCCCCATCACGTTGCGCAAAACACCTGGAAATGACCCTCTGTGCATGCGCAGAAACCTTTGCGCATGGGCAGAGGGTTATTTTTCAAGCCGCGGCGAATGGAGGACCGGTTCAGGGGTGTGGACTGCCAGTCTTTGCTGCCGGTTCGGTGAGTAGCGGTAAATTTCCGCTACCGGTTCTAATGAACCGGTCCGAACCGGCAGCAACCCACCTCTGCAGCAGATGATCACAACATCTTTAATTACGGGCATTGAGATCTTCATGGCATGTCTCACATTTCAAGGTTTCTTCTACCCAAATTACACAATAGGAAATAAAGCCAGGCTCCAGAACAAAAGCATGATGATAGATAATTTATTTCATAAGAAAAAGAAAGGAAATTGTGTTAGGAATGCTGAAGAAAAATACTTAGGGAAATAAGTAGTATCTGGTCTCTTCTAAAATTCTGTGAATGAAACCATGTGACTAAGGCTGGAAGAAGGATAATGCCTCAAGTGGTAGCTGTATCAAAATTGTGCGTTTTTAAGGAATGCAATTTCATGTCAGCTTACATGGAAATACAGTAATTGCTGACTGATTAACATACAATCCTTTCTTTTGGAGTTACCCAGCCAAAAATTTCTTGTTTTTATTTAACAACATGGGATCTCCAAAGGATGAGTCAAAAAAAGATTATGGAAAATGTCACAAATGCATTTTAGGAATTGTATATCTAAATTGACCCAAAATAGGGAGGTGGAGATATATGATCATTATGATTGTTCATAATCAAATATATTATATTTATCCTGGTTGGTTGGTTGGTTGGTTGGTTGGTTGGTTTCAGATATAACTTTGATATTTAATAAGAATACTGACTAAATCCATTTCAATATTTTTTTTTTCAAAGGTATATGCATCCATGTGATTTATAGACCCATATTTTAAGTATTAGTGCTAAGTTAGAGATGAAAAAAGGAGTGCCTGACAGTGTATCTTTGGAATGTTTAATTCCACAAGAATTAAACACAATTCTTCACAACCTGCCTACATTTTCCAGGACCAATTAAACAACATTTCTCCCAAGAATTATTGGCTATTCTTAACATAGTAGGTTCATTGGCCAGAAAATGAAAGGGAATTGATAATTTGTAGTGTAAATTAACTCCTTTATAGATAATGGATGCTTTGAATAAATGGCTGAATACTTTAAATATTCAGCAGAACCAAGCTTGTTTTCATCATCGTTGATGTTAATTTCCACTGGCAGATAAGTCCTAAGAATTTTAGGCGTGGCATTCCTTTCTCCATCTAAGCATTTTTTGCCTTGGCCTTTCATTTTTGCTTGTTCAATGAGCAGATTGTGAAGTGAATCACAAGCATACATGCATAATTTGAAATATTCTTTTCAGCAGTTGGATGTAAGGAGGACCAGTGGCTATTGTCTATCTAGATTTATTTTGGTTGCAGCAAAAATATAGTTAATAATTAAGCCCAAGTATCGGAAATGTTTAGAAGTTGGCTGCAAGGCAATGTTCACAGAAACCCAACAGCTACTTTGTCACTGCTTCGTTTCAATTCCAAGAAAGCTGAAAGATTTCTTGGCTTGCCAAATACCTTCTTTGGATTCTCTAGTTCTCTTTGCAATGTTAATTGAACAGAATGGACTATGCAACTTAAAAAAATAATTTGCTTCTTAATGCATGAGAAGATTGATCAGATGATGAATGTACATTCAGACAGGGCTGTTCATAGCAATGACTCCGGACAGTTTATAAGAAATTAAAAACAAGAAACAATAACATTAAAGAGCCAATAATCCACATAACCAAAGTCCAGGATCAAGAAAAATAACTCCAAATTTACCAGAGCAATAAAATCAATCAGCCAACTCATAGCAAAGCTCATTTAACAATCCAAATGCCTGGGGAAACAGCCAGGCTTTAATTTCCTTTATGAGAGTTAATAGGGTTGGGGCCATCTGGATTTCTGGAGGGAGGATGCTCTCTGGAGCAGGCACCACCACAGGGAAGGCATGACTCCTACTCCAGCAAGATGACATTGACAGAAGTCATCTGGAGCATGCTGTCCCTGACAAATCTGATGAGGTTTTCCACAAAAAATGGAGACAAATAGCCTGGCTGGCCATATGCCACAAAGGGCTTGATAGCTAATAACCTCACCCAGAGGCTCCCTGTGGAGCCAGTTGTCTCACAAAGAAGAGTCTTTCTGCTATCCCTTTTCCAGATTTAAGATATCACCAGGTGACAAGGCTTGGAACATTCAAGAGAGCAGACCTGCAATCTGTTTTTAATTTCAGAGTGGATTTTGGCTAAAGGACACGTGAAAAGTAATTTTTAGAACATGACCAACGTTCTCCAATGTGTGGAATTCAATCCCCCTAATGCTTAAGGTCACCTGTGGGATTGGCTTTTCTCATGGCATTGTGTTCTACTATAAGAGTTTGGGTGATGTGAATGAACAACAGCTACACACACACACATACACACACACACACAGAGAGAGAGAGAGAGAGAGAGAGAGAGAGAGAGAGAGAGAGAGAGAGAGAGAGATCAGAAACTTTTCCCTCATCAATGCAGCTTCATGCAGCTGTTAGACCATTGTATAATTTCAAGGATGTTCTGGGTGTGAGGACATTGTGCCCAGGAGGCTGTTTCAGATAACTTACACATTTTGATGTCAATAGAATGTGATTTCCCCCTCAAAATCTCTTTCTTTCTCTCTCTCTGGTCCCTCCTCTACATTAGAAATGGCTTGCAAATTTGGGGGAATATAGCACCTTAATCTCTGCAATCCTTCATGGTACTAAAATGCCTTTATAGAAGATTCTATGAAGTTAAGTTCTGGTGAAGTAAAATATAAACATGACTTTTTGATGAGAATAATATATAGGGTATGTTTTAATGTTTCCAAGTACAGTCTTCTGTATAAGGAAATGTTTTGCTATGATTTGTTATGGGTGGATATGCTTGGGTTTTATTTAACTACACAAAGAAGATTTGTGTATTAGCAACAGAAATACAGTGGTGCTCCAATGAACCCCTTTAGGGTAAACTGAGTTCCAAACACTCAAGGTGTACAGATACCACGTTCCCTTTGACACTCAATTATACACAAACCATTGCTTTCTGTTATCCCACACCCAGCCACATAGGCCTGCTGCAGCTAATATTGTTCGTCAGAAAATTGCACAGATTCAGAGTTTCCTTTTTTAAAACAATCAGAAAGAATAAAGAATATTCAAGCAATAGAGAATATGGAAGACTAAGACAGTCACAAGTAGAAGAATATGATACTTAGTCAACCCATCCCTCACTTCCCAAATTAAATTATATTATATAAACGTACAGGACAATTGCATAATGAACACCTAGCTTGAGGCACCCAAATGGCATCTCAAAGTTAGCGAACCACAAAAATCTACTTATATTCTCTTTGCTAGCCATAATGACTTACAGAAATCTAAACTGCCTCTAGCATTTGAATTAGTGTTTTGGGTTTGCTTTGATATAGAATGAGGGTCATTAGAAAAGGTGGTAATTGAGCTCTTTTAAGTTAATGACAAAGGAATGTGCCTAAGCAATGACAAAGAGGAGGAAGGAAACTTTCTTCCTCATTAAGCATAGAAAGACAGAAGGCTGGAAATAAGGAAGGTGATGTGCTTACTGTGCATCACAGGACTTCCTTCCTGCTCACCAGATACTCAATCACCCTGCCCCTTCCTTCCTTCCTTCCTTCCTTCCTTCCTTCCTTCCTTCCTTCCTTCCTTCCTTCCTTCCTTCCTTCCTTCCTATCATTGTTTGGCTTAATTTTGGAAGATTGTTTCCCAAACATCTTTCTTGGTACCATAATATCTAATGTCTTCATATTGATGTAGTTTTTGAATGGTGGGCATCTCTGGAAGTTGTAACAGAGTATATGTAAACATACTGGAAGATTTCTACTTTTCCTGTAGTTCAGTGTGATTTCTTTTGTCTCTGTACAATATTAAGCGAAAATTGTTCTTTAAACAATCTTTGTCCTTTAATATTTCTGCAGGATATGATGAGCTTAGCCTGACGTCCAAAAAAGCTTAGCAGGGTTGAAACTATTACAGGAAATCCCAAGGCTGTAGACTAAATTGGAAGTTGCGAAAAATAGCCTAGGAGAAAACAGTGATATACTATGCCCAGATTATGGCTAAAAACTTGTATCAATGCAGTGAACAGAAGCTGAAGTTGACTTGTTGGAGTCTGCACTTATGTCATTTCCAGGCATAATGAGTCAAGTTCCCATTGTTCTAGGAAACTTTCTGCAGGCTGGTTGCCTCCCAATGTGGACTTAATTATCTCGCACAATTCATACTTGGCCTGTCTCGGAATTCTGGTGTGTGATGTTCCACACCCTTAGTAAGACACAAAGTTGGGGAAAGCTATTATGCTCTATTTATATGCATATGTGCTGATGTATACATGTGTGTGTGAGAGAGAGACAGATTGTGACTCACAGACTCTTTTTTTTTTTTGGCCATTAATGCAATGTCTGGAATAAGGGATGAGTAGGAAAGATTGTGACTCAGGCTTTCAGCCCATCTGATGTATAATATGATTTTTTTACTAAGCAAGGCTGCATAAAATTTATTCAATTTTTAGTAATTATGCATCCTTTGTAAAGTAATTAATTATTTCCTCAGCATCTGAGTTTCTATCTTGCTGTGACCAAGATGTTCACAGCTTTACGCTTTCTGTCTCCTTAGGGAATCATCTAATTTATTTATAGTTCTTATTAGGGCTCCTGATATTCCTTTCTATAGGCAATAAAGCCTATTTAAAGTTTCTAGCAGAAAACCTCATCTCATTTTATAATACTTCTGCTGTCTGGAACTACACAGTGTATATTTGCTGGGGGAAATATACACTTTTTCTAGATTTGGTAAAATATAAAGTGTGTATGTGGGGGGGGGAGTTGTTGTCCTCTCCAAGACTGTTGGCATCAAAAGGCATTATGTCACAAATAATCTGATGTAGTGATGTGGAACTTTTTTGTGCAGCTGAGCCAGAAGCATCAGTCGGGTTTGCTGCTTGGGTACCATCCCCGCTGCCATTCAGTGGCATTCCTGCCAGGCTACTTAAGCTGATTTCTGGTGAGGGAGTTCCCCAGCCAGTAGTGTTGGGGACATCAATCTACCTCCCCACAGCAAGGGGTCTAGAATGGTCCAGAAGTTCATAGCTACCATGACAGATGTGAATCAAGGACCCAGAACACATTAAAGGCCACATACTAAATCTAGTTTTCAGCTCAGGGCAAACAAAATGTGATTTGAAAGGGAAGGCATTGAACTTTGTCCCTCATCATGGACAGATAATTCTTTGCAACATCCCCTCCACAGAGTGGAAGGATCTATTAGATTGAGTCCTTCTACTGCAGGTATCTAATAGATCCTGTGGGTTTTCAGATGGCTCTTGGGATCCATGAGATCTGGTAGGCAGTTTGGCTGACACTGTGATCACTCTCTGGAATAAAGAATCATCCATGGGGTTGGGCCAGATTGTACCAGAGTAGTATATTGAAATGGAGGGTAATGGTGCAGTGTCGGAGAAACATAGAGCATTGTTGGAAAAAGATTTATCTTGAGTCTGAGTCACATTCAAACTTACAGAGTGGATAGTTGAATGGCAAAAATAAATATTTTGTGGTCCTTATTGTATTGGCTGAATGCCACTCAATGGTCCTTTTTAAGAAACTTGTTTCCCTTTAGGAAAAGTTGCTTGCTTCCTTTTAGGAAAAGTTGCTTAAAAAAGATCATGGGCTGACTGCCATCCAACGATCCTTTTTAAGAAACCTGCTTCCTTTTAGAGGAAAAATTGCTCACATTTGAATGGTATAAAACATTATTGCAGCATTTGGCCAACAAAACAAATTCAAGAGCAGTTGGACAATACAAACAGAAATTATTGGGGCCACATCTTTGAAGTAATATGGGCCTGTGAGCAATTTTGAGCCTGTGAGTCTAAGGAAGTGGAAACTTCCTGAGACTCACTGGAGACTCTACAGTGTAATTCCACCATTTGTGAGAGGGGATTCCTGCTCTTCGTGGCTGGTTAAGATCTCCCATGAGATGGCAGGAGACTGCAAGTGAACAATAATCAACACTTGTGAAGTGAGGAAGAGCTTCTAAAGAAGGCTGAAATGTGTCCCATATTTAAAAAGCCATTGCTCAGTCCAACTGTTTTGCATAACTTTAATATCATGGTCTAAATAGAATGCAATTAATCTAGCCCTGCACAAACTGGTCTCAGTACATCTGGAGGCACCACAAGAAAGTCTCATATGAAAAAAAAATAATGTCCCATCAAAGTTCCATTAATCAAACTTTTGGAGGGGAAGAAAAGAAAACTAGCTTAGCGATGAAGCTGGTAAGATGTCTTCAGGAATCCAGCATGAAGGCAATGAGCTTTGTCTTCTCCTGCTAAAAGTCTGTATTGAGTCTCAGTCATCCAAGTCATGGTTGTCCCAAAGAAGAAAGTCTCCTGCTACTGTTCTCAGACGATTGACTGTCAGGGGATGTTGAATCTGAACATTTCCTTATGAGTTATACTGGGTAAGAAAGGGAGCAAGACTGAGTGATTGATTGACTGAGTAATTGATTGCATTATGCTTCACTTGATACTCCTCTATCTTGACTTTCTTGTTACTCAACTAAAACACCTCCAACCATGTTATAATCTTTGTAGGGGAATAATTCCAATCCTCTTCCTCCTTCTCCTCCCACCATTTCAGCTGTTTTTCCTACATTTCCAGCAGTACACTAGCCTTTCTGAAATCATATGAAACCTCTATGCACACTATTCCAAGTGTGAGTGTATCCTCAATCAATGACAGAGTGTTACAGTACATTAGCTACACATATAATTTGGAACTTTTTGTGACAGAGGTTGTACTTCATTTTATTTTTTTTAAATTAAGGACACAGGCTTTTTACACTCAGTTTTGTGCATCTTCAGATTCATGAACTCTGCCACATATGCTCCATATTATGGAGCTTTTAGTAAGACAAGATTGATGCTCAGGGACATGAGTTTGTAATGCTTTAATATGCTTCCCAGACCAATTAGACGATGTTAAGTACATTTGGGGGCCAATGAATAAATGAAGCTGAAGTGCACCAGTAGCATTTAAATGAATCCATTGATGATGAGAACATCTTAATTGTTTCTGGTTTACAATCGTGCCACTTTACTGCTTGGCAATGGCGCTAAAGGTGTGTAATTGTTATTGGAGGAGAGAAAGCTATTGCTTTCTTGAAAAGCCCTTCTGTTGCTCAGTATTGATTTTTGACTTTCAGGTTTCGACTGTTTCCCCCAACCCTTGTCTTTTTTATTTTTAAGGGGAGTAACATAAAAATGCCACTTGTTTAGAATCTTCTTACCTACTGTCTTTTTCAGTACTTGCAACAAAGAGGCCTGTGTGAGGTTACTGAAAATAAAGCTAGGATAACTGGACTGCAGTCTGTTGTGATCACAGCCTATCCAGAGGTGGGTTCCTCCCGGTTCGGACCAGTTCACCTGAACCGGTACCAACCCACTGGTGACATCACGGAGCTGGTTCGGTCGATGCCAGTCCGTGGACGCCACCATCTTTTTTTTGGAAATTTTTTTTGGGGGGAATATTTTTTTTTGAATTTTTTTTTATTTATTTTTTCTTCTGCGCATGCGCAGAAGCTGAGTTGCCGGCACTGCGCATGCACCACCATCTTGTTTTTGCCTTTTTAGGGGGGGGGATTTTTTTGGAATTTTTGGCACTGCCCATGAGGCACGGCCACCCGGCGCGGGAGGAAGCGAACCGGCGGCGAGGTAAGTTAGAACCCACCCCTGAGCCTATCCTTCAATAGAAGCTGGTCATCAGCATTAGGGAAGAACAATTGCAAGGACAAACTATGGTCACAGATCAGCCCGGATCTGGAGGATGACTGCACTTCTTCCTAGGTGGCCTTGCCATAAATTTCTTTTGGGAGCTGAGCATCTTTTTCCAAACCAAATTATCATGTGCCAGCTGAAAGAATGGCACTCACAAAAGGTATGAAGAAAGCACCAAAGAATTGTTCCACATCTGAGCTCTGTCAAACTCTAACAGCCTGTTGCTTTTCTGCTCTGGTTTTGTCTTTGATGTATGGATTACGTGTTCTGATACAAAGCCAAGCACTTTAAAGCATTGAGACCTCTAAAGCATTACCGAAGATGTTCTTAGTACGGTAAGACTTTCAGCATGTTGCATCTCGCTCGGCTGATCTTGGAGAACTTTTTGGCCTGTGCTCACTGCCACAGTGATAGGCTACATGTGGGCTAACATCTCCCAAACTGTTTCAGTTTTAATGTATCTGAAAGTAGAAATAGGGCTTGAGTTTAGGAACATCTAGAAGAAGACAGTATTATTTGGACTAAAGTCTTTAAAGCAATAGATATTGTCAGGAGTGTCCACACAGTGTGGTTCAAAGAAAAAGTCAAAATGGTGGCCATAATGGCACCATTGAAACTCTGCCTGTTTTGTTATTTATGTCACACATAATAGACAGAGCTTTGATGGCACCATTGTAGTCAATCATCTTAATTTTTTTAACCATACCCTGAGTTCATTCCTTGATACAGAAAGCCAGATGTTAGATTTAACTACAAGTAAATATTTTTTAAAAAACTGAAAAGTAATCTTTGATCCATACATAACAATCCTCTAACTAAACACTGTAACTCTGTGTGTTATCTGGCAGCCCAACATTCGGCTTCAGATGCCTGTAATTATGGGAAAGGAAGTCCCTGAATCGCAACCCCAGATGAGATCATGTCCCACTAGTGTTGTTGTGTGAGTGAGCCAAAGATGAAATGCCTCCTTCCTCCTGTGAGAAGACCCAGCACTAAACCTGAATGTTTGCTTTAAACTCTTTCGGCCCTCTTCATTTTAGAGAACTCCCAGATAGAAAAGAGAACCATTAAAAAGTAAAAACAACAACCAGAAAAATATATTTGCAGATGAGAAGGAATTTGGGTTTTTTTAAGCAAGCCTACCTGGGAGATAGAGATGAGGCATTGCACTCTGGACATTGTCTTTAGAAAACAGTACCTGGATCTCTAAAGTTGGCTATATGCTGATCAGGATCTCCCAAATCAGGATACTCAGTAATTAAAATTTAGCCATTTAGCTGGCCTTGGTTGCTCTCATAAAGCTAAGGAATGTTAATCTGGCAAGTAAACTGGATGGGAGACAATCAAGAAATTGTAGAACTGAGACTAGACTGGGATATTGGGGGGAAAAATATTTATGGAAGGAGGCAACGGTAAATCACTTTCATATAATCACCAACATGGAATAAATTATAGATATTTATAATGATAGGATTTCCTTAAATTTTTGGCATTTCACGCTTAAACTTTCAAACATGTGGGAGTCATATTTTGGTTGAAAAAAGTTGTCCCTGAAATAAATGAGAGCTTCTGGGAGTAACATACAATTCCATACAGAGATTTTAGTTAGTCTGCTTTAAGGTGCAGAAAATCCTGAATAAACATGCTAAAGGAAGAGCAAATTGAAGAATTTGAACTTAATGCCGTTTTAGTTCCGCTGATTTCAGTGGAAATAAACTCATCTAAATGGGTGATCCTCAACATTTTTCTTCTGTTAAGAAGCCCCCAAAGTCTGACTAATAGAAAAGTTAATCAAGGAGACTGCAAGACAATTGCTTTTTGTTTTGCTTAAATTGATTTACACAAAATAAAATGTTGCATAGCACGTGGCAGCAATGGCCATTCTGGGCATGTTTTGGACACTCAGCAAGTGGTTTTGTGAAAGCTGTACCCAAACTCCAGAGGGAAACATTTCCATGGAGAAGGTAATCCATAAAGCCACAAAGCAGCTAGAGATCCTCAGGGTTGACTATTACCATCAAGGATTTTTAGTTATCATTTCATGCAAAATTCAAGGTATGGATGCATCAGGCAATAAAGTCCCTCCCCTTGGCAACACTGCAGGGCTGAAGGCAAGGGTCAGGACGAACTGCCCTTTCCTAAATCTTCATTTGTGGCATGTGATGGTTGTGAAGATCCAGGCAGAGCATCCATTACTATCAAATTGGCATGCTGGGTGACCAGAGCAAGTATAGGAGCACTTCAAAATGACCAGATCCCTGCTGTGCCTTCTGCCACCACTGCAAGGCATAGTTGCAGGGATGGGACATGAGGAACTTCAGCCATCTTTCAATGCCAAGGGTATTCAAGTAGCTGTTTAGGCTTTTTCTAGGTATCTTTTCCTTTTTCTGGCAGCATCAAGTACTATAGTGGCGAGGCAGCTCTTTTCCTTGCAATGGTTCAAAAAGGCATCAGTTGGCATATGGCAAGATGGTTCAAAAAGATGAGATGTAACACGTGCTGTCATGCAGGTGATTATTTTAGATAACCATTCAATCAGCTGATGGAAAAAGCTGGAGTTTGGGGGCTCCTCCATCAGATACCCCTAACTATTGGAACCCCTCATGCTCCATTCTTAATAGGGCAACAGAGTTCTTCGTGCCATCTATTTTCCCCACAACAATAACCTTGTAAGGTGAGTTTGCTGCGAAAGAGCAACCCCATTGGGGTTCTATGCCTAAGGAGGACTAGAAGTCATGGAACTACCAGTTTCTAGGCCATCACATTGTAAACAGCAAACTTCAATCCTTCATCTCAGGTATTTAGTCTAGTCAAGGAGGAGAATGTAAGGAGTAAGTACTTCTCATCTCTCCTTCAAAGAGCCATGGTGGCGCAGTGGTTAGAATGCAGTATTGCAGGCTGACTCTGCTCACTGCCAAAGGTTCGATCCTCACTGGCTCAAGGTTGACTCAACCTTCCATCCTTCCAAGGTCAGTAAAAGGCGGATAGGTTGTTGCTGACTGTAAACTGATTAGAGAGGGCTGTAAAGCACTATGAAGTAGTATATAAGGTTAATTGCTATTGCTATTCATTATGGAATGCTGGTAGTAGGATGAAAATGAAGGGAAGCTACTGTTGTAGGCACCAACACATCCAATGATGAAGCCCTCAAACATAGGTTGGTGTTGCTTCATGAGAAGTTGCTAGAATGATGTTGTTCATTTAAAAAAATAATGAATTGTATGCTAGAGAGCTGACTGTCTGGGCATAAAAATCTCAGTGGAGGCTTTATGGTCAGAGACAGTGAACCCAGTGTATAAATAGCAACCTGTCAGACTCAGTTAATTCATGTTGGCTGCATTGCCCAGAAATTAAATCTGATTGTGCAGGATGATCTTAATCTGGGGGAACCTGCAGATTATCCCAAGTACAGTAGCGCAGAGGTTGCCACATGTTGTAAAATTGCTAGTAGTTTCTCCCAAAGTGTGAAGTTGAAGTGGATCTGGACCGGTGCCATCCATCCATCCTGATCCCCGTTTTCCCATCAGGGACAACAGATGGCCGTGAATGTTGGCCTTTTTGACCGCAGGGAGTGGAAATTCATGGCCAAGGCAGTTTATGCAGTTAAGCTGTTTATTATGGTGAACTCCTCTGGTTCAGAGACAGCCTTGCAGAGCCAAGTTCTATTTTTGATTCTTTTCTTAGAAAAGTTGGTGGGAGAACCAGAAAAGAAACTAGAGTCAGATCTGTGTGAAACAAGGGGTACGTCTTTAGGTGAGAGAACTCCTGGTGTGTTTGTTTGTTTGTTTGTTTGTTTGTTTGTTTGTTTGTTTGTTTGTTTGTTTGTTTGTTTTTGTATCACCACAATCCCAAGGGGCTCTTTGAGTCTTACATCATAAACTTTCAGCCATATAATGAAACTGTAAAACTACACATAATTAAAATTAATCTTGTTATTGGGTATCTCATAATTAACTAATTAGTTAATAATTGCATTGGGTATCACCAAACTGAACATGATTATTGAAGGCTCTTCTAAATAGCTCTGTTTTTACTGACTTCTTAAATACTGGGAGGGAAGCAGAGGTGGAATTCAGCAGGTTCTGACCAGTTCTGGAGAACCGGTAGCGGAAATTTTGAGTAGTTTGGAGAACCGGTAAATACTACCTCTGACTGGCCCCGCCCCCATCTATTCTCTGCCTCCCCAGTCCCAGCTGATCGGGAGGAAATGGGGATTTTGCAGTATCCTTCCCCTGCCATGCCCACCAAGCCACGCCCACCAAGCCACGCCACGCCCAACAAGCCACACGCAGTAAACTTTCCCTGGAGTGGGGAGGGAATGGAGATTTTACAGTATCCTTCCCCTGGAGTGTAGAGGGAATGGGGATTTTGCATTATCCTTCCCCTGCCACGCCCACCAAGCCACACCCACCAAGCCATGCCACGCCCACTAAGCCACGGCCACAGAACCAGTAGTAAAAAAAAATTGAATCCCACCACTGGAGGGAAGATATATTAGAGTTTTCCAGAAGAAAGCTGTTCCTGAGTCTAAGGACCATAAGTGAGAGGTATTGATTTCTGATCCTTCCTCCACAAATATGCATGTTTGTGGAGGAAGGGTCCACAAACCCTCAGCATCTACACAGGATATGCAAACTGAACAGATAGGGTCTGTTTGAGGTGGATAATCCTGCAGGTCCTGGTAACAGAAGCAGCTCAAGAGGAGAACATTAGACAAGGCTACAAATCAGGAAGAATGGAATGTTTGATCATTGTTCCTAGAAGCAGTAGCAGCAGGACCCAGGACCCCAATTCAGGCATAGGTTGTCTATTGGTTGTTACCTTTCAGTTCTCTGCTACATGAGAAAGTCAAAGAGAAGTGAGGACAACTATTTTGCTCCAGTTACTCCAGCAAAATATTTATCATTGGACATATTGAAGGACATCCTTCATATTGAAGGAAGGATATTTTCAAACAATGGACATATAAGTTCATTTTAAGCATCTCTTCCTCTACAGATAAACTGTGTTGATAAGATGATTGACTTGACTTTTCCACATTTTGGGCATCCTGAATGAACAATGTTATTGTTCTAAATTGACGTGGGACAAGTTTTCATGTTCT
This sequence comes from Thermophis baileyi, assembly GCA_003457575.1. NCBI lineage: Eukaryota > Metazoa > Chordata > Lepidosauria > Squamata > Dipsadidae > Thermophis > Thermophis baileyi. The sequence goes on from QLTV01000972.1 coordinate 6,518,037, forward strand.
TTATTTTTTCTAGAGTATTACAACTGTCCAGTAGATGAATCCATCTCTCCGAAGAAGTGCAAGAATATCCCCCATCTTGACTTGAGAAGCTCCTTGGCCTCTTCTGAATGGACTTTGGTCAGACTAACCCCAGAAGAAGCAAAAGCTCATCACAAACCTCTGGCAGTTCAAGTCGTGGTAACTAGTGATGGAAGCAGGTATTGGTTACTGATGCATATTTACTTCCTTGAATGAACTCGATCCAGAAATGATAGAACCCAGTTGTCAGAGTAAATAAAGGAGATGATATGAGAGAAGGAAGAATGCTGAACCAGGAACACTCAATTCTTGCAGCTTGCACAAAGATCTTGTGGGCATATGATTCACTGGCAGGAAATCTTTGCATCCCACATAGTCTGAGTCATACAGGGTGGGGTGGGGGATTAAATCCAGATTATCTTTGACAACAACAGCAATAAAAATTACAGTATGTAAGAGCTATTGAAGTTTTCAAGAAAGCAGCTTGTAGAATACAAATATACAGTATATATTTCCTGGTTTCCTTTGCACTGAGTTCCTTCAACTTTTGTCCTTCCAGTTCCATCATTAGCAGTTCTTTCTTTCTGAAGAACTGTCAATAACTTGATAGGCTTTCAGTAATGTGAGTTGAGAGGGTGTTGTTTTCTTTCATTTTTGCTGCCTGGGAGTTATGGCAGTTGTAATCGAACACATCTGGAGGGCACATGTCCAGAAATAGAACACCTGTCAAAAGAAAAACTGTAGCAAAGTCAACCAATGAGGCTTATTACAGAAGTAGGGGAAAGATACCATACATGTGTGAATTGTTGATTAGTTGTTTTGTACCACTTGCTGGTCATGCTTAAGACAACCATGTCTTTCTACTCTTGGATTCCTAGCTCAGAATTAGAATCTGATGTTTCTGGAAATTCAGCCATTTTTGCATCCTCAGAAGAAATGTTGCCATTGCCTAAGCCCATCTGGAATTGTCTCTCATCTTCAAAGAGATCTCCACTGTTCTCCACAAATTTGGAGAAGGGAAATGATCGCCTTGAAAAATCCAAAGCTGCTAATGGTAAGTTTCTCTAAGCACCAAATCTCTCTGATTCCACCAAAAGGCACTGAAACAATTCAAGACATCCCCATTGACAAAGTGTTATGAGGTTCAGAGGATGTAATGCGGTTGAATTGAGTGGCGTGGTGGCCTAGAGGTGAAGACGCTCACCTCCCACTCAGTAGATTGAGAGTGCAATCCTAGGTAGTGACAGATGTTCCTCTATCTGCTGCAAACTCCATGTAGGCATCAGGAAGGGCATCCGGCCAGTAAATACTCGACTCCATTCAGTCAGCCTGACTCCATCCCAAATCAAGGGATTACAGAGTTGAAAAAGAAAAAAAGAAAAAGAAAAAATGCAGTTGAATTAAACAAATTCACTTGTGGATGCTGGGTTCTCTATTTTCCCAAGTACTTTTTAGCAATCATTTCTAAATTCACTTTAGCATTAGATAATTAAGCCAAAGGTAGACTCCAGGGCATGAAGATTTATGCATAATAGCATCGTAAAGCACCACTTAACAACTGGATGCAATGTAATAATAATGCAGACAATTGAGTATTATATAAAATAATACTGATAGAACTCTGAAAAGGAATGCTTTCCATACATCCAACTTTTGTTGTATGCTTTTTAAAATAATGGAACTTTATTTTGTTTCTAATTGCCTGGCTTTCTTAACTTGACCTGCTCTCTGCAGCTACAAGCTTCTCAAAATAGTTTCCTGTAATATAGAATTGTTCGGGGAGAAGATATTGATTGTTTGCTCTGACCACTCCATACCAAATACAATTGTAAAACAATATCTTGATTAAATCTATTGTTTATATATTTTAATAGATAAATTAATGCCCTCTACTTTTAATCCTAATACAGGTAGTCCTTGACTTACGACCACAATTGAGCCCAACATTTATGTTGCTAAGTGAGAAATTTGTTAAGTGCCTCATTTTACGGCTTTTCTTGCCACATTTGTTAGGTAAATTAGTGCAGTTGTTAAATTCCTAACACAGTTGTTAAGTGAATCTGATTTCCCCATCGACTTTGCTTGTCAAGAAGGTCGCAAAAGGGGATCACGTGACCCTGGGACGCTGCAACCGTCATAAATGTGAGTCAGTTGTCAAGCATCCGAATGTAAATCACGTGACCACGGGGATGCTGCAACGGTCATAAGTGTGAAAAATGGTCATAAGTCACTTTTTTCAGTGCGGTTGCAACTTCAAACGGTCACTAAATGAACTGTTGTTAAGTTGAGGGCTACCTGTACAGCAGCCAAGAATCTGTACAAATTAATTTTTCTCTTTTTAAAGGAAAGCTTTTGAAATAGCGATAGCACTTAGACTTATATACCGCTTCATAGTGCTTTACAGCCCTCTCTAAGCAGTTTACAGAGTTAGCATATTGCCCCCAACAATCTGGGTCCTCATTTTACCCACCTCAGAAGGATGAAAGGCTGAGTCAACCTTGAGCCGGTGAGATTTGAACCGCCGAACTGCAGCTAGCAGTCAGCTGAAGTAGCCTGCAGTACTGCACCCTAACCACTGCGCCACCTTGGCTCTTATGCACAGCAATGAGATGCAAAGTATCCCACTGAAGTCACTCCCATGGAGTAACAGCCATGCATCTTCCCTCTCCCACACATTGTGTTTTACACACACAAACACACACACACAGAGTCATAACCCCTCCTTACTGACCCACCCACCCCGCCCACCACTTCAGCTTCCGCACTGCTTTTTTCCAAAGTGATCCACACGGTTCCCTGGTTCATAACGTACTTTTCCCTTTGGGGCCTCCCTTATCCTTAGCTTTCTATCTCCCACATTGCTCTGTTTCCCACTGTCATTGTTTGCTTGATCACTAGGATTTTTTTTCCTTGAAGTCAGTTGTGAGAATTATGTAACTTTGACCAATGAAAAACAAATGTTTCATTTTCTCCCTCGTTTTGGAGTGGGGGGAAAAACCCACAGGCAAGATAAACAATAGAGATACAGAAATGGCTGGGCATAAATGAGTTCTCGTGCTATACCATTGTACAAAAATGGAATAAATTAAGAATTAAACCACTGAGCCATGGCCTTTCTAAGGGGAAAAACAGGTTGGAGAACATTGCCCCCTAGTGGCTGATATTTAAATATTTATCTGTCCACTTGAAACGGTGAGGGGTCATTGCCGTAGAAAAATTGTAATTTTGAACTCTTCTACCTGAAATGTAAACTTCTTGAGGGAACTGTTCTGTGAAGACGACTTGACTGAATTTTTTATTGCTATCAACTGCAGCTGGTTTTGTCAAATATGGATGATAAGGAGGGGTAGGATGTCAATTTTTACTTTCCAGTTATGGAATAACTCCAAGACATACGTATATCCAAGCAAAACAAATTCAAATGTAAAATCTCAGTGTGTTTATTGTCAAGGTTTGGAACTTTCTGTGTTTTAACAAACGCCTTTTGTAGCTGTTTTTTCCCTTTCTTTCCCCTCTAGCATTACAACGAGCCTACAGTCTTCGTGACTCTTCTTCATCAAAAAAATATCAGAACTGGAAAAAGAAAATTCAATCAAGTAAGATATAATCTGACTAAAGCATCTAATGCAATTACTCATTTAGCTACATTCTTCCATAAACGATTTCATTTATGTTCGATTTTTATTTATGCCAATTTTACGACCTTTGTGCTACGGATGTTAATCCAATCATTGCAGGTATTAAGTCAGGGGTGTCAAACTCAAGGCCCGTGGGCCAGATCCGGCCCATAGGGTGCTTAGATCTGGCCCATGGGGCCACCCTGGAAACAGTGAAGGACCGGCCCGCGGTGCCTCTGCCAGCGAAAATGGGCTCCCAAACTCCGTTTCCAGCTGCGCCGGCCTCCTGCAACCCTCTGCCAGCAAAAACAGAGTTCAGGAGGGCCGCACAAGCTCCATTTTCACTGGCAGAGGGTTGCAGGAAGCCAGCGCAGCCAGAAACGGAGCTCGGGGGCCTGTTTTCGCTGGCAGAGCACTCGGGCTGCTACAGGTGCCCATGACATGAGTGACATTGAGCTGGCCACCCCCACTTTGGCCACCCCCACTCTGGCCACCCCCACTCTGGCCACTCCCACTCTGCCCCCCCCGAGATCAAACACAACCCTGATGTGGCCCTCAATGAAATCGAATTTGACACCCCTGTATTAAGTGAATCACATAAGTTGTTAACTGAGCCCAGCTTCCCCCATTGAGTGTGCTTGTCACAATTCTGACTGCGCATGCGTCGCCATCTTATTGCCGAGGTGGCGCAGTGGTTAGAGTGCAGTACTGCAGGCTACTTCAGCTGACTGCTAGCTGCAGTTCAGCAGTTCAAATCTCACCAGGCTCAAGGTTGACTCAGCCTTCCATCCTTCCGAGGTGGGTAAAATGAGGACCCAGATTGTTGGGGGCAATATGCTGACTCTGTGAACTGCTTAGAGAGGGCTGTAAAGCACTGTAAAGCGGTATATAAGTCTAAGTGCTATTGCTATTGCTAATTCAGCTGGGAAGGTCACAAACTGTGATCACCTGGGATTCTGCTACTGATTCTGCAACATATGTTGCCAAACGCCCAAATTTTGTTCACGTGACCATGGGGCTGCTGCAACAGTCATAAGTGTGAGGACAAGTTGTAAGTCACTTTTTTCAGTGCTGTGGTTACTTCAAACAGTCGCTAAAAGAATGGTTGTAAGTCTAGAACTACCTGTAATGTCCATCTAGTCTCATGACTTGATTATGATTACTTTTAAGGAAACGGCTTTGATATAAGAGAAGACATGTGGGAAAGCCACGTAATCCTTTAAAAAAATTTTTTTTTTTGCTTCCCTTTTTCCTGTTGGCTATTCATAAAGCAGGTTTCCCTCCTCAGAGTTTCAAAGATATGAGGGCCAAGTATTTGTAATACTTGCAATATGAATTTTGTAGTATTGTTGCACTGGATAACTAACATGGTCTTCTTGCATTTTAATTTGCTTTATTTCTCCTCCTCTCTCTTTTCAATGTATTCTTAATAATTGGCCATGTCTAACCTAGCAAGAAGAATGTACAAGCTTTATTGTAGAAACTAGGACCGACAGACTCTGATATATTATAAATACTTTTGTTTTCAGCTGTTCCCAAGCCTCTATCAACAAAGCAAGCATTTGAGCCCATTCACAGTGCTGGGAAAACATTGTGAATGTATCTTTACATTTAAAGTACATTGTACATTCATTTACATTACCCTCAGATAGGAGATTTCTTCATTTTCCTCCATAGAACCAGAGGTGGGTTCCTCCCGGTTCGGACCGGTTTGCCCGAATCGGTAGCAAACCGCTGGCGATGTCACGGAGCCAGTTTGGTCGGTGCCGGTCCGTGGACGCTGCCATCTTTTTTTTGGATTTATTTTGGGGGGGGGGGGAATGCTGCTTGTTTTTTTTGGTTTTATTTTTTTGGGGGGGGTTTTTGGGGGAATTTTTTTTATTTTTATTTTCTTCTGCGCATGCGCAGAAGCTGAGTTTCCGGCACTGCACATGCGTCGCATCTTGTTTTTGGCTTTTTTTGGGGGGGGAATTTTTTTGGATTTTTCAGCACTGTGCATGCGCACGCGCGTGAGGTGTGCCCACGCGGCACAGGAGGAAGCGAACCGGCAGCGAGGTAAGTTAGAACCCACCTCTGCATAGAACACAGCTTGGTCCACCTGGCCTGGAAACCTAGCCTAACTAGGTGGCTCAGTGGCTAAGACACTGAGCTTGTTGATCAGAAAGGTCGGCAGTTCAGCGGTTCGAATCCCTAGTATAGGTCTCCTGTGTGAGCAGGGGGTTGGACTAGATGACCTCCAAGGTCCCTTCTAACTCTGTTACTGCTAAATCACCTATTGTGCAGCCTGATCCATCTCAGTTCTTTTGAGTTCCATTCTTACTGCTGAGAAAAAACAAGTTGTATCATCTTTAGCATCTTGGGCCTCTCAGAAAAGGCTGTCTGGAAACATGTTTTGCTTGAGCAAAGTTACTATCTATTTCCCCTTCTGGAGAATGGTGTAGAAGGTTCTGGACTGATACTTAGATCTTTGATATTAGCAAGGAGAGGAGTAGCTATCCCTGTATCTGAAAAGCAATGTAGATTAGGCAGCCAGTACAGGTAGTCCCTATCTCAACTGGGATAGATCCTGCTCATTACAGTTGGATAGCCGCTAAGGAAGATGTTAACAGCTGTTTGGCTTGTTAAACAAATGTGCGAGTCATTAAGTGGAGCACAGGTGCCTCAGGGGCCCCAGGGGAGGCCCTGGGAGGCTTAGTGCAGGCCCTACCCCCCTGAGGTACCCTGTGCTCCACTTCTGGTCCCTCAGGGCCCCTGCAAGTCTGGGCCTGTTTTTCACCCCATCAGGTCTCTCCCACCCATGTCACCCATTGCACACTTAATTTTTGAAGCACTCCGGAGCTCGGGTTAGGGAAGGAGGGCATGCCACTCTATTCCTAGGTCACATGGTGCCATATGAGAAAGCGGCCACCATTTCTGAATTATGACCCTGCTTCATTTTCTGCTCCCCTCCCATTATCAAGCATTTGCCACCAGAGGCCACTGCCTCGCTCTAGCAGGCGAGCCCAGCTTTTGACATCATACAAAATGTTCTGACATGCAGCTTATTCCTGAATTCACAATGCACGTTCACTTTAAGGCAATTCCACAAATAATGAATAACATTGCCTTTATTTGTATCTACAAATATTTTCCTTTATGGTAACAGTGCCTTTGATTACCTTTTTGTATTACATTTAGATATAAAAAGCCATGTTTGCCCTAGCTGTCCAATTAGCACATGAACGAACGAATAAACAATTTGCAAAAATCTTAAAGGAGAGAGAGGCAGGTGGCAAAACTACCGCCACCTCATTTTTAATTTGTTCTTCTCAATTAAGTTTGTGTTTAAAATGCTGCTTATTAATTCTGCTGTCGTTTTGTATTTTTAAAAATTTCCCCTGTGTGTTTCATGAGGCGTCTCCAGAGGGAGCTAAAAGCTTGTGGGAAGAAGGTATTGAATGTTAACATGTTCAAGCTAATCTATTTACTAGAATGAATTATTACCTACGATTAAAATATTCTGCCCAACTCAATAATTATATTTTATTTGGGTGAAAACCAGGAATCCTAATGGTTAGACTTCTAGAAGTTCAAAATACATCATTGTTTTAATATTTGAATGTTACTCTTTTTAATTTTTGGAAGTACAATCTGTATTATTCTCTTTAAATGGGGATGAACTCGGGAACTGTCCTCAAAGCCTACATAAAAGAAGCAAATTGTTAAATACATGGCTTATTCACTGTATGTAAGTTTAGTTATATTTAAATTAACAGATAACTAGGTTCGGTTTTCTCCTGGTCCTACTTGCATTTTTATCTTTTTTGTAATATGGCTTTCAATATGCTAAGTGTTGGCTCTCAATTCAGAAAACAATTGTACCTTTAAAGATTTCAGATTTAGGTATGTTGCATAGACTACATGATGTTCATAGGTAGAGAAGACAGGAGGCACTTGAAAATGGAATCAGGGGTGCACACCCTGCTGTTATGCCCTAGTTTGCATGGGGATATATGGATAAGTCAATATTCATCATATTTAGCCCCATTTTCTTTCGACTTCCCCCAGTACGTATTCATTATATTAAAGACGCACCTGGAATACTGAACCTGGGGATATTCTTCGAGTATATGACAAGAAAAAACAAGAGACAAAGGGGTGGAGAGATAATTTGGGCAGGCTTCAGCTGAAATGATGTCACTTGCTTCAAAAAGCAGTACAAGCATTGCACGCATCCAAATCTGAACAAATATTTTTGGAATTTACTATTCCACTAACAAAAAAACGTATAAGTCATACTACAGTATGTGTAGCCAAGAATTCCTATTGAAAGGGTGAAGGGTCTGTTGCTTCCCATGTTGCAGAGAACAAAACATTTCCACCATTACTGGATGGTGGGGGGGACGACGACAACAAGTCTTTGACAGCTGCTGCTTGTGTCCCCCTGCTGAGCTTAATTGGCACCACCAGGAGCTGAGCTGAGCCATTCAGTCAATAAAGAGAAGAGCTGCCTGGCCTTGAATTCCATTGTGAAGAAATCTGAAGATTGGTGGGAAGCAGGCCAGCAGTGAAAATTCTGCTCCACAATTCTTAAGGCGGGGTTAGAGGGATATAGAGAGGAAGCAGTATAAATGCCTGCATGACAGGCTGTTGTAGATTTACAATAGGAAAGAATAATCTCGCCCAACCATTAGACTGTGTCTGGATGGTCTGCAATGACATCATGTTAGGACTGTAGCCATACTGGGTATTGAATTTTAAAGAAACAGGTACAGAGAAATCTGAATTCTGGCTTTTTTTCCTCTCAGAGAGTGAGTTTTTCTCCATGAAATATCCATGTCTCTTAAAAGGTAATATGCGTAGCCAATATGCATTCTGCTGCACATTTCGGAACTAAGGGCATAATCATAATCATAGAATCATCATAGGTCTTGTAGGAACGTAGTGGCTCATTAGCTTAGGATGCTGTGCTGACTATTGGCAGGCTCATGTTTGAGACCCAGTTGCTGCTGCAGGACGGGATGAGCTCCTGCCACACGGTCCACCTCCTGCCAATCCAACAGTTCGAAAGTGCATGATCGCAAGTAGATAAATGGGTACCACTTCAATGGGCAACTTAATGGGGACATGAAAGGAGCCCCCAATTGGACATCCCCCAGGCAATTGAGATGTCACCATTCAATCATTTCAACCCAGAAACACTTCAGTGCTCCTGACACAACTGTAGTAGTATCAGAAGTCTTCTAGTGCAACCCATTGCCCAAGAGAGGTATTCTCATCCCTTCCAAGACAAATGTCCAGTCTGTTTGCTTAAAACCTTGGTGATGGAGCACCCATTACTGTTCCACTACTTAACAGTTCTCACAATGAGGAGATTCTTCCTTCTTTTGAATGGGATCTCCTTCTGTAAATCTCCTAGCCATCTGTTTCATTTAGGGATCCCTAAAGAATAAATCCATAATTTCTTCCCTCTGACAACTCTTCAACTCTTCGAAGGCTGCTATCAGGTCTTCTGCTAGCTTTATCTTCTTTAAAGTAAACATACTTAGTAGAATTGTTCACCACCATCATTTTAACTGAACAACTCATTTGTCCTTTTATAGATTTTCCTCTTTTGTACAACAAGAGAAGTGGACCATCTTCAAAGGATGCTTCTGCCAGTCTTCAGCAAGAGTTTGAGGAGAGTTGCTTTAAGACAGAGGTAGGTGACCAAAAGAGGGCAGCACACTGTTTTGAACCTGCTGTATCATTATTATTATTTTTTGTTAACATACACTGTTTAACATTTAAGTGAACAATGTTAAAACACAGTGAGATAGATTTGCCATTCAGAAGGCTTCAGTCTATGTTACAACATTTGCACTGTGCAACTAAGGGTATCAGTGCACTTGAGATATGGTATTGGAAAGGGGAAATGACTGTTCCTTGCAGTATCATTTGTCATACATGAATTAGAAGACTATAAACATTTCAGTGGAGATGTTGGAAATTGTCCTGTTACATCCCTGAGTTTTGATGTTAGCAGACAGGGACACTTCATAAGTCAATCAGTCCCCCAGCACACATTTGTTTTAATTGCTTGTAGAGTGAGTAATTAACTACTATAGCTCTTCTATTAACTTCTTGAAGGGTGCATCTGCTCTTGACCTTCAGGGATCCAGGCTCTTCTTTCCTGAAAATTTAAAGCCTTTTATCCTGCAAGAGCCTGAACATTGTTTTGAGTTCCAGTGAGGCAGAATCTCTCCTCAACTCTGTATCTCTAACCCTGTCAGATAGGCGATTCTTAATAGAGTTGGAAAGAACCTTGGAGGTCTTCTAGTCCAATCCACTGCTCAGGCAAGAGACTCTATACCATTTCAGACAAATGGTTGTCTGATCTTAATTGGTTGGACAACCAATAGTTGGACAATATTGGTTCTCCAATGTTACTATGCTTTTCTCCAAATACCTTAATATGAATTATATAATCATAAAGTTGGAAGGGACTGAAGGGATGATCAAGTCTGACTCCCTTGTATAATCCAGGATTTAGCACAACATCCCTGAGTCCATGCTGTACTCTGATTTATGAGACACAACAACAACAACAACAACAACAACAACAAAAAGGCTGGTGCCCTTTTCCAATGAGAATAGTACTCTCATTGGAAAGTACTATTCTTATTCAGCAATGAAAAAAACTCTGGTACCATCCTAAGAAATTTATTTTAATGCACAATAACTTAATGAATATAGGGGAGCCAGTTTGGTCTAGTAGTTAAACAATAGCTAGAAAACAGAAGACTGAGGCATGAGAACCGGATGGGTGACTTTGGGCCAGTGAGTCCCTCAGCCCATGGAGACAAGCCAATTAATCAACTCTTGTCACAACTAATGGGTCAACACTTGGTTGATCTGTAAAAAGCAGACTATGCACTTGCAGGGGGAAAAGCTAGGAAGTGGGGGGGGGAAACAATTTAATGAAAATGTCAGTGGATTTTTCCAGTGGTATCAACCTAAGGGAAGAAACAAGTTTTGACAGACAACTAAATCCAGGGTTGTAATCATCTGTCAAAACCTGTTCCCAATAGATGACTAACGAATGCATAGTAGAGGAGCTATTTCTGCTTGGTATAGCAGTCAATGCCCTCTTCCTTTATTAGGTAGCATTTATCCATCCCAGGTGTGGATGATCTGCAGAGTCGGTAAAGTAGGCGACTATTGTTCTCTTGCTTTTCCAGGAACTAATGGATGACCAGCACTGTTCGATCTGTAGGACCGGTGGGTGCTTCCCAGGAGATAGTAGATATTCTGCACAGGCCCTGTTTTTAAACACAGATCTGTGGGACAGAACAAGGATGTTTTTAAAAATAGCTCCCTCCACTTATTTTACCAACCCAAATGATAGGTGAGACATGTCTCTCTGTGCATGTGTCAAAGCAGGAACAGCTAAACAAGCTGTCTCTCTGGTGGGATGAGGATGACACAAAAGCAATGTTTTCAGTGATATGACCTACAAAGATCATTATCAGGGCATTTTCATACCATGAGGGGCTAGCAGGATGTGAGGATAAAACCATAGCCCTTCTTTTTCACTACATTTGCTTCCTTGTTCAATTTTCTTCTGAAGAGTTGCTTCCGCGGTGAAATCCAGCAGGTTCTGACAGGTTCTGGAGAACCGGTAGCAGAAATTTTGAGTAGTTCGGAGAACTGGCAAATACCACCACTGGCTGGCCCCAGAGTGGGGTGGGAATGGAGATTTTGCAATATCCTTCCCCCAGGAGTGGGGAGGGAATGGGGATTTTGCAGTATCCTTCCCCTGGAGTGGGGTGGGAATGGAGATTTTGCAGTATCCTTCCCCTGCCACTCCCACCAAGCCACGCCCACCAAGCCACACCGCACCCACCAAGCCACGCCCACAGAACAGGTAGTAAAAAAAATTGGATTTCACCATTGGTTGCTTCCCTTTGTAGCTCCTCTTAATGCCTCCTTTTCTGTATCTGATACAGCTTCATCCTCTCTCATCAGTTGAAGTAATTTAGACAGACTATTTTTTTTAAATAACTATCCCTTGAGCTTCCCTGTTGAACTTCTCAAATGGCTTTCCCTGTTCACTTGCTCGCTTCTATGCCTAGTAACTACACAGCTACCTGGCACAGAACTACAAACGGTTATTCTGCCAATTATGCTCTCTCGCCCTATATCAGGGATGTCCACAGGGTATGGTTAAAAAAACCCAAGATGGCAACTGCAACAGTGCAATCAAAGCGTTGCCCATTTTTGTACTGATGCACATTAAAAATGGGCAAAGTTTGATTGCACCTCTGCGACTGCCATCTTGAAAGGTTTTTTTTTTTTGCTCTACCCTGCAGACATCCTTGTGGTATTCATACCTTGTGGTATTCCTTGTGGTATACTTTCTCTTCCCCTTCCCCATTCACCCACTGTTGCACTTTCATTTTTTCTCCATCATATTTTCAGCTGCTTTCTCTCAAATTCACCTCCCTCCTTGTCTGTCTGTCTTTCCAGCCCTACCTTTATTTCCCTTCCTCCTTCTCCAGTCTCCTGACAATCCTTTCCACTCTATTTTCCCAGAGGTTCTTGGGCATTAGCATCCTTTTTTTTCATTTTTTCCTGTTTCCTGCTCCCCTTCAAACAGTAGTTGATGGATTCTTCAAACCCCCCCTCCCAAAATGTGAAAGTGTTCCACTTCAGTTTGGCACCTTTCCAACAAGGTTAGTGAAGAATGTTAGCCTAGCTTATCTTACAAAACAGCAGGATAGCAAACCTGCTTTTGTTCTGTTTTGTTTTCACTTACATGGATGCACTCAGGGTGGGCAGGCTACGAAAAAAGTACACAAAAACAGAATGACGTTGCTTTCTTCCATGTCTCAACTCCAGGAAAGGCATCATTATATTATCTGATAATTTTTCTAAGAATGACCTTTGAAAAATTCTGGACACTGTTAATAGCCTCTGTCTTTGCCAACTGTATCAGGTTTAACAAGCGAAACTGTAGTGTCTATTTGAAAGCCATTTTCTTTCATCACAGAAAAACAATTAAATATTAACAAAAATTCAAACAGAACATTTGCAAGTTGTTACTTGGAGATGGAACAGTCTAAGTCATTCCATAGAATTTTCTGCAACCAGAATTCCTGGTAGTTGTTTCAGAATTTGTATAACAAGTTTGTGGTACAATAAATATACTGCAAATAGAAAAATCATGAAAAAAGATAAAGATAAGAAACAGTATGGAATACAAAGACGAAAATCAGTATTGGATGCAATCTTATTAGGCCAAGAAAAGAAATTAATTACTAAATTATACAAATTCTTACTAAATTATAAAATGGAAGAAGAGATAGTAAAGGGAAATATGATTAGCTGGGCTAGGAATTTTGGATACAATATTAATTTGGAGCAATGGGACAAAATTTGGGGGAAAAATTATAAATTGACAAAATCAATTACGTATAAAGAAAACATATATAAAATGTATTATAGATGGCATCTTCCCCCAGTGAGATTGGCCAAAATGTATCCAAATTTATCCCCCAATTGCTGGAAGTGCGACCATAAAAACGGATCATATTATCACATGTGGTGGACCTGTCCTCATATAAAGAAATTTTGGTGTAAGATTCGGACCTGGCTAATTGAAATTACTAAACAAAAACTAGATTTGAAACCAGAAATTTTCTTACTAGGAATTATTGACCAAAAAAATGGAGAAAAAATATTATTATATTATACAACATATTCTAACTGCAGCAAGGATTTGTCTTGCACAACATTGGAAGCAAAAGGAGGTTACCAATTGAAAGTATACAAAATGACTTTGGAGCTGAACGAGAAGGAGGATTCGAAATTCTACAAAGTTTGGAACATATTTTACAAATGGTTAGAAAAGAGGGAATAGAAAGAAAACTATATATAGTGACCTTAAAATATTTTATTTTTTACTAATAACTATAGGAATATATATATAGGATTTTATTATTAATAAGTCGGATGAGCAAATATGAAGTATAATATTGAAGAGAAACTATAGAAATATGAATATTATTTGTGTAATATATAAAGCATATAAGTTTAACATATACTTTTGATATTAGCACCATAAGATAAATTTAGAATAACTGTCAGTATAGACAGTATTGTTTTGTTATGTTTGATTATATTGTGTTTTATTTTGTTTGAATTTGTTTGAATTTGTTTTGTTTATTTGTTTAATCTGTTGTGTTGTTTTTAGATGTATATAAACTCAATAAAACTATTTTTTTTAAAAAGAAAAATCATGAAAAAAATGAATTAAAAAAGTCAGCTACATTTTTCAGTTAATAAAAAACATATATCCTGTTTCAACCAGAGGTAGGTTGCTGCCGGTTCGGACTGGTTCATTAGAACCGGTAGCAGAAATTTACCACCACTCGCCAAACCGGCAGCAAAGACTGGCGGTCCACACCCCTGAACCGGTTCTCCGGTCGCTGCGGCTTGAAAAATAACCCTCTGTGCATGTGCAAAGGCTTCTGCGCATGCGCAGAGGGTCATTTCCGGGTGTTTTGTGCGATGTGATGGGGACGCGTGCACGTGCGAAGTGAGCGCGCATGTGCAAAACGCGCACTTCCGTCACGATCAGAACTGGTAGGGAAGGTAAGTAGAACCCACCCTTGGTTTCAATGGTATGGTAACACATGTGATATTTAACATGAGCTCTGCTTTTACAAGGACGTAACTATAAACTTTTTATTTCTTGAAAATGAGGGTCAAACAAGCATTGACTTTAAGTGGGGCCACTGCCAATTGATGTCTCTTATCTAATTATAATTTTAATTCTTTAAATATTTTTATATTTCATGCCTTACAAAACATTCCCATGCAGGAAACGGCATCCATTATGTTTCCTTATGACCATTTATTAGAATAGATATAGGAACAGAGTTAATCGCATCCCACGTTTCATTGATCTCCTTCAATAGAGCCTCCATACAACCATCCAATAAGATGGCAAAAAAAGGGAAATGCTCTATGTTAAAATACCTTTTCTTCCACTGCTACAATTAGAACCCATTAGGATGAGATTTAATAGAAGTTGACAATGGCTAGACAGACTTCAGATAACATTGAGCTTTATTTGAGGACTACTTCAGGTTAAGAAGTGGGTTCATATGAGTGGTTAGTCCAGAAATGAAAAAGCAGAGTTGAACAGAACAATGTTCTTTTGTCCATAAATGTCTAACTTGCTGTAGATTTTTTATGGCAGGAAGAAAACTATACATGTAATCCAATGGTGAAATCCAAACGTTNNNCAGTCCACGCCCCCGAGCTGGTCCTCTGGTCGCTGCGGCTTGCAAAAAAACCCTCTGCGCATGCGCAAAGGCTTCTGCGCATGCACAGAGGGTCATTTCTGGGTGTTTTGCATGATGTGACAGCGATTGCGCACGCGCAAAACGCGCACTTCCGTCACGATCAGAACTGGTAGGGAAGGTAAGTAGAACCCACCCTTGGTTTCAATGGTATGGTAACACATGTGATATTTAACATGAGCTCTGCTTTTACAAGGACGTAACTATAAACTTTTTATTTCTTGAAAATGAGGGTCAAACAAGCATTGACTTTAAGTGGGGCCACTGCCAATTGATGTCTCTTATCTAATTATAATTTTAATTCTTTAAATATTTTTATATTTCATGCCTTACAAAACATTCCCATGCAGGAAACGGCATCCATTATGTTTCCTTATGACCATTTATTAGAATAGATATAGGAACAGAGTTAATCGCATCCCACGTTTCATTGATCTCCTTCAATAGAGCCTCCATACAACCATCCAATAAGATGGCAAAAAAAGGGAAATGCTCTATGTTAAAATACCTTTTCTTCCACTGCTACAATTAGAACCCATTAGGATGAGATTTAATAGAAGTTGACAATGGCTAGACAGACTTCAGATAACATTGAGCTTTATTTGAGGACTACTTCAGGTTAAGAAGTGGGTTCATATGAGTGGTTAGTCCAGAAATGAAAAAGCAGAGTTGAACAGAACAATGTTCTTTTGTCCATAAATGTCTAACTTGCTGTAGATTTTTTATGGCAGGAAGAAAACTATACATGTAATCCAATGGTGAAATCCAAACTTTTTTTACTACTGGTTCTGTGGGCGTGGCTTGGTGGGCATGGTGTGGCTTGGTGGGCATGGCTTGGTGGACGTGGCAGGGGAAGGATACTGCAAAATCTCCATTCCCACTCCACTCTGGGGCCAGCCAGAGGTGGTATTTGCCGGTTCTCCGAACTACTAAAAATTTCCGCTACCGGTTCTCCAGAACCTGTCAGAACCTGCTGGATTTCACCCCTGATATAATCTCTTTTCTGTCATAGTTATATTTGCAGAGCTGTATATCTTAGGGATCCTATTAAGAAAAGCAACAGAGCAGATTTTGGAAGGAACTGGTGAGGAAATTAATGAAGATTCCTCTCTGTCCTCCATTTCACTGCTGGGTTTCCTCTAGTGGATGATATGTTTCCAAAGTTCAAAAAAAGAACACTCTGTGTACTGGGAAGAGTTTTTGAATCCAAGTTATGGGGTTTAAAGCTTCTAATCAATTTATAAAAAATGAAAGTTGTGGGCTAAATTGCATCTGGCCAATAGTCCAGTCCAGTCAGGGTCAAAGAGATGCTGTTGATTATTCAACCACACTGCATAATTCACAGTTCTTGTTCCTACTTCAATTTAGCTGGAGATTCTTGTTTCAGACCTTTGCAGCTAAGTGCAACAGAAAATTGCTAAGGTCCATCCATCCATCCAACGTAGGGCAGCTTTTCACTTAGACAAGTTGTGTGTTTGTTGAGCCATGCAGTTGAGGAATAAGCATCTCTTAATAATGAGTTATAGTTCAGGGGTGGGTTCTAACTTACCTCGCTGCCGGTTCGCTTCCTCCCGCGCCGCGTGGACGCACCTCGTGGACGCGCACATGCGCACTGCCAAAAAATCAAACAAAATTCCCCCCCCAAAAGCTGAAAACAAGATGGTGCTGCATGCGCAGTGCCGGAAACTCGGCATCTGCGCATGCGCAGAAGAAAAAAAAATACCCCCCCCCCAATTTTTTTTCCAAAAAAAAATATTCCAAAAAAAAAAGATGGCAGTCCATGAACCGGCTCCGTGATGTCACCATGACGTCACCAGCGGGTTGCTACCGGTTCGGGCGAACCGATCCGAACTGGGAGGAACCCACCTCTGGTATAGTTGGAAGACACAATTAGGAGGGCTGCGTGTTATCTAGCGATGAGGCAGCCTATTGCAAATAAAGACGCCTACAATTACAACTCCACAAATATTTTTATTGCTCTCAGAGGACCTTGGCTAACATCACCATCAACACTGTTCCTTTTCTGTTTTTTATTGGAATGCTCTTCATCTTTTCAACGGTTTTCAGCTCTCTCTGTTGCCTTGATATTTATATGTGCATTTTTAGAACTGATTTGTTTCGAAATCCTCCCCAGATAGAAGCATGGCCGAGGAGCTACATTTTTCCTCTAAAAATAATCATTTTATGCATTCCTTACAGCTGACATATCCCAACAACATTCCAGAAACTAAAGCACATTTCCAGCCTCACAGTGCAGAATTTCACTCCAAAGAAAAAAACACCAATGAACCTGGACAAATTCCTTTCTATGTTCCTCATCACTGCTGCGTAGATAGCTACCCAGTGGCACATAGTGAATCTCTTTCTCATGCTGATTGGGCTACCATTCCCAGTTCTCTTAAACCTGGCGTCAACCACTGTGGTACTGATGAACAATATTTAGGAAATGAGGCAGTAAACAGTCAGCAACTGACTCCAAGACTGTTTACAAAAAACTCAGATACATCCTCCGTAAACCTTGATGAAGGAGATAAAATTGCTTCGGCCCCTGCCAAGGAACAGCAAGACAAACCCTTAAACAAAGCTAAAAGTAAAATAATGAGGAAGTTAACCCGTGCTCTGAAGAATTCTCAACCAGAAGGGGCAAGAATTGCTCACCAAGGCCAAGGAATTCCGGGGCCAAAGAATCAGTATTTTAGTAGAGATGAACACATTCCAAAGCAACCTAGTTATGCTAGGTCTCCTGAATTCTCAGATAACCTTTTGCCAGTTTGGGACCCTGAGCAGAAATTTCCAAAATATGTTGATAAATGTCCCATTGCTGCCCAGCCTAAACTGTCACTGAAGTTAATGGCTAATGTCATTAGAAAATCCATATTGGAAGGTCTGGAAAAAAGTCAGGATGTGCATACCAAACTTCCTCTGGAAAATACCTTTAATTTCTCTCAAAACCTGGCTCATCCTGAAAATCTGAAAAACACTAAGTATCAGGAAGACTCCGGTGCACAAATGCAAGAGTTATTTATGTTGAATACTACAGAACAGGGCCTTGAACCTAAGAGTTCAGTTATCTCTAATTTTTCTGGTTCAATTGAAGATTTTCGGTATGATGATAAAAGCTCATTTTTTCCAAAATACGATGTGCATCTGACATCATCCAGCGGTACTCACCGTGGACATTCTTACTCTAATAAAGTTGATGTTCCCACGCTTTTAGAAAGATTTACCCTTAAAGAAAACGCTCGGAAGTCATATATTGATTGTAATGAAAAGAACATGCTGCATCCTTCTTTAAGGCACAAAAAGAAAAGTGATAATGCTATATTAGATGGTCCAGTTCAGAGGAACAATGTGTGGAATCTGTTCAGCAATTTGAGGAATAAAGAAGATGACAGCATTAAAAGCCCTTTGTTAATGCCAGCTGTGTCTCCCACTACCATCTTTGATGTTGATAAAGTACTAAGTGATTCTTCCAAAGGAGAATATTTGGGTAAGCATGCTATTTAAAAATATTTTAAATTAAGGATGACATATTATTCATTTGAAACATATGCTGTATTTTATTATACTACCATACTGGGATCTGTCCTCCAATTTTCCCTGTGAAAGAGATTCTGGATTTTTAGGTCAGGATGCTTTAGAATGTTCTTTAGAAGAGCCGTGGTGGCGCAGTGGTTAGAATGCAGTATTGCAGGCTAATTCTGCCAACTTCCAGCAATTTGATTCTGACCAGCTGAAGGTTGACTCAGCCTTCCAAGGTCGGTAAAATGAGGACCCAGATTGTTGGGTGCAAGATGCTGACTCTGGAAACTGCTTAGAGAGGGCTGTAAAGCACTGTAAAGTGGTATATAACAGGGGTCCCCAACCCCCGGTCCATGGACTGGCACCGGTCCACAGCATGCCAGAAACTGGGCTGTGCAAACAAGTGAAATCCCATCCATGCGATGCAGACTGCAAAAAAAACATGCCCCCCTCCGGTCCGTAGAAAAACCTCTCTCCGAGGAACCGGTCCCTGGTGCCCAAAAGGTTGGGGGGCGCTGCTGTATAAGTCTAAGTGCTACTGCCATTGCTATTTTTTGTAAATGTTTTTTAGAGTTCCTTTTGATGCTGCACTTGAACTTCCATTATTTTTGAAAGGGAACAGAGGATTGGCTCGTGATCACTTGTTTCATATTTATCCAGCATTCTGCAGTCTTCTTGGCTGCCCATCTCCTAGACAGAAACTTTCTTCACAGAAAATGTTCTTTCTCTGATGTCTTCCTTTGAGACATAATTGAAATGTAGGAAGTTAGAGAGGTTTGCAGGCCCATTTTATAAAGAAAATAATGGAGAGTGGTAACGTTACATATAGATGTCTAGCATGGCTGACTGTCCAAAACTGTATGCTGAAAGTCAGGATACTCAAATTTACCCATCAATTTCATCATATTTAAATTAAATGCAATGTCCATACAGGACAATGAAAGATTTCTAGATGTTTTTCTCTTCTTTTATATCATTTTGAAAGCACTTTCTTTTCTATAAAATGGAATGGGAATCATAAAAATGCATAATAATACAAAATAATGCAGAATAATATAGAAAAATCAGAGCGACAGAGAATTTCTAGCAATCTTCGTTTAGTAGAAAATATACAGGATACTGTAGGCCCAGATTTTCTTTCAGTTCTGAAGATGACAAATGATTTAAATTTTTGCATCCCTTAACTATTACTCATCTAATAGCTATCTAATAATCTCATGGAATCATTAGGTTGGGCATGGAGCAGTTGTTTGTGTGTGAGGAGAAGGGGCTACTCATTCACAGGACATAGATAGATGAGGGGACCCTTCTTATTTTTAGGCTCAGCAGTGATTGTAGCATTATGTAGTAGGACTATAGCTGTAGTAAGATCTGCAACTGTACCCTGATCCTAATTTTTAATCTCTTCTGTTAGTATAACCCAGGGGTCCCCAAACTTGGCAACTTTAAGACTTGTGGACTTCAACTCCCAGAATTGCTGGGAGAATTGCTGTGCTGGCTGGAGAATTCTGGGAGTTGAAGTCCACAAGTCTTAAAGTTGCCAAGTTTGAAGACCTCTGATATAACCTAACCCCTACCCTAGAATTCTAGCATTGCTTGAGATTCTGAAGGAATGTCAAGTGCTATAAAGTTGATTGCTAAGTCCAACCTATTTTGAGTGTACACACAAAACGACACTGACTTCCTTCTTATTTTGGACTTTGCTCTGAAGTTTCTTTCTTTAAATGCAAATTTACCCCCAATTGATTCTAATGTAAAACGATTAATGAACTTTGATTTTATTTCCAGGTGGATTTCATGGAATTCTTTCATGAAATTTATTTGAATGCATTTCAAAAATGGCATTGTTGCAGGGAATGCCTTTTCTCAAGGGTCCTTCAATACTCCTTGCGCATTTTTTTAGCATGCTGTAAGCCGCAGGAATACAAAATATATTCTGCTACTATTTGGATAACTCTGTCATCCTTAAAGATTTGTGATTCAGGGTCCTATTTAACATAACCTGTAATATGGGACTTTGCTCTCCTTCTCAGTTTTTGTTTTTCTGTCACTCGGTGAATTATCAGGACATTTTCTCTAGCTATAGCTCCTGGCCTTAATGGTGGGTACTGCTCTTTTATGCTCTCTTTGGCTTAAAATGCACGGTAGCAGAATGACCTGTTGAGAGCAGCACATTGAAAAATAAATTTCCTGGATCATAACCTTCCATTGTGTGGCTAAGCCCTCCCAAATAGTGTTTTGTCCCTCCAAAGCAAAGGAACATCTCTGCATGCCTGTGCAACATGCGTTTCTGCCATCAGTTACAGCAAATTCACACTTACTCATCTGAAATTAAGCAAGAAGCTCTCAATCATCTTAAACAATGTGTGCTTGTCACTCATGCCCTGAACATAAGTGAATCCAGATGTTAATCATTAATCTTGCAGCAAATTAAGTGCAGTAGCAGATGTTCCTTGTGCTTCTGTTGTTTAATTTATCAAGAGGAGGGGTATATGAATTAGACAAGTAAATTGTTAGGAGGGCAGGTTCAGTTCCTGTTAAAACATAATGCTGATGACCTAGGTAACAAGTAGAGTTAGGGCATAATAATGAAATCAACTTGGAATGCAAGTTATTCCCAGAAATCCTCCTTCCTTTCCCATCAAGCTTTCTCCAGTGTTGCAATGTGTGTGCTTATAAACAGCACCTATTGTTTAATACCTACTGTGGTAGAGATTGAGAGAGTGAAAATATAAGTGACATTTATTTAGATCTCATTAATGAAACATTTATACCGCAGAAGGCTGAGTGATAAAGCCTCCATCAAGGCGTCCATTTGCTTCTGATTATATTTGTGACTTCTTTTAAAATATGACCAGACATTCTGACGCCGGCTATTTTACACTGAGCAGATGTCACAGAAGAAAAATGGGTGCCAGATGCTACAAGCCACATAAGAGTAATTTGTTTAAGAGCTGCCTCAGCCTTGGTGCATTTATTTATGCCCCATGGTGTGAGATAACGTGGCTAATTTGTGATATGCGTTTTAAGAACAGGCCTAATTTTTAATATAGGGCGAGCCATTGTTTGCACATAAAATTTGATATGTTCATATTGTGAGGATGAGCACAGGATTGCCAGGCAGTGAAGGCCTTGAACAGTAGCCAAAATGTAATTAATGTAATCAGGTTTACAAATTGTTGTTCAGTCTAGCTTTGAGAAGCTATGAGCAGGTGCAGCATAAGCGGTTGCAGTCGGATCCTAGGAAACCAATAAAGGCAATAAATGCCATTGAGCAGTTTGATTCTCTTTCAGGATCTAAAGGTCTACCTGCCAGGAAACAAGCAACAACTGGCTATTGCTCATCCTCCTCTGATGGCGAATGGGAATGTAAGCCTTCACCGCAACTCTTGGTAAGTTATTGAAGGCTATTTCCTCTCAAACATTTGCTGTTTTCACTTGATTACAAAAATGATTGACATTTAATGCAATCATCTATTTGTCTCTTTAATAGCATGTTAAAGAATCTTAAGGGGGAAAGGGGATAATAGTTTAACCAGTCTTCCACAGAGGCAGCATGAATGACCAGCTATTTTTCTACAGGAGTCCTTAAGATAACAGATAACAGAATTGGAAGGGACCTTGGAGGTCTTCTAGTCCAACCCTCTGCTCAAGCAGGAAGCCCTATACCCGTGATGGTGAACCTATGACACGCATGCCAGAGGTGGCACACAGAGCCCTCTCTGTGGGCACGCGTGTTGTCTCCAGCTGCTCTTCTGGTTTTCAGCGCGCACATGTGTGCTGGCCAGCTGATCTTCATGCGTGCTGGAACCCCAAAAACCAGAAGAGCAGCTGGCGACGGTGCATGCATGCGCACCGGCCAGCTGGTCTCCAAGTTTCCGGGGCTCCAGCATGCACGCACATGCACATTCCGATTTGGGCACTCAGTGCCGAAAAGGTTCACCATCACTGCCCTATACCATTTCAGACAAATGGAATACCACATTAATAAGTTTAGGTAACAGAGAACGACTAAGATTGGCTGAAGAGAGTCCATTAGGTGCAATAATAAAATAATAAACAAATTTAAATGATTAAATATGCAATAATATTCTATGATTTCAATTTCTTTGTAGCAGAGCTTATTTGATGGACCTAAATCTTAAAAGTAACATTCCCTGGAATCTAATTTGAGTCTAGGGAACTATAAGAATGCACCCTAGGCAGCAATATAAACGTGGCTTGCCATGGTCTTCTTCTGGAATGCATTTTCAATTTCTTTTATCTAGTTCACACACCCTTGAGGTTTCTAGAGCTGAGGTGGCGCAGTGTTTAGAGTGCAGCACTGCAGGCTACTTCAGCTGACTGCTAGCTGCAGTTCGGCAGTTCATATCCCACCAGGCTCAAGGTTGACTCAGCCTTCCATCCTTCTGAGGTGGGTAAAATGAGGACCCAGATTGTTGGGGGCAATATGCTAACTCTGTAAACTGCTTAGAGAGGGCTGTAAAGCACTATGAAGCAGTATATAAGTCTAAGTGCTATTGCTATTGCTATTCTTGGTGGTTTTCCAACTAAGTCCTAGCAGGTCCAATCCTGCATAATATATTTTGAAATTAGCCAAAGTCCATTGGAAATCACCTGCTGAGAATAGAAACAGTATTAAGTAGCAAGTTGAAGCTACTTGGAAAATATTTACTTACTGAAGCACGTTTTTCATGCAACCTTGTCGATTGCTAAGAAGCTGCGGGAACTCTCATTCTCTTACTCCACAAACCTATGAATATTCCAATATGAAGGTTGGCAAACTTTTGTTTTCCAGAGGCACACAGAACATTTAAGGGGAATAATGTCTAAGTTGGCCTGTGGGGAGGAAGAGATAATACAGAGTGGATAAGCTAGTGTGCCTCAAGTAGACAAAGCCAGTTTTTTTGTTCCTTTCCAGAGTTTTGGTAGGAAACAGCACTGTCAATTTCAGCATTTACAGGCTCCAAAGACTTCTAAAAAGATAGTTAGGATAATAGGCAGTTGCCAATGCTGTCCTAATAGTATAGATTGACGTTACCCTAATATCGTTCTAAGCTCCACTCCCAATATTAGCCAAGCTAGTGGGGAGTGCTGAAAACTGCAATCTGCGGAGTCAGAAGTTTTTGTGTGAATCCCAAAGCTCCTTCCACATTGGCATACCCCCTTCCATGCTGGGCACAGGAAAAATGCAAGCCAAAATAAGGACAAAGGGAGGGGGGAATAGTAAAAGAAAAGCATCAAGGACATGGTCAAGGCTTGGGCATTGATTTTATATGATATTAAATAGGAATAGTTTGCCTTCTGTACACTCTGTGTGTGTCTATTTCTCTCTCTCTCTCTCTCTCTCTCTCTCTCTCTCTCTCTCCCCTCCCCCCTCTCTCTCTCAGAGGGAGAGAGAGGGTGGGGAGGGAGAGAGGGAGGGAGGGAAACAGAGTATGTAGGCATCAGGGGTGGGTTCTTCTTTTCTTCACTGCCGGTTCGCTCAGTGCCGCGCCGCACGGGCGCGCACTCTTCGCACATGTGCAGTGCTTAAAAAAAGCTTCTGCACATGCGCAGTAGCAAAAAACAAAATGGCGCCGCCTATGGCACTACCAAAAGAACCGGTTTGGGGGCGTGGCAGTCCTGGGTCGCTGCCGGTTCTAGCGACCCAGGCCGCCAAGTTACTACCGGTTCTAAAGAACCGGTCCGAACCGGGAGGAACCGACCTCTGGTAGGCATGTATATACTTTCATTTCAGGGATGGTATATATTTATATATACGAGAATGTGTGGTCTGCCAGCTGCTAAAGCTTTCTTACTATTTCTTGGAAGAATCTGGCTGGCTACTGCTTTTTGTCGATGCTTTTCATTTATCAAATATTTATGTCCAGCCCTTTTTAGCTCCATTTCCATTTACTTTTTCTCCAGGCCCTGCCAGCTCTTTGAACTTGGCTTTTTGGCATATTGCATGACTGAATATGGTACTTAGTCACAAAAATGTAGCTCACCCTTGTAGATTGTCCTTGTGGGTTGCTTTGAATGGCTGTGGGAGGTCTCTCTCTTTCTCATTTAACTTAAATCAAAATAACTGCTGATGACCTGAACACCTAATTTTTAAAGTATTCTCCTACATATTATTTTACATAAAGTATGAATTTACTGGTGAACTGCTGAGTCATACAAATGTAATAAATAAAGAAAAAAACTGAAGCCAGCAGAAACATGTAGAGAACTTTGGAAAAAACATTACAAGCAGAAACAAATAAAACAGGCAACAGATGGGATGCAAAGTGGATGCTATGGGATATTGAAAAGAGAGAGGTACAAAAAGGAAAATAATTTAATATAAGTATAAAAGAAAACAAACATTGTATTCAACATAGCAATTTAAATCAGTGAAATAAATTTACTGCCAGAGGGAGAGTACCTGTGGAGTTATCTATTTATTTGTTTTTAAATAAATCTAAAGATAGCAACTGGAGGAATTAAGAAACAGTGCATTACAGTGATAATTAGGGGGGGGGGGAAGGCCAGAGACATGTAGGTACCTCAGGGAAAGAAAATTTGTATTTCTTTTTAATTTGTTCTAGGTTTTGAACCAGTAATCTTATATTTGCAAGGCAAGTGTAATGACCACTAAACCATTGATGCACCATTGATAAAAGGTTGTGCTAGAAGACATTAGAGACCAATATCAAAAAGAAAGGAAGATTTAAACTAGCACATATGCCATGTACATGTACCTTGAAGCTTTGCCTTTAT
>QLTV01000972.1:6543432-6555498 GCA_003457575.1 Thermophis baileyi
AAGTTAGGGTTGTGTTAAATTATTTATGTACCATGTTTGTGTGCATATGTGTAGAAGAGGGGTCCCCAACTCCTACGCCACGGTCCATTGGGAACCGGCTGCACAAGCAGTGGGTGAGTGTGTAAAGTTTCATTTGTGCATGCAGAGGATTAGATTGCGCACGTGAAACCATACTTTCCCCCCCCCACCTGCCACCACTGGTGGTCCATGCAGCTGGAAAGACTGGGGAATGCTCATGTATAGAGACAGAGAGAATGAGAAAGCAAGCACCATTTTAGTGTAGCGATTAAAGGCACCAGAGACCAGACTAGAAACTGCCCCACAGTCTCAAAAGGCAGAATAGGAGTGCAATCAATATAACAACAATAATAAGACAAAGGTTGGACACAAAATATCTGGCTGACCTTGTTTGGTCTTAGAAGCTCAGGATGACCTGATGAGTATTGAAATGAGAAACTAAGTACCAGGGTTGTAGGTTAGACTGGGAAGTTGAAAAAAATCACACTGAAAATCATGTCCTTAATGCTGCTAAGAAGACAGCAAGATTGTCCCCACAAGGAAAAGGAAAACTTTATGTTATTTCATTACAGCCACAAGACCATCTATTTCAGCAACCATCTCTCACCATTATCTGTCACAATTGTCCATCAAGTCTCTGAAGTCTACAATCCATCCATCTTCCACTCACTAAGCTTGTATGAAATTGAGACAATTATTACACTGTTTTACATAGGTTATCAAGGTTTTCTCTTGAAGTAATGTTGAATCCCTTTTTTGTTTTTAATATGATTTGAACAGCATGAAGGCGAAACTAACTTTGGCCACATCAAGGAGGGCTGTCCCTCTGAGAAAACTGTGAGGCTGTGTCTCTCTGTGTGGGAAAAGAAAATGATGTGGCATGTATTACTGAAACATGGATTGTGTGGGCTTGACACTGCTTTGTCCATCTGTATTTTCAGTGTAGCTTTAGCCCAGCAGTGGGATTTGAGGATGGATTCTCAGTGATCCATAAGAAATATCAATTCATTTGCTGAAAAGCCTAATTTGGCTGCTAAAAAGGTTTTGCATGGTGTTGGATCAAGATGGTGGATATTATTTGGTGGCCCGATATTCTCCTTGGCTGAGGAAGCTAAGCTGGTCTTTGATGCAAAGTTATAGAACTTTAGGATGAATTTTTTTCTTCAAATTAGGTCAGCTGTATATTAAGGGTATTAAGGCTATCCAACTGGCCAAATATTTAAAGATATTTATAGACCCAGTCATTACACTGTCCACAAAATATGTTGGTTGTTAAAGGGAAACTGCAAATAAAACATATACCAAAAAAAAAAAAGGTGTTTTAAAGATAAAATCCTTTACTACCCAACTTGAATGCTACAGATAATACTGAAATATCTGGCATAATTTGGTCTAATTATATGAATCTGCTTTCGATTGCTAAGGCTTGAGGATATAGCAAGATGATTACAACTTTCTAGCCCATTACATGTTCTCTTATTCCCTGCCCCATTGTGGTTTACTCATGTTACAAAAGGGGAATGACTAAGTGGAACATCCATTCCTGAAGCAAAAGATAACTAAATACAGGCAACTTTCACCAACTATAGCCATGTTACAAAAACCCATTTACAGGCAAGGTGCTTGAGAAAAATATTGCCTGTAAAACTGCTGACATTCTTGGAAGAATCCTATTAACACAATCCTTTTCAGTCTGGCGTCCAGCCTGATTTTGGAACAAACTCAGCTATGGTCACCCTGTTAAATGACCTCCTGCAGAAAAGACAAAGGGAATATGTTTCACAGCCTAATGAGATGCTAGCAGGGAATTAAATAGAACTGCCGTAAATCAATTCTCTTACTAGCCATGCCAATGGTAAGACTATAAATCAGTCCACAGTCTTTCACTGGTATTATAAGGATGCAGAATTTGAGTTGGCCGTCCATTGTGAGAATTCCAAGGGGTGAAATGTAGAATGTGGTCAAACCAGTAGTGGGTTCTAAAACCCTTTACTACTGGTTCGCATGTGCAGAAGCGTCCCGGGCGGGTGGGCGGAGCCTCCCACCGCCGCTTCTAAGAACCGGGCCGAACCAGGAGCAACCCACCACTGGGTCAAACCCACAGAATCAAAGAGTCAAGGGAACAGGTAAAAGATTCTCAGCACCAAGAATGAGCTATCACCAAATGTTGCTCAAGCAGAGCATAAAACTGCTGAGCAGTCATAAATATACTAGTCCTCTACGTTCCACACCAGATGCAGCTGAAGCTCTGCAGCCTTATTTTGTCAGGTTTTGATCCTGCATATTCTCAGCTTAAGGCAAATGGTTGTCAGGCACAAAGGATCAGGACCATACATTAACTTGCAGCCCAGAAGATTTATTCAAATCTATACACAAACCTCTATTCAACTAACAGTCAGCACTAAATTGGCACTAGAAAGGGGTAACAAAATTCAAGGAGAGCTAGACTTGGATAATTTGTGGCAATGTAAGGACTCTAAGCTGATGACATATTTAACTCACCCCCCTCCCACTCCAGCTCTGCCTTCTCTTCCCTTATGTTGGTTTCCTTGAGAGGCACTACATAGAAGGAAAAATGATGGAAGCATGGTGGCCAAATACCACCCCCTCTCCTTCCCCCACCCTTTACCTATTTTGACTGCCCTTTTAGATTGGATGAGCCAATCTTTTAGAGAGGGGCTTGGTTATGGTGACACTGAGGGAGAAGAACAAGAACCCAGAAAAGTTGGAAAGATATAAGAAACTGAAAGCTGAAGTCTTAAAGATGGTACGCAGAGCAGGAAAATGGTGGTGATAGGGAAAGCAGCTTGGAGGGAGGTGAACAGGAGATTGTTAATGGTAGCAGAATAAAAATCCCAGAGTGCTGGCAGGAAATTAAGCCCAGCATTCTGGCAATTACACTGAAGATATAGACACCAGCAGGAAATCAAGCCCTCAGTGTTAGCAATTACTCCAAACAGCCCAGAGCACAGGCACTAAACTAAGAGCCTGGCCTGGCAAGCAGAGGCCCAGAACACTGGCATACCCAGTTGACAAAGACTATAGCTTTGCATGACATAACCTGCAGGATAAAACAGTGTTGACATAGAAAATAGAATTATAGAAGGTAAATTAAACAGTAGAAAATTGTGTAAAAACAAATGAGGCTGGAACCTCAGATTTTAATTTAAAAGCACTATTTGGTGAATATCTGGTAATAAAAAGATTCTGGTTGCAGGAATTCTCAAATGCTACCTAAATCTGACATTGTTCCCAGACTGAACCCACAACACAGATCTTTCACAAGGCTAGACTCTGGCTTTCTAGCTGTGGTCTTCTAGGTTCTCAAAGACTGGGTGGGTTTGCTTTTAGTTCCAGGTTTAAATCCTCGGCACCAGAATCAAGAACTGTGACATCAGCATCTGGTCTTTTGGAATCAGTATTGGGGCTTGCTATCATTAGAATTCAAATGATGATATTTAGCCTGCTCTTTTTCTGAAGAAATTAATGTGTTTGGCTGAGCTCTGAAAGAATATCTCATTGATGCCATTTGGTATCCCCGTATACTGCATCATGCACTGAAGGATGAGAACACAGTAAATTGACTCCTGCATGAAGGAACAGTACCAGAGTAGTGTCGGGTGGCCATATTTCTTCTGCAAGTGCTAGAAGACATTACTTTGCCCCCACTACTATTTATGAACTTGCTGAGGATAGTCAGACATGGCTGATTATCTGGAGATGATGAGGAGAAGGAGGAGGAGGAGGAGAAGGAGAAGGAGAAGGAGAAGGAGAAGGAGAAACCAAATGTAAAATCACTTGAAGAGACACTTTGTTTACTAGCAAAATACTCCTCTGCATCTGCTCCTTGAAGCTACAGCAACTCAAAGGTCATTTTATCCTGGCCAAATGGATGCTTGGGTGACCATGCAGAATCTCAGACCGACTGCAGCAATACCCTTTCAGTGGTTGCAGATCTTTTACAGTATCAAGGAGCAGATGCAGAGAGACCCTTTGAGCAAAGCCTCTTACAGAGTGATCTCTATAGACCAACCATTATGACAGGATAAGTTTTACATTTTCCTTGTAAGTAGCTAGCCTTGCATTTTATTGCTATTTTTATTCTTTTAGTTTGTAATCAGAACAGGCATACAGCATAATAAATAAAACATCTACATTGACATTTTTAATATTAAATCTGCCTGCATTTTGCATGAAGGCACTCTATTTTTTCTTTTCATGGTGGAGTATATGCTTTAATATTTTGCAGCAGTGGTAAGTTAAGGAAGATTTGAATGTAATGCCTCATTCCCTAATGTTTACTTTAGAACCACCAGGATTATTACCTTGGTTTTATAAATGTGGTGTTTTATCTTAATTGACAGAACATTACCATTTCCATTATCGACAGAAAATGTTAATGCCTAACTAAGACTGTGGTTAGGCCTTTATTGATGAGAACAAATGGCTCAGATTGTGCCCAGCAAACATAGTCAAAGGCTACTTAACATTCACATTAAAAGAAAAGTCTATGGAAATCTGTGGCTAAGTACAAAGTATTGATTTCTTTTGGTATGTGCTGTTGTTTATTTTTGCAGGTTAAAAGTACTCTTAGAAGGAACAAAAAGTTGGCAAAAGAAACAAAGCAACTGGTTAAACAAAAGGAACTAAAAAGACTTCACAAAGCACAGGTATTTTAGTTTCTTACCCTTCATGTAATGTATTCGACAGTAAAATATTTGGCCAGTTTGGATGCATTGTCTTCTGCCATATTATTGGGACACTGCAAAAATATTCCCCTTCATTAATGCTTAGTATGTCCTTATGGAGATGGCTCAGTGGAGCCATATGTTCCTTCACTGTTCTCTTAACAAGAAATTTGATATGATTTTTATTTAGCCTACCTGAAGACATTTCCTGGTAGAGAACACAACCTCTCTTTGTCATTTCTTCTATCTGTTCCATGTTTAGATTTATTTATTTCATTTTTATCCCACCTTTATTATTGCTTATAAATTACTCAAGGTGGAAAACATACCTAATACTCCCTCCTCCCTCCTTGGCCATGCTACCATCTGCCATGCTAATGAGTGCATCGAAGCCTGGCACTCCATAAGCAATTCCATCAACAGACATATTGACCTACAACCAGCCTACAAACCCTCAGAACCCAAATCAACTGCACAGCCAACCAGAAACAGCACTGGCCCTCAACCAACCCATGTAACTCCCCCCCCCCACTAGCAGTTCACCTCCCAATGATCCTGCTCTGATGTAATCTCCCTATCACAAAACCCGTCACAAGACTCTCACTGATGACTCACACCTACAACATCACAAGATCCTCACTTGACACACTCACACCCTTATAAACAGAAGAACAGTGACACTGACATCCCCTAAACTCTGCTGAAGATGTTAGCTAGCCTGGTAACGAAATGTTTGGAAACTTCACCCTCATCCTACACCCGAACTACAGATATTCATCACTATTGCAAACTCCTTCCTCTTCCTATTTTCCTCACAACAATACTGTGAGGTGAGTTGGGCTAAGAGTGAATGGCTGGCCCAAAGACACCCAGACAGTTTTTCATGTCTAAGGTGGGGGCTAGAACTCACAGTCTCTTTGTTCCTAGGCTAACACCTTAGCCACTAAACCAAACTGGCATTCCAGGTTGCCCAGTTCTGGGCCTCTTTATGCACTATCCACCTCTCCACAGGTCTCAAAATTTTATATTAATGTCCTTTCTTTTTAGTTTTATATATTTTCATTTTTACCTGTGTTATTTTTTTTCCTGGACTGATGGCTTTATATCCATCAATTCATTTTACTGACAAAATTTGTGGGCCTTAGAAGCTCTGCAACCAGACTCTTTTTTTTATAAGTGTGTGCTGTTATTGTGGGTAATCTTAGTGTTTTTTCTGATGGAATAGGGTGCAGCTATTATCACAGTTGCATGACTGCTAGAGAACAGTTAGGCACGTTTGTTGGTACTATTGTGGTTCCTGACAATATTTGACAGCAGAAACATATATATGTCTTAGTCTGTGTTCTTGGGATAGAGACATAGAAAAACACCCAAAGGTGTATGTTACATATGCTGAAAGACCTACATTTCGCTCCCATATGTAACAGTTAGGAAAATAGCAGTGTCATAATGAGTCACTGTCTAATTGAATAGAGAGCCATGAGATAGATACAGGTAGTCTTCAACTTACAACAATTCATTTAGTGACTATTCAAGGTTACAATGGGACTGAAAAAAGTGACTTATGACAACATTTTTCACACTTAAGACATTGCAGCATTCCCACAGTCACATGATCAAAATTCAGATGCTTGGCAACTGATTCATATTTATGACCATTGCAGTGTCCGGGGTCAGGTGATTACCTTTTGAGACCTTCTGACAAGCAAAGGCAATGGGGAAACCAGATTCACTTAACAACCGTGTTACTAACTTAACAACTGCAATGATTCACTTAACAACTGCAGCAAGCAAGGTTGTAAAATGGGGCAAGGCTAACTTAACAAATGTCTCACTTAGCAACAGAAATTTTGGGCTCAATTGTAATTGTAAGTCGAGGACTGTCTGTATACCAAAGTAGCATCTTTGTAGATTTTATTTCTTAGATTTATTTATTCATTTGTTCAGGCTATCCAACGGTTATTGGAAGAAGTGGAAGAGCAACAGAGAGCTCTTGAGGTGTATGGTGTTCAGTTGGAGAGGGAACTACGAGGAGAAGCAGGTGAGAATGGCAGAAAAATCTGTGATCTGAAGAACATGCCAGCCCTCCTGAAGCTGTTTGAGAAGTTGTAAGAAAATTCAGTTGCATTTAACTTTTTATCCTCCTAGAATAGACTGGAATAGAATAGGATACAGGAAACGTTTAGGCTTGTGGGCATTTTTGATTATATGAGAATGTTCCCCCTTGGTATGATATGATGATTGTTGGGGACAACATGGCTAATCTTGAGATGTACAGGACAGTGCCCAAACATCTAATACAAGTGAGTAGCTAGAGTAGGTGGCAATTTAGTTAGTGTTCGAGCGGCCACAAGAACATTTCAGCTTGTAAACTAGATTGGGGAATTAAAAGAAAATGGCAATTCACTTTTATATTGTTGCGAAAATATCAACATAGATAATGTTCATGAAGTCATTCAGAATCAAGCTCAGTTATCTACTGCCCATGTTTATTTAGTGATAAAGCTGCCCAGAGTCACCTTATAGGTGAGATGGGCAGCATAAATATTATTAAATAAACAAACAAACAAACTTGGGCAGTGAATCCCAATTCCCCCCCCCCCAAATGAATGCAGGAAAGCAGGTAATTATTTAAATCTACCCATTGAAACAAACAGATATTGGAATGGAAAAGGAATTTTTGCTACATCTCAGGCCAGTATTATTGAAGGATCTTATTTTTATTTATTTATTTATTTAATAAAATTTGTATGCCGCCCAACTCCCGAAGGACTCTCCTCCTTAATAGAGGAAATCCATAGATTACTTGGTTCAGGAAGTGACTGTAAATCTGTATTCTTATGGACAGTTTTAGCATATCTCATGTAACTACACATTTCTATCAGAAGAGGCAAAATTTAAAAGAGGGTAGAATTCTAGCACTTTATACTTGTGATCAATCAATTTGATTTATTGTCGTTGAAGACCAGTATACTAGAATAGAATAGAATAGAATAGAATAGAATAGAATAGAATAGAATAGAATAGAATAGAATAGAATAGAATAGAATAGAGTAGAATAGAATAGAATAGAATAGAATAGAATAGAATAGAATAGAATAGAATAGAATTTTTTATTGGCCAAGTGTGATTGGACACAAAAGGAATTTGTCTTGGTGCATATGCTCTCAGTGTACATAAAAGAAAAGATACGTTCGTCAAGAATCATAAGGTACAACACTTAATGATAGTCTGGGTACAAATAAGCAATCAAATCATATGAGGAACCAGTCAATGTAAATTGTAAGGATACAAGCAACGAAGTTACAGTCATACAGTCATTAGTGGGAGGAGATGGGTGATGGGAACAATGAGAAGATTAATAGTAGTGCAGACTTAGTAAATAGTTTGACAGTGTTGAGGGAATTATTTGTTTAGCAGAGTGATGGCGTTCAGGGAAAAACTGTTCTTTTGTCTAGTTGTTCTGGTGTGCAGTGCTCTATAGCATTGTTTTGAGGGTAGGAGTTGAAACAGTTTGTGTCCAGGATGTGAGGGGTCTGTAAATATTTTCACAGCCCTCTTTTGGACTCGTGCAGTATACAGGTCCTCAATGGAAGGCAGTGTTGTGGCCTGCCAGCGGCCTGTATAGCTGGTAGCTGATTCAGACAGCGAGGAGGCTGGTGTGATTCGCCAGCGGCCTGTGCAGCTGGCACCAGAGTCGGACAGCAAGGAGGCTGGAGAAGGCTCGGTGCCAGAGGCAGGGATTCAGCCAGGTCCATCAGAACCTCCAGAGGCTGCCATGACTGCAGAAGAAGAAGAGGAGGAACCTGTTCTCAATGCGCGCGCGTGCAGAGCTGCCAAAAGGCAGGAATGGCTCCTGAGGAGAAGGACTACTCGAGAGTAAGGCTTGTGGATACTTGGTCACTCCCATAGCCTATTTAAGTGAGGAAAACAACTGACCAATTTGCAGGAAACAACTCTGTTCATTCCCAGATCTTGTCTTGCAAATTCAAGCCTCTGTTCCTGTTTTCTGTTCCTGTTTGAACTTGGCAAAGCCTCCTGCAAACTGTTCCTTGGCAGCTTGCCTAGAAGAGCAAGGTGTGTGTGTTATCTGCTATTATATGAAAGTCTTTTAGCCAGACTTGTTTGATTTCTGCTCGGACTTATGCGGACTGCTAATGACACTAATTAGCAGCTGTTGAAAAGAAAAGACTTATTTTACTTTATTTGAACTCTGAAGGACTGCTAATGCAAACAATTAGCAGTTGTAAACAATAAAAAGAGGGTTGTGAGACGCTACTTGTGCTGTGTGTGTTTATCAGGAAGCTGGGTCAGAACAGGCAGGTTGGTAGCAATTGGTTTTTCTGCAGTTCTAATTATCCTCTGAAGTCTGTGTCTGTCTTGTTGGGTTGCAGAACCAAACCAGACAGTTATAGAGGTGCAGATGACAGACTCAATAATTCCTCTGTAGAACTGTATCAGCAGCTCCTTGGGCAGTTTGAGCTTTCTGAGTTGGCGCAGAAAGAACATTCTTTGTTGTGCTTTTTTGATGACGTTTTTGATGTTAGGTGTCCATTTTAGATCTTGCGATATGGTAGAACCTAGAAATTTGAAGGTCTCTACTGTTGATACTGTGTTGTTTAGTATTGTAAGAGGTGGAAGTATGGGAGGATTTCTCCTAAAGTCTACCACCATTTCTACGGTTTTGAGTGTGTTCAGTTCCAGATTGTTCTGGTCGCACCACAAGGCTAGTTGTTCAACCTCCCATCTGTATGCGGATTCATCATTGTCTCGAATGAGACCGATCACTGTTGTGTCATCTGCGAACTTCAGTAGTTTAACAGATGGATCGTTAGAGATGCAGTCATTGGTATATAGAGAGAAGAGAAGTGGAGAGAGCACACAGCCTTGGGGGAGCCCTGTGCTAATTGTACAGGTATCTGATGTTATATAATCTGACATTATTCTTGTGTATAAAAAAGAATAAGAGAAAGGTGAAGGAACTATTTTCTTTTGCATTCAGTCACCCTCTCCCTCTTTCACTTTTATTACTTTCACATCTCCTCCCTTCCCTAAGAAGACACCTTTCTCTTCAGTGACACCAACATTACATTATAGAAAGACTGGGAAGAGGAGGGGGGAGGAGGAAGAGGAGCTCTGAGTAGGCACTGGAGACCATTTGCTTAGCGCAGGGGTCTCCAAACTTGAAAACTTTGTGGACTATGCTGGCTGGGGAATTCTAGGAGTTGAAGTCCACAAGTCTTAAAGTTGCCAACGTTGGAGACCCATGGCTTAGCGGGCAGAATGAAGTGCAGTGCCCGGAGGCATCAGGATGTCTTTGGGCATCACTGTTGGCACCAGCACATCTAAAGCACAGGCAATTTGAAGATGCCATAGGTAGGACTGAATGTTTTCTAGCAGCTTTAGAGCTGATGCACATGACAGCATACTGGTCTTCATTGCACAGCAATGGTACTTTTTTTTTTTAAACAGATGGCTGGAAGAGCAAACGGTTACTTAATTGCTCCAAAGTATGCCAAATTACTTTTCAGCCCACAGCAGGTGGTACCTTTTAAAAATTCCTGTCTTCATCATGCATTTTGTCTTGTGAGAGAGAGACTTTAGATTTGCCTTGTGCTCAGCATAAATTTCTTGCTGTGAGCTGGCCTTATTCCATGTTTCCCCCAAGAAGGCTGGTTGCTTGCTCCGAGTACCTTGTTGGAATGGAATTATGCTGATCTTTCCAACTCATATGCAACCTTGTAAATTACACATCAGAGGTGCTTGATCATCTCCATTCTTCCTGATCTGGAATCTCACTTCTCCATCTGCACTAAGTCAATGGTAGCAACAGTTTCTTATAAAAGGGGCACCAAACAAGAATACCATAGCAAATTATACGAAGACCTCCTACAAGAGTCTTTGTCAAAAGCATTTCTATCTACTATAACAAAAAGCAAAACAAGGGTTCTCATTTGGATGGAACAAATGGGTTAAGCTGCCCCAAAGTCGTACGAACTGAATATTTGTGGCATTCAAAAATGTACAGACTTCTTGTTAGGCCTGCTAAGTTGTTATGCCATTATTTACTTGGCATGGCTTGGGAGATGGAAGATTTCTTCTCCATTCCCTGTCATTAGTAATTTAATTCCTTTAATTAGGGTCAGTTTTTTCTATTCTCTATTGATTGATTGACAGAAGCTGGTGTTCTAAAAGTGGGACTGATTATTTCTCATTTGTCAACCTTACACGTAGATTTGGCAAACAAGCCTAGAAAATTATTAATTTGGGGGTGTTGCTTATAACCATGTTTATGTTGTTAATGTATGGTTACAGCTCTTACGGTTCCATTCATTCAGCCTTTAGAAATATAGTACTTTATTGCTTAATAAATAACCAGGTCTTATTACATTAAGCTGTATTTAGGCAGGGCTGTGCTTATGGAGTTCAAGTGATTTAATAGGTGTTATTATGGTAATTAGAAAATCATCACAGTTAAGCAATATTATTGAGCTGCAAAGTTCTTAATAACCAAATTTAGGGACAGGCCTGCAAACAGTAGTCTTCCATGACATTAATGCAACTCCCCTCTAATAATTGTGTGAGAGTGAAATGAAAGGCTCTTTTGTTAGGGGGAATTACTCATTAGCTGCTGGACTGAATAAGAGAGTGTGGAGGGTGAAATAAAGTGCTCTAAAGGCACTGAGTAAAATGTGCCTAAGAGGATCACAACTGGACAAACAACCACATATGCGTTAGAAAAACCTCAAATAATCTTAGCCTTATGAATACCATTAATTATTACTGGGGCACGGATGAGATTAATTGTGATCAGTCTGTTCCTCTTTTTCTTTTAAAATTATTCTGGAGCAGCCTCTCCTCTGCACTACATCCTACAACATCTTGAATCTCCAGAGACCTACGCAAGGGTCCTCTTTGTAGACTTTAGTTCAGCATTCAATACCATCATTCCAGACACTCTTCTAACTAAGCTAAACCAGCTAAGCGGTACCTGAACACACTTGTACGTGGATCATAAGCTTCCTAACAGGAAGCAGCAGGTGAAGCTAAGCAGAATCACATTAGATACCTGTACAATTAGCATAGGGGCCCCCCAAGGCTGTGTGCTCTCTCCACTTCTCTTCTCTCTATATACCAATGACTGCATCTCAAATGATCCATCTGTTAAACTACTGAAGTTCGCAGATGACACAACAGTGATCGGTCTCATTCGAGACAATGATGAATCCGCATACAGATGGGAGGTTGAACAACTAGCCTTGTGGTGCGACCGGAACAATCTGGAACTGAACACACACAAAACCGTAGAAATGGTGGTAGACTTTAGGAGCCACCCTCCCATACTACCACCTCTTACAAG
>QLTV01000972.1:6556398-6589671 GCA_003457575.1 Thermophis baileyi
TTCTATTCTATTCTATTCTATTCTACTCTACTCTACTCTACTCTACTCTACTCTACTCTACTCTACTCTACTCTACTCTATTCTATTCTACTTTAGGCACTGATTTTAATTCTGTGCAACTTAATTTTGGTACAGCTAGAACATCAGCTGAATTCTGAAATCCCTGTTTCCCTAAAGCTTTTCTATATAGGTTCATATTCCATCACTAGCAATGGGATATCAAAAGAGAAACCCTGGTTGTTTTGCTTTATTGTTTTATCCATCTCCACTTTGTGTGAGAGCTACTGAAAGTACAGATTTCTAACGTGATATATCAGGATAAGGTTGTATTTTGGCTGTACTGTACACCACAAATTGGAAGTGTCCCAGACTGAGGTGGGACCATGCAACAAACCCTTGCGCATTTACAAAAATGTGAACAACTAACCATGTATAACATGTTCCAGAGAAAGAGAGATAATCTTTGAAATACAGATGGTGGAAACAAACCATAGGAATATCCTCTGCCTTCATGCTATACTTGAGAGTTTCTCAAAAATCTGATTTGAAAAGTCTTGGAAGCTATTTGGAGAAAAAGCATTTTAAATAAGTGAGAGTATGGGTTTATATGCTGTATATCCTTGCTGGACATGAATACACAATATTATTTTCGACTTGTCTCTGCCTTACAGCCCTGCCCCCCCGCTTTGCTTCACTTCAAAAGTAGCAGGTTTTGCCTTTTTAGCAAAAGGTATGCCAGGTGGTCAGTTTGTGACAAAAATGGGAAATAGCTGCAGTGAAGAACAGTGGTGCCAGTTGTCTAATTTCTTAGAGTGGTCATTTTGTACAATTGGAAAACAGGGAGCAGAAGGCCTGTTTCTACCATACTTGTCTTCTGCTTTTCTTACCATTGGTGGCAGGAGAAGTGAAGGGAAAGGAGGAAGAGACCGGCTCCTTTGGTGTCAGTTCTGCAATCCCATAGAGACATGGTCATAGCTGGTCCTAAAAGAAGACATTCTTCACTAGGGTTCTCCATTCACCCTCTTTTCCGGTGCAGACAAGACCTCTATTCTGCTTCATTGCTGGAAATGTGACCAGCCTCTTGTTAAGCCAGCATTGTTTTCTGCTGGCTCCCATGCTGGATAACAGCACTTGCATGCTGCTGTGTGTGAAACAACCCTTTGGGGTCAAAACTGGAATTTAACTTTTTAATAATATGTCTTCTAGCCTTCATGTTTATGGAGATTCTCAGTCATCCAGGTCATGGTTGTCCCAAAGGTGCCTTGTTTTCCCCCCAAGAGGCAACTGGACTTTCTGGCTTTTCTTTGAAGACGTGTCGCTTCTCATGCAAGAAGCTTCTTCAGCTCAGCTTTGAAGAAATGTCTTCAAAGAAAAACCAGAAAGTCCAGTTGCCTCTTGGGGGAAAAAAAAGCACCTTTGGGACTTCTAGCCTTCAGTTCAGCAGCTGTAATATTTGAAAATGCTTAGAAAATGCAACTGGAGTCTTTTGGAAAAAGACATTTTAATCAGCACTACTTCTCTATACTTGATGCAATTTTTGGAATGGGGGCAAAAACTAATTCTGGCATTTAAAAAAATTTCTTCAACAGAGTCAAGCACACAAGATGAATCTGAATTATTACATGAATGGTTTGAACTAGTACTGGAAAAGAACAGATTAATGCGCTATGAAGCTGAACTCTTGATCATGTAAGTCAGAATTGGCAGTTTGCATCAATGGTGAGAATATATGTACTGTATGTATGTATATATCTATGGATGTCAGAAGATTTTCTCTTTCCAGCATACATATGTGCCTTACTGAGCTAAACTGCTATGTTACCCCTTGCATATGTATTTTTATTTTGGTTTGAAGTTAGTTAATCTTTTTTATACTATCCTTAGTGAAAGGCTTTGATGGAATATCTTCTAAGGATACTTTCATACTTTCATGCTGATTTGAAATCTTAGGAAGGAAGAAAGGAAGGAAGGAAGGAAGGAAGGAAGGAAGGAAGGAAGGAAGGAAGGAAGGAAGGAAGGAAGGAAGGAAGGAAGGAAGGAAGGACTTTTATACTTTTTACCTTTGAATTGAGATAAGACAATCATAGTCTATCCTAATTTTAAACCATTTGTACATTTTATTGCTGTGATATATTCATTCATGAGCTGTACATTTGTACAAAGGTGTATATTTCCTGTTTTGTTTCCTGATACTGTTTTCATATCCCATTTCTTATTCTATTTATTGCATTTATAAGACTATTCAGCTCTAATAATGTGGGTGGCACACAACAAATTTGTGAACAATGATCCAAAAAAAAAAAACAAAAAACCCCGACCTACATCATTAAAACACTTCAATATATAAAATAGTGAACCAAACTTGATAATTAAACAACTAAAAGATTCCACACATCTGGACTCCAATATCTGGCTAAAAAGCTAGGTTTCAGTGGCTTTTCTCAAAGCAAGGAGAATAAGGGCTGTCATATACAGATAGTCCTTGACTTATGACCACAGCTGGGACCAGAATTTCCACTGATAAGCAAGGGGACTGTTAAATGACTTGTGCCTGATTTTACAACCTGTTTCCCACAGTTGTAAAGCAAGTCACCACATTCTTAAGTGAATCATGTGGCCATTAAGCAAATATGGCTTCCGCTGTTGACCTTGCTCATCAGAAGCTGGCTGGGAAGGTCGCAAATGGCAATTACATGACCCCAGGATGCCAGTGGCCAAGTGGCTGAATTTTGATCACATGACCATGGGTATGCTGAAGAGGTCACAAGTGCGAGGACCAATTGTAAGCAACTTTTTCAGTGCCATTGTAACTTTGGTTATAAGTCAAGGATTACCTATATCAAAGGGAAGAATCACTCTAGGGGACATTATACCACAGCTCAAGCTATTTTTTGACAAAAAAAAATTGTGTGTGACTTCTATGCTCACCAAGAAAAGCATATTTCAATCTCATGGGAGGCAGGGTTTTCAAAATTGGCCAAGTTAATAGGTGTACAGGTAAAAGATAATAGAAATGAAAATGAACTTGAACACCTTTTATTGCATTGCTGAAAAAAATAAGGATCAACTTTGTGCAGAATGATAGGAGTTATCAAAGGATCACTCTTCATAATAGGATCTTTTTCTTGTTCCAGAGCCAAAGATATAGAACTGGAAGATCATCAGAATGACTGGAGGAGGACCGAGATAGAAAACTAACTATTGATGATAAAGTAGATGTTTAAGGTATTGGTATAAGGTTTATTTTGTATACAAAATCAATATATGTCACCTGAAAATGGGTACAGTTAGTGTTCATTTTCCAAACACATTGAGCCTGTAACACTATCACCAAGCAACACGGTTGTAAGGGGGGGGGAAATAACTCCTTACTTACAACAGTAGTTTTTCATTTCCAGCTGTAGTTGTTAAGTGAATCACCATAGGTCATTAAGTGCAACATTACATGACCGTGATTTGCGACTTCCTGCCAGCTTCCCCATTGACTTTACATGTCAGAAGCTGGCAATGAAACTCTCAGATGACAATTGTATGAGTGCAGGACGCTATAACTGCCATAAATGTGTGCTGTTACCAAGCATTTGAATTGTGATCGTGTGAGCATGGGGATACTGTGATGGCCACAGTTTTGAGGACTGGTTACAAGTTTCTTTGTTCAGTGCTGTCATACCTCTGAATAGTCACTGAATGAATGGTCGATAAGTGAGTTCTACCTGTATATTACTACAAGCAAACTTGTATGAATGTTGGCAATATTGAATTTGCTGTTTTAATTCCCTTACACCGTAGGAATGGATTATTTTGACATTGTAAGTTGCCGAGAGTCACCCTCTGGTAAGATGGGTGGCAAACACATAAAATTAAAATAAATTAAAATAAAATAAATTAAAATAAATTAAAATAATAAAATAAAATAAAATAAAATATTTACTGTTTCTTATGTGGTAAAGAATGAAAGACTGATGGATGAATGTAGTAATATGAAAGTGAGAAATCAGTATGAACAAAGTTGAGATGTTTTGTAATAAATCAAGTGAATGAGAATCAAATCAGAAAAGGAATATATGGAGAAAGAGTAAATGGGCTGAGAGGAAGGGGAAGAAAAGAAATTCAATGTTCACAAAGATCTGAATGGAACTGATGACAATCATGAAAAATAGAGAAATTAAAGGTTTTAAATGGCAATGCATGATCTGGTGAAAGCATGGGTTTGAAGGTATGGAGATGTATAAGAAATGGTGTTTGTGTAAACCAGTTTTAGTTAGATTTTCATTTTACCTTCTGATTTGCATTTGCTTCACTCTCTACTTTTTGCTCTTTGCATAGCATTGCTTACCGCATGAGGTAATAGTGTGGGAAGTACTGAATGTATATTTAAACAACAGAGTTGAAAGTTTTTAGAGTATATGTGCTAAAAATTAAATCAACTTCTGAGTGATCATTTTTAAAGAAAATTTAAAAGCAATTCAGGTATTTGGTAGGATAGGGAAAAAACTTTGAAATGACTCTCGTCAAATAATTCTTACATAGGGTTTTATTTAGCATTCATATCTGGATTATGGGCAAAGGATGGGTTCAGAAATGTTCCTGTTGGAACTATGAACTGACTGTTGAATGAAAGTCTGTGCCAATATATGAATGGCAGCTTCTTGTATATTGTTCATTTAGCAAGTTTGTCTACAAATCCCTGCTTGAACAGCATCCCTGATGGGGTATAAAAGTCAACATATACAGCAATACAGGTGGGCAACCTGTTCACAAATGCTTGGTGAGCATTTTATATATTCCATGTCTGATGGTATTCATGGACATCACAGCATAAATAGACAAAACTGGTCCTGATTCTAGTTTCCCCACTTTTGTTACACTAACACTAAATATAATAAATCCAGAATGCTATTTAATGCAATAGAAAAATGATATTAACTTTTAACTTTTGTATTTGTAACAGGGCCTAATTGATAAATAAGGAACATGAGAAAAGAAACAGAAGAATGCTAACAGTATTTTCTGGAAGGAACAGGAAATTTCAATAAGCCAAAGCCAAAATATTTTATAAGTTTATACTGCTTTACAAATATAAACACAGAAGGATGTATACAGTTCCTAACGGTGAGAACAATAAACTACTGGAACAGCTTACCTTCAGAAGTTGTGGGAGGCTTTCAAGAAGAGATTGGACTTCCATTTGTCTGAAATGGTATAGACTCTCCTGCTTGAGCAGGGGGTTGGACTAGATGACCTCCATGGTCCCTTCCAACTGTTATTCTATGTTCTAAAGTTCTCAGAAAACAATTGTCCTTCCAATATTCCATAGTGAATATTAATATATTATTACAATGTATGCTGTCCAGAGTCACTTGTGGAAATGGGGGGAGGGTGTCTTATAGAAATCAAATAATTCAAGTAAATTAGGATCAAAATCTTATTGTACAGTACAACTGTAGAGGAAAGGAATAATGTTCCAATTGATAATGTAAAAATAGCATTGGCCTTTGTAGGACAAGAATGACTGAATCGTAACTGGGCCTTATCTAATACAGTTCCACTGAGGAAGTAATACTAGAATGGTCTTTGTGTTGTACTTCCTGGATTTTTAATTCTGAGAATACTTGATAGTTACAAACTGCAACACTGCTTTAGTTTTCCTTAAAAGTAGGGTCCTTCGATCCGTGTTTCTCATTTGTAAACATATCTTGTTGATGGATGATGAAAGGTCTTTCAGTGATTGAAATATGTACCACTACATGATACCACTTAACATTTTACATGAATTCTTGAGGTGGAGGATGGTATCCTTGTGATTGGAATGCCATTGTAACTATGAA
The DNA here is from genome assembly GCA_003457575.1 of Thermophis baileyi. Taxonomy (NCBI): domain Eukaryota; kingdom Metazoa; phylum Chordata; class Lepidosauria; order Squamata; family Dipsadidae; genus Thermophis; species Thermophis baileyi. The sequence continues at coordinate 6,562,227 of QLTV01000972.1, forward strand.
CAGTTACAATTAATTAGAAATTATGCTGTATATGTATATTGTAAATAAAGAACAACAAAAATGAATCAGTGTGTTGTTAAGCAAATGCAATTTATAAGATGTGTTTGCAAACTAAAAGTCACTATACATATTAAACTTTAAAACTATGGTAGATATTTGTACTTTGTACATTGTAATTTAATATGTAAGCATTTATTCTGAACAAGATGTAAAGAGATTAAGTAGGCTATTTGTACTGAAACAAATAATAAAAAAAATTATTGGTTTACTCTAAATGTTATTTTTGTAGTTTGTTTTTTAAAACTTGCATGACAGATGTAGGACAACAGGGTAGTTATTTCTGAACATCTTTGTTTACTATTCCAAATGGAAATATTTTTAAAAAAACTTGTTTATGTAAAATATGCATAAAAGGCACTGTTGCTTCTGCTTAAAAATATCAAGTACTGTATAAAACGTTTACGTGCAAAAATCTATGGTTCCTGACTGGTGGGAAAGCAATTAACCAGATTATGATACAAATAGCATATAACTTGATGTAAATGCAACCAAGGCCCTGTTTAGCAGATCAGGGTTTTGTTGACTATGTACGGTAAGTCACAAAGTTCCTAGCATCAATTATCTTCCTTTGAGGGCAATAATTTCTTTTTATGACCCTGTAATCCCTTAATTCAGTGTAGAGTTGGGGGCTGGGGACTGGATGGAGCTGAACGTTTACTGGCTGGATGCCCTTCCTGATGTCACACAGAGTTCACAGCAGATATTTTTTTCTTTGGGCCCTAGGAGAAAACCATCTGCTGCTACCTAGGACTGAACTCTCAACCTTCCAAGTGGGAGGCAGGTGTTTTCATCACTAGGACACCACACCACTCTTAATCAGTAAAATCTAAAAATGGTGATTTTAGTTATAATTAATTGATAATATTTATCCTTAGTTACTTAGTTTCAGTAACTTTGGACACAATTGATTGCCTTTCACTGAGTGGTCTGCAAGGAAGAGTTTGCTATAAAGATTTGCTTTTGGATATCTAAAGTGAACCCTAAATAAAAGGCCCTCGTGGCCACAGTTGTTCACTGAGCAGGAGCTAACAGTCCAGGAGTTAGATACATCTGGGACAGTGTCATTCCTTCAAGTAACTCATGATGAGCAGCATGTTATTGAAACCAAAGTGATTTGATCTTGCTAGATTCAAGCCTAAACCCTGATTCTCCTCATTCAGACCTTCAGATACCAAGGAAGGACCTCCATGGTACTTCTTCAGCCAGGGGCTGAAATCTAAAGCTGGGCTGTAATATCAACATACCAATGATATCTGACCACATTTATGACCTTTTCCAATGGTCTTATGTAAATGTTGAATAAAATTCAACATTTTATTGGGCTGATTTCTCCCACCTACCAACATCTCGGAAATGGCCCAGTTGCTTAGTATCAGCTGGCAGCACAGAAATACAGACTGTGCCACCTGAAGTAGATCCTCCTCCAAGCAGAAAGAGTAACTCCCACTTTTATTCAACTTTGCGTTCCGTTACTTCCTGGCTAGCTAGCTTGCTTAGCCTTCAAAATCAAAGAAGCTGCATTAAACATCTTTTTCCAGTCCCCTTTCAACACCTCCTCTAACATTACATTTGAATTCTTAACTCGGCTGCATGCAATCCTCAAAATCCGGCGTCGGCACATCTGTATCCTCGCCCGATTCAGCCCCCCGAGGAGAATTAAAATGAGCCGTGGAGTGGAAAGAGACGATATAGTTTATCGAGTGGAACAAAGACTTAGCTTTGATATTGATAAAGAGTGCACTATGTGTGTAACTGAAATGTGGCCTAGGAAATGACGTCGCGGGAAATGTTTTCCGGGAGCACAGACTACGCTACTTTTTGAAACTGGCCCGGCCAGTGATGCAGGTATGGTGAATAAATCAGCCCAGGGGAGTGAAAGGGCTGAAGCTTGCTAAGCTGCGTGCTCGCCCCTTGTAAGTGCAACTAAAGACACGAGTTTATTCAGAATGGAGACACGCAGGATCTTCCCCAAGCTGCCCCTTTGCAAGTGAAACGAACAGCTAGACGTAAGAGTTGAAAACTAGATTCAACTCCACCGACTTTCCTGTCAAGTGACCGTAGATAGTTAGGATCGGGTGGCAGACCTATGCCTAAGCAGGCGGTGGACGCCGGGACCTTTCCCCTGTATATTTGCCTAGGATCCAGGCCGCAGCATCTTTTAAGTCAACCTGCGGGTCCGCCGAAGATGCAGGGGCAATTTGCGAGCCAAAGCCGCAAACGCGCTCAATCTCTGGGCGTTGCGGACGGAGGAAGGGGAGCGGGAAAGAGCAGCAGCAGCGGCGGCGGCGGCGGCGGCGGCGGCTCTCCAAAGGAGCCGATCGAGCTCTGCGCGTTTGCCAGAGGGAGAAAAAACTCCTTCTCTGGGTGTGCGCGGGAGGGAGGGAAGGAGGACCGAGGGAGGGAGGGAAGGAGCAGACCCAGAGCAGCCTCAGATGCTTGGAATAATTCCGCTTCCGTTGGGATAGGGACGAGCCCGCTGGTGACTGAGTCGAGCGAAGCCTCTCCGCTTTCGTTTCCCCACCAAGCTCGGCCGCCGTTTGGTAGGAGCCACCGCCATGGCAACCTCTCCTCAGAAATCGCCTTCTTCCCCCAAGTCTCCGACCCCTAAGTCGCCCCCTTCCCGGAAGAAAGACGACTCCTTCCTCGGAAAGCTCGGAGGCACCCTGGCTAGGAGGAAAAAAGCCAAAGAAGGTAACCGAAGCTCCGCAAGCGCGCGCGGTGCCTTTAATGGGACGAGGGGAGGGGCGAGAGAGAGGAGGGGGGGGGAGAGGAGGCAAAGGTGGCCCGCGCTGCCCTCCAACCCGGACCCCGCGGGGCTTGGGAGAGGCGCCTTGGCGGGGCCGGCGGGCTGGGTGCGCCGCTGTGGCGCGTCATGCTGAAAAAATGTTGTCCCCTGAAGCGCTGCTGGGGAGTTGATGATGAGCTCTTCCGGCAACTTCTTTTGCTTTCTTTCACCGAGAAGTTGACCGTCCGTAACGTGCAAAGTTCTCCTCTGGCATAAAGCCCTGACAGTGGCGGCCAGGTTACCGCTGGCTGGCTGGCTCGCTTAGCTGGCTGGCTGGCAATGTTCCGCTTGGCTCATTGTTTTCGGCCGCCTGGGAACTCGCGGGCCTTATAGTGGAAAGGGCCTGAGAGAGACGTCACCGTCCGCTGCCTACCGGAAAGGGCTTACTTCTCGCAATGGGAATGCGGGGCTCGAAAGCGTGTGCCCGGTGGCCGGGGTGGGTGCGTGGGTGGGGAGGTTGGCAGCAGCGCGCCTCTCCGCCGCCCCGCAGTCAGCTGGGTTCTGCCAAGTCAAAAGGCTTTGTGTCTTTTCTGCTCGTGGTTTCTTATTTCTTTGGGTTGGCAAAACTCCAGTCAGAAGAAGCTGATGGAAGAGGAGAAGGGGTTTGGGGCAAGGCATCATCTGGGTCAAGATTGTTATGGGGGGAAAAGAACCTTTATTGAGAGCGCCCCATAACTTGAAAAGTGGAAAAAGGGGGGGGGATATTGCATGAGGATCTGTGTTTAAAATTGAAACTCTCAACCCAGGTTTCTAGGTTTGCAAGACAAAGTTCTACAAAGTTCTATGATGTTCAGGTATTTGATTTGCGTCTTCAGATCAGTCCATAATATTGTAGCATTCCTCATCAACATTTGTACTGTATTAACATTTATTAACTTTATTAAAATCAAACAACTTCTTGTTTTGCCTTCCTGGCTCTATCAGTTATATTCATAAGATATAGTAAACCAGGTCAATGGTAGGCCCAGTATGTTGTCTGAATGCAAAATCTTGGTAATTCTGATGTAAGTATCCAGTATAACCCATGACCCACTGTGGATCTGGAAGAAAGGCTCAGTTTCACAGTTCCTCTGTCTTCCAGAACACAGAGATAGAAATGAAAGTCTATAGAAATTGCCAAGTAAAGCTGTTTCAGTTATGTCATCTTTGGTTACTTTTTCAAAATAATTAAGGTTATGCAAATCAAAACTACTACAATCTACAAATAATAAAAAGTGTAGAAAAGAATACACACGCACATAGAATAAAAAAGAAAAAAATACAGCAAAGAAAGAAAAAGTATAAAGAAGTTACTTTCCCCTGTGTCACAATGAGTATAAACAATTTTAATAACTTACTCTTGTAAAATAAGACAATCTCTTCATCCCACGTCACATCTCTTATCTAAAGCAGCGGTTCTCAACCTGTGGGTCGCGACCCCTTTGGGGGTCGAACAACCATTTCACAGGGGTCGCCGGGCGCGTTAGCCCGCCATCTTGGTGCCACCGTCACTGCAGGGGTGAAAAGGTCCCGGTTCGGCCGTGCCTGCGGGTCGCTGGACAGCTGGTAGACCGGACGCCGCCATTTGGTCACCCCTGGTGCCACGCCCCCTTTATCACCTCATCCTGCGTGGGGAGAGGGTAGGGAGGGGGTCGCGGTGGGGGGGTCGCGGCGGCGGCGGGGGGTCGCGGCATTAGAAAGGTTGAGAACCACTGATCTAAAGACAGATCCTTAAACCTCATTATTCAATCTTGGTCAGCAAAGTCCATTAAAGATTGCCAGAAATAACATCTTTTTTAATCTTGATCAAATAAAACAACTTTATATTCCTTCTCTTTACTTTTAACTATCTTGATCTTTATTTTCTTCAAATAATGTCCTAGAACGTGGTGTCTTTTCCCCCCCTCACCAAGTCTTTCAAAACTTTAACAGGTCTCCTTTGTAAATACAATAGAGGAAAATGATCTAAGTCACTCTTATTATTTATAACTTAATAATCACTTTACTTATCCATACTTATCCATTATCAGATTATTTGAATGTCTCTTTTTTAGTTATTAAAACATCAGCTTGTTTCATTTGTATATCTAGTATATCATTTTCCCCATATTTTTGGAGCCTGTCATTTTAAAATCTAAGTTCAAATCAATTTCAGTTTTGTCCAATAGAACTTGTTCCTTTTCCATGATATCATACACACGTAGAGAGATGACTGTGGGCATAGATGGAATCTCTTCACTTCCAGCTGCTCCATTCATAGCCAACTGCAAAAATTCCTGCTCCTGTCTACTCATGGGTGGCAGCTGTCTCCATCCAGTGGCCACTGATTTTGGCTGTAATACTGCCCCTGCCCCTTCAGGGATTTCTAGCTCACCGTGTCCTCAGTGAAAGTCACAAAATTTTTTATTCTGAAGCAGGTTCATAGAAGGGAAAATCCAACATTTGGAGGGTTGCAAATTGCTTTCCCCCTTAGTATCATATCCATGAATGTAATGGCAGGTAGCCTAAAATAGCTGTTGGCTTCAGTTAATTCGGGGAACACAGTGGTGAAAGATGATAGGAATTCAAATCCAACAACATCTAGAGAATTGCAGATGATTCTTTCTGTAAAGTTTTTAAACTGCATGCTAAGCAAATAAATACGTTGTAAAGAACGCCAATTTGAAAATTACCCTTTAGTTCTGTTTTTCCCCCTTCTGATCTGGGATCTAGGGAACACTCATACTGCAGTAACTGATTATACATACTGTAATCCGTCCGTTTCAGTTGAAGTGGTTTTCAAATTATATTGGAAGCAAACCACTTCCTAAGAAACTTTATTTGGTGTAGATCAATAATGACAGACAAGACTCTGATAGCGAGGTTACCTATCACCAGCAGATTGCCTCTAATATGGGCACTTGCGGGGGAATACTTACCACATTCTAGGGTTCAATTTTTGAATATCTGTGACAGACTATATTGTGATTGGAATTTATATGTGTTTAGAGAACATATATGACTATTTTGGTGCATAAAGTCCATCTGATCCACTTTGAAGTTTGGATCAAGAGCTTTGTATATTCCCAGTCTTGGAGGTAATCAGAAGTACTTAATAACTTTTTCCCTCTTTTATATTAGAATGAAAACAAATTTCTGAGTAGGTTAAATTATCCTGGGACAATTAAGTGGGCCATATATTGCAGAAGTCTGTAGGAGTTTTCAGGATATTCTCCTTTAAAATTGAATTGTTCGAAGGGCTTGTAAATATTTTCCCCACCAAAATAGTATGAAATTTTTCAGGTCTGTCTATTGTTGCATCTACTTTTCCTGTTAATTCAGAAGGAAAGGCATTTGGTTGCAGGGAGGGTCATCTGGCAGTACCCAGAAAAAGAGCCTTTTCTGTTGTGGCACCTCTCTCTGGAAAATCATTGCCCTAGAACAGTGATGGCTAACCTTTTTCTCGTTGCGTGCCGAAAACACGCACGTGTGCGACAGCACGCACACGCGTGTGCCAGCACCCATAATACAATGCGCATGCTACCCCCCACGCTCCCCTGCCCCCCCCACACATGCGTGCGCGACCCTCATGCTCCCCCCGTGCATGCGCGTGCAACCCACCCACCGCGCTCTCCCTCCCCCTACGGAGGGCCTCCGGAGCCCGGGGGAGGCCGTTTTCACCCTCCCGGAGGCTCGAGGAAAGCCTCCGGAGCCTGGGGAGGGCGAAAAACGGGCCTCCTGAAAGTCCGGAAACGGGCTGAAAATCCGCTGGCTGGCAGGAAGCGCCAATCTGAAAATTACCCTTTAGTTCTGTTTTTCCCCCTTCTGATCTGGGATCTAGGGAACACTCATACTGACGGCTCACGTGCCCGCTGAGAGGGCTCTGCGTGCCACCTTTGGCACGTGTGCCATAGGTTTGCCATCACAGCCCTAGAAATTAGATTTGCCTCAGTCCTGTTGGATTTCTATAAACATGGTTTTGTTGATAAATCCTAGGGCTCTGAGAACATAGTTGAACCTGTATCATGTTATGTTACTTGTGTTGGTTGCTGTATATGTTATTTTTAATTTTTTGAGGAAGGGTGTTTTAATCTTGTACTTATTTGTTGTTAGCTATGCAGAGTCATGGTAAAATGAGGACCCAGATTGTTGGGGGCAATATGCTGACTCTGTAAACCGCTTAGAGAGGGCTGTAAAGCACTGTGAAGCGGTATATAAGTCTGAGTGCTATTGCTATGTATTTGAGATGGACAGCTGTATAAATTGAATGAATAAATGGATGCTAGGCAGTTTTGAATAGTATTCATAGAAAGTGGATCAGAAGCTTATTTTGAATGGGAGGAACAGAAATGAATACAATTTGCAGCAAAGCCAGCTTTTCTTAAGGAAAAGCCAGGCCAGATTTTAGACAGAATAATTTAGGCTGATTTTTATATGTAGTTTTATTCATTCATTTATTCATTCATTCCATTCATTCATTCATTCATTCATTCATTCATTCATTCATTCATTCATTCATTCAAATTTATTTGCTGGCCATCTCACCACAAGGTGAGTTGATTGCAAATTTTGTTCTGATTTGCTGTGTCCATTCATAAAAAAAGAAAGAAAGAAAAAGAGATGTGAGAAGTGGATGCAGCTGATGGAGCTTTACAGTATATGCTCCAGAGACAGAGCTCTAGGTAAAGTATGAAACCAGGTCTTCATAGAAACTTTAGATTTGGAACGAAAGACTTAGATCCATCTGCTCAAAAGGCAGGTGGCAGCTGTGGTCAAGAAGATCTTTGCACAGGTACATATGGTGCACCAATTGTATCCATTCCTAGAGTAGGATGCCCTTCAGACACTTATTCATCCCCCAATCACCTCACAAATGGACTACTTCAGTAAACTCTATATGGGGATGTCCTCAAAGACCATTTGGAAGTTATAGCTGGTCCAGAATGCAATAACATAAGCAGTGGTGAGTTTCCCTTTTTATAGCCATGTGACACCATTGCTTCATGAGCTGCAGTGATTGCCACCTGGCTTTTATGGAGAATTCAAGGTATTGGTTATGACCCAGAAAGCCCCTCATGGCATAAGGACATGGTTATTTGAGGGACCAGCTATTTGTTCTCTCAGTAAGATTAGACTGTAGCACTCCCTTCATTTAAGCAATATCACTTATTAAGACCTGGGAAGTACAGCTGCTCTGTTTTGGCACCCTGGCCTCGGGAACAGTATCCCTCTAGTTGTTCCAGATTCTCTGAAAACCTGAATTTGCTCCATGGCTGGGGTTAAGATGGTTTCTCTAGCTCTGTTCGCTTTTTCCCCCCTGGTGTGTTGGAATGTTTTCTTTTTCCAGATGTACATTTCTCCCCTTCACTTTATGGTTTCTTACCTGTGTTTCCCCCAAAATAAGACCGGGTCTTATATTAATTTTTGCTCCAAAAGACGCATTAAGGCTTATTTTCTGGTTAGGTCTCATTTTTGGGGAAATATGGTACTAAATGCGTCCGTCTGGCTGATTATCTTAACTGGGGTTAAGATAACTGGGGTTATTTTTGGGGTAGGGCTTATTTTCCAGTTGGGTCTTATTGGGGAAACACAGTACTTTTGACAGGTAAGTCACGCAGGGTCATCTAAATCCAATAAAATATTAATAAATAATTAAATCTTATTCTGTCTTGGGTAAAAGGAAAATATGATCTTACTTACTGTAGTCCCATTCTGAAATTAGGCTTCATAAGGATCTAATGCATATAGTTTATGTAACTGCATACAGATTATTGTGCCCTGTGCTAATAATGTATGCTTGCTTGTAAAGTGATATGACTGACCAGTGACTGATTAGAATCCGCCCTGTGTTAAATGAGAGAAACCTATGTTAGAAGCAGCTACCAAGCTCTTTAAAGCAACATGTGAGAGGGGAAAAGGATTAACCTAAACCAGGGCTGTGGAACTCGCGGGCCGGATGCTTCACGCGCTGACCACGCCCATGCCCAGTTTAGCGAAGGGGGAAAAAGTCCTGATACGTCACGTGATACTGCTGTGACAACCCGAGTTTGACACCTGACCTAAACTGTAATGTGGGGCATGTCTAATATGTAAAAAGAAAACAGGTAATCCTTGGCTTGCAACCGTTTGTTTAGCCACCATTCAAAGTTACAATGGCACTGAAAAAAGTTACTTATAACTGGTCCTCACACTTACAACCTTGATTGCAGCATCTTCACAGTCACATGATCCAAATTCGGGCATTTGGCAATTGGCATATATTTACAATGGTTGCAGTTTCTGACAAGCAAAGTCAATGGGGTAAACTGGATTCATTTAAGGACCGCAACATTCACTTAACAACTACAGAGATTCGCTTAATCACCATGCAAAAATGTTGTGAAATTGGGCGCAGCTCAATAACTACTTTGCTTAGGAACGGAAATTCTGGTCCCAGTTTTGGTCGTAATTTGAGGATGTTGGCTGGGGAATTCAGAGTTAAAATTCACACATCTTAAAGTTGCCAAGGGTGAGAAATGCTGCCTTAACCACTAAACCTCAACATCTCCTCTCACAGGTGGTTGGAAAAGGGTTAATTAGGTCATGTGTCACGAGGGCCTTAGTTCAGAAAATGGTTAAAACTACCTTGGGTGAGATGGGCCACTCTATGAATATGATTGATTAATAAATAAATAGGAAGGAATAAGAAAAAGATTTTGAATACGGGCCCTATCGTAATTTTGGGAGTGTTTGTACTCTATGATAATGCAAGGATTTGGACAAGGCTTCACCTCACAGATGGTTCTAGTTATTGCCCTGAAAATTGCTGCAGGTCCCATAAATAGCATTGGGAATTTTTATTAACAAAATCCATCAGTGGCTTTAATTCAGGAACCAGCTATCTTTTTTCTTTCTTTTGCTACCAGGTCTTTAAACATGTATTTTCTTGGAAATGGAGCTTTGACATAATAACTAAAAGATCTGGTCGATTCAAAAACCATCCATATTATCAGCTAGTCATGTTTATAAACTATGAGAAACTGTTAAACTAAGCATCTACTTCCCAATTTCATAATGGTTCCTTTAGCAGTGTAGTAGTTATTACAGACTGTCTACACTACAGTGAGTCATTTGATATCATTATTGTAATCTTTTTGTGTACAGGCAAATACATTTTTTTGCTATCCAATATAAAGTATGTTATATTAACTCTGAATCTGTTTTTATTACTGTGTTTTACATAACTACATTAAGTTTGATTATACAGTATCCTATAATCAAAGCAGTATGAAAAGTAATGTATAAAATACTTCAAAAATAAATGAAGAGTCCTTGTTTTCATTACTCAAGTTAATTGGTCACTTCCACTATATTATAAAACACCTTAAAGAACACGGCAACATACAGTAAATATCTTACTAATGTTAATTACCATACAGCCATTTGTTACCTGAAGTCACCTTGGTAGTTTTATGAAGTATTTTGCTCATTTACAAATAAATATAGTGAGCAGGTATTGGGTGGAATACAACTGCAAATACTGGTATTAGTTAATGGAGTTGCTATGTAAGTAGGGTGATTATAGAAAGAGTTATTAATGCATTCATAGCATATGATCAGCACATTCTCAATTTTCTTATGAAGAGGATATAAATCTATGAAATCATGATATTTGCAGATATCATTTGGGATACTTAGAGGTACAGTTTACTTTAAATCTCTTTATGATATTAGAATCATAAGGAAGGAAATCTTTGAGATAATGGTAGAAGAAAATAATTTTCCTCTATCCTTTTCCCCTTTCTTGTAGTATTTCATTATGTTATATTATGGTTTGCCAGGGTAAGTAAAGCCATAATTCATTGTTCTCCTTCCGCATTTCTGGATTTGACTGGCAGACATCAAAAATTCACATCTTGTAATAACCTGCCTTAGAGGATTTTAACAATTGGAGCCTGACAGTCTTAGAAAGCTGTGATACATTTACCAAGGGAGAGCAAAGATCAAAATTGCTTAAATTGATGTAGGAACAGATGAAAAAACAGACACTTTGGCCCTATAAATTATATGGAGGACAATTATGATGCAGTATATGGCCTCAGACAGTATCCCCAATTGATACGACTTCAATTGAAATAATTTGCCCACTCTTATCATAGGCTTATTTGGCTCTGATAGTAGAAGAAAAATTACTCTGGCTCTAACTTTTGTAATATTTCCTATGTTTTTTTGGCCCAGCTGCTTATTTTGCTGCTGCAGTTGAAAAATACTGCATTTTGCCCTAGCCAACAGGCAAATCTGGTATTCTGCAAAAGAATTGATCTGTAAATAATATAATCAGAAGGCTGAATAAACTGGCTGTTGTCAGCCATGAAAGACCAGGGCCACATGTTAAGTTCCAATTATATTGATTTATTATTCATGTCTATGCCCAAGAATCTAGTTAAGTAACAGCACTATTGATAAGGATTAACAGAATTCAAAACTCCAAAGCACCTGAGGGCAGGACAAGAAGTAATGGGTGGACGCTTGTTAAAGAGATATCCAATCTAGAAGTAAGAAATTTTCTGACAGTGAGAACACTTACTCAATGAAATAGCTTGCCTCCCAGAGTTGTTGGTACTCCATCACTGAGGTTTTCAAAAATAGACTGGCTAACCATTTGACTGTAAGGCTTCTGCCTTGAGCAGGGGTTTGGACTAGAAGATCTCTGAGGTGCCTTCCAGTTCTGTGTTTCCATGTTTGCTTGTTGTCCCTTCCTTTCCTCTTCTTCTGCTTACCTACTCACACTATGGGTTGGCCGAGGGTGCTTTCAGCCTCATTCCCTCATTGTCCCATTATTACATTTCAATAATGATTTGTAATTCCAAGATTTGGATGCAGTAGATACACCTAGACCAAACTCTGAAATCAAAAGTTGTTTTCATTGAACATTTTGCCATTCCACAGTTTTAGACCATGTAATTTCCTCTTGAGGGAAGCGATGGCTCAGCGGTTAAAGACCCTGAACTTGTCAGCTCGAAAGCTGACAGCCTGGGTTCGAGACCCAAGTGCTGTGTAACAGGGTGAGCTCCTGTTCCTGCCCCAGCTCCTGCCAATCTGCCAAAACATGCAAATGCAAGTCGATAAATAGATACCACTTTGGTGGGAATGTAACAGCAGTCCATGCCTCACCGTATAGTCATTCTAGCCACATGACCATAGAAGCGTCTTCGGACAATGCTGGCTCCCTTGGCTAAGAAATGGAGATGAGCATAGAGTCAGACATGACTGGAGAGGGGAAACCTTTACTTTTAATTTCCTCTTGCCACAGCTCAAGTAGTTTAAAATCATATAATTAATTATAAGATCATTTAAAATTTTAATAATCCTTTTACCTCCTGACTTTAAAATACACCTATTTTCAAACTGGAATTCACCTGAAGTTTAAAGTTATGATGTGAATAAGGATCAAAATTTTACTTTGGTTCAACATTCTCCTAAATATATAATAATAACAAAGTGTTCAACTGCTTCCATTATGCCCAAAATGTCCTTTGACTGCCTGGTTAGACAGCCCAGTGTGTATGAAATTAAATATAAGAATTGCCTCTGCGACAATTTCATGATAATCTTGATAGGAAAATAATTTGTTCCCTGCTAAGGAATTAGAATACCACTTTCTTAAAAACAAAAAAGGAAATTTATATTTGGCAAAACCAGCTCTAAAACTATGCCATATTAAGGATTGTTTGCAGATTGTCTGAAACCAAATGAAACCAAAATACCCAGTATGGATAATCTAAGGCAGCGGTTCTCAACCTGTGGGTCGCGACCCCTTTGGGGGTCGAATGACCCTTTCACATGGGTCGCCTAAGACCATCGGAAAACACATATTTCTGATGGTCTTAGGAACCGAGACACCGCTCCTCTATCTGTCCACATACGAGTACCCGGGGACGATGCGATGCACGGGCAGCCCTCGAATGCGCAGGTGCCGACGGAAGGGCCGCGCGCACTAGCTCGCCATCTTGGTGCCACGCCCCCTTTGTCACCTCATCGCTTCTCGCCTGGCAACGGCGCACGCGCGGGGAGGGGGCAGGGCGGGGGTCGAGGCTTTAGGAAGGTTGAGAACCACTGATCTAAGGCAATACTACAGTATCTATAGTTTACATGCCAGGATTGCTATCAAAATATTGGCATCAGTGTATATCAAGAAAATTGGATAATGGCTTGCACAATTAGTAGAAACTGAAAACAGTCTCATGTTGGAAAGCAACATTATAAACCTTCATTGTATGCAGAGGAAAAAATGTATGTCCTATATTGCTTCACAGGATAGCCATCAAGACTGGGAGAGTTTCCAGCTTTTATAAGTTAAGTGGTATCTATTATTTCCTGAAGATAGAAAAGTGCAGATTGATAAATAGCCTAGCCATATGTTTTTTTGAAATAACTTATATAAATATAATTGTTTCCCAGTAACCTTTGATTCACTGTCATAAATGCCAAGTCCGAACATAAAAATCTTCATTTATTAAATCCAAGTCTTTAATAAAATTTGCCCTGAATATATTTAATAGTAGATACCCTGGGTAAATAATATAAATATTTGGATTTAAGTAATGTTGCTTCTATTTCAGTAGAGAAGAGAATGTTAGATTGAAATTGTTGGCAAATAAATTCAAAAGTGTATCACTCATCCAGTATATTTGCTTTGTGTAATTCAATAAATATTATCTGTATTAAATATATAAAGGATATTAAGTTTCAGTTTATCAATAGCAATAGCACTTAGACTTATATACTGCTTTACAGCGCTCTCTAAGCGGTTTACAGAGTCAGCATATTGCCCCCAACAATCTGGGTCCTCATTTTACTGACCTCGGAAGGATGGAAGGCTGAGTTAACCTCGAGCCGGTGAGAATCGAACTGCCGAATTGCTGGCAGCCTGCAGTCAGCAGAAGTAGCCTGCAGTACCGCATTTTAACCACTGCAACACAATGGCTCAAATTTTTCATTGCTAAACAAGGCAATTGTTAAGTGAATCACACCCCATTTTGTGACCTTTTTACCATGGTGGTTAAGTGAATCATTGCAGTTAAGAGAATCATGCCGTTGTTAAGCAAATACGGCTTTCCCCATTGACTTTGCTTGTCAGAAACTCCGTAGTAAGATTGCAAATGACAATCCCAGCGTGCTGCAACCCTCATAAATACATGCTGTTTGCCAACTGCTCAGATTTTGATCATGTGACTGTGGGGATGCTGCAATGGTCATAAGTGTGAAAATTAATCATAAATCACTTCAGTGCAGTTGTAATTTTGAATAGTCATTAAATGAATGATCGTTAGTCTAGGATTATGTGTACTAGTTAAGGCATCAGACTAGAGACTGGGAGACCAGGAGTCCTAATCCCACTTTAGGTGCAAAGCCAACTGGATGACTGACTATGGGCCAGTCACTTCTTCTTGGACCTAGGAAGAAAGCAATGGCAAAGATTGCAAAAAATCTTGCCAAGAAAACTGCAGGGATTTGTCCAGGCAATTGCTAGGATTCAACACTTACTCAAAGCCCCTCACCCCCACAAAATGTTATGTTAGACTATTCTGGATTTCATTCTCCATATTTCATTGTTCATTTTTTAATGTATTTTTCCATTAAGCATGCAATAATACAACCACAAGTATTTGCTTTAAAATTAACCCAAACAATTAATTTAGAGGTTTCTGTTCCTATATATAAAATAACTCTCCAAAATGATGTCTGACCTATTTCTTCTTTTAATAATGATGCATAGTTTAAATACTACCATAAAAAAAGAGAATGACTTACTGATAATTGATAGTATTTGGGAGCGTGATTGGATATTTTAGTAGACTCAGTATTTTTCTGCCTGATTATCTATGAAAAAATAACCAAGTCAAGAACAAGTTTGATGTAAGATTAGGGAAAAAAAATCTTGGTGTCAAAAATGTAAAAATCACCATATAGCAACTAAATTAAAATCCAGCATACAAGTTTGCAGCAATTAACAATGAGACTTGAAACTTAATAAAATGAATTCTATAGGGCACGGGTGTCAAACTTGATTGTATCATGGGCCAGATCGTGATGTATTGCAACGTTTTTTGCCTTTGCGAAGCTGGGATGGGTGTGGCCTGTGCATGACATATCCGGCCCGTGGGCCGCCAATTTGACAGGCCTGCTATAGGCATTGAAAAGACAGTAAAGCAGTCAAACATAAGCTAGCCCAGTGATGGCGAAACTTTTTTGGCTCGGGTGCCAAAAGGGTGCACGCGTGATAGTGTGCGCATGCGTGCCCACACCCATAATGCAATGCCTTCCCCCAGCGCATGTGCACAACCCCCACGCTGCCCCCCCGTGCATGCGCACAACTCCCCGCACTGCGCATGCGCAAAGGCCTCACTAAAGTCTCCGAACTTCCGGTTGGGCCGTTTTTTGCCATCCCCAGGGTTCAGGAGGCTTTCCTGAAGCCTGGGGAGAGCGAAAACGGCTGAAAAGAAGGCCGAAAATCAGGGAGCTGACATAGGGCAATGCCTCACATGCCCTCAGATATGGCTCCACGTGCCACCTGTGGCACGCGTGCCATAGGTTCGCCATCACTGAGCTAGCCCATTAAACTGGTGGACATAACCATTACCAACCAGAAGTAAAGTTATTGTGATAATTTTAAATTCACTGTGAGTGAATTTATGATTTGTAAAGTGAAGGATGGATATCGGGATTTCTAAACTGAAAACTTGTTTTTAATAAATAAATTAAGTTTATATTGCTGTGATAGACACATATTTAAGAATGATCTATCTCTAATTTTCAGTTTTGTAAACTTTAAGCATACAGTAATAGGTTTTGCACTAATACTATATCTTTATTACTTTTTTAAATAGAAGAAATATATGGTATATTATTGGAAATTACTTTGTACACCTAAGCAAAACACAGGCAATCCATTGCACTGACTGGATAAAAAATGCTTCTTTTTGGGGGTGCTTGTTGTGGGGGGGTCGCTCTTATTTCTTTATGTGTTCAAAGCTTAACTCAATCTCTGCAGTTTAATTGCATGTCCTAACCTAAGCTTTATATGTATGTATGTATGTATGTACCGGTATGTATGTATGTATGTATGTATGTATGTATGTATGTATGTATCTATCTATCTATCTATCTATCTATCTATCTATCTATCTATCTATCTATCTATCTATCTATCTATCTATCTATCTATTAAAGGGAGCTGCAAGTTTGATAGCCTTTGTTTAGCTTGATTATCTTGTGTGAATCAAACAAGATAAGTGTACAGTTTACTTTTATAATAAAAAGTAACTGTTGCTTTTTGAATATTCTATTTTTCAGCCAGCAGATGCTGTTCCAAGGATACCTAAATTTGGAAGAATAGGAAAAGGTTTCATATTCTTGGCTGAAGTAGAGATTCTATTGTAACCAAGAGTTTTCAGGCAAGTCTAGCCAAGCTGTTTAGTGTTAGGAGAATTAATGGAGAATATGAAAGTAAAGTCGTAATCATGTGATGCCTGATTTAATAACCAAATGACATCATAAGTCCATTATAATATTAATAAATATTAATAAATATAATAAATGACATCATGTCCATTATAATGACATCATAAGTCACTCATAGAAAAAAAACACAAACCTAGTACAAAACCCCTGTCCAAACCAACCCACTCTGATGCAGCCCCACTGGTGCTAAGCAATCAATTTCATGGACTCTCCCTGGAACACATGCAGACACCTAGAAAAGAAGCGTCATCAAATATCCCTAAAAAAGTAGCCCCATCAAATGCTTCTGTGTTCCCCTCGAAGAAATCATGCAGATACCTCAAAAAGAAGCATCATCAAATGTCCCTAAAAAAGTAGCACCATCAAATGCTTGTGATAGATAGAAAAATACCCCAAACCTCCCTAGGAAAAAAAAAGGTGAGTTTTGGGGATAGGAGATTCAATTCTCAAGGGAACAGAACCTGCCATCTGTAGACCAGACAGTCAATCCAGAGAGGTATGTTGTCTCCCTGGAGCTAAAATCAAAGATGTGACTGAGAACCTAACCAAAATAATAAAACCCACAGACTACTACCCCTTTCTACTACTACATGTAGGGACGAATGACACAAAAAAGGACTTGAAAACAGTATTGAGTGATTATGAGCAGCTAGGCAAGAAAGTCAAGGACTTAGGTGCAAAAGTAGTTTTTTCATCTGTACTGCCAACAAAAGGACAACATCCAGTAAGAGAACAAAGAATTCTAGAAGTGAACCACTGGCTAAAGGGTTGGTGTCACCAAAAAACCTTTGTATTCCTGGACCATGGTCTGTACTACCTCTAAGATGGGCTTTTGGCAAGAGATGGGTTGCACCTCACAAAGACTGGGAACAATGTTTTTGAAAAACGACTGGCTCAACTTATCAGGAGGGCTTTAAACTAAAATTGAGGGGGGAGGGTGACCAGTCTTTAGGATCTCCAGGACCTAATTCCAAGCAAAAAAACCCTAGAACGGGTGAAATTCAGCAGGTCCTGACAGGTTCTGGAAAACCGGTAGTGGAAATTTTGAGTAGTTCGGAGAACTGGTAGTGGAAATTTTGAGTAGTTCGGAGAACCGGTAGCGGAAATTTTGAGTAGTTCGGAGAACCGGTAGCAGAACTTTGCTCTCTAAGGTGGTCAAGCTTTCCAAGACTTATGCTAACCACTGCATTGGCGCAGTCTGCATTGTTCAACTTCCTTCCAGGCGGTAAAAAAAACCATCCCCAAACACCAAATAGGAGACAAAGGAAGCATACCCAGAGTCAGGCACAAAGATCTCAAGTGCCTATATACAAATGCACAAAGTCTGGGGAACAAACAGGGTGAACTTGAACTATTAATACACGAAGGTAGATACGACATAGTTGGAATAACGGAAACTTGGTGGGACAAAACCCACGACTGGAACATACTGATAGAAGGATACAAACTCTTCAAAAAAACCAGACCCCATAAAAGAGGAGGTGGAGTTGCACTGTATGTAAAGGACCACTATATTGCTACAGAATTGCATGAAACCAAAGAAGAAAACCACCTAGAATGCATATGGGTCAACATAAAAGAAAAACAGAATGACATGGCCATAGGTGTATACCCATGATGGCGAACCTATGGCATGCTTGCCGGAAGTGGTACGCAGAGCCATCTCTCTGGGCACGCAGAGCCATCACCCGTCGCTCTTCCGGGTTCCAGTGCGCCAGCCACCTGGTCTTCACGCGTGCAGGAGCGCCAGAAACTGAAAAAGCAGCCGCCCGGGATGCATGCGTGCACCGGGAAGATGATCTTCCAGTTTCCGGCATGTGCAGTGCGCCGGCCACCTGGTCTTCTGGTTTCTGGCACGCATGCGTGCGCGCGAAGACCAGCTCACGTGCCCAAAGACACGGAGAGGAGATCCTGGCGGTCGCTTCCTAGGGGAGCAGAGTTGTTGGGCAGGACGGGGCTTCCCTCCCTCCCTGCCCGAACGGGCTTCTTGCGCAGCCCCAGCTCTCCAGCTCACGGCACCGACGCGCATCCATGGCTTCCCTCCCTCCCCGCCCGAGCAGGCTTCTTGCGTGGCCCCAGCCCTCCAGCTCACGGCACCGATGCACGTCCGCGGTCCGGAGCGCCTGGCTGGCTCGGGCACCCCAGAAGAGTAGCAGCGGCAGCCGCAGGGCGAGGGGCAGGAGCGACCGTCTGGCCAGGGGCGAGGGCAGTTCTCATGCTGCCGCTTCCGGCCGGGATGCTGGAGGAGAACCAATTGATATCAGGGTAATTTAAGTCCCCCATTACTATTGTAGTGTGTTTCCTACATATGTTTGTTAGTTGGTTGGCAAAAAGGATATCTATTTTTTCAGCTTGATTGGATGGCCTATAGTATATACCAGTGATGGCTAACCTTGCACCCATAATGCAATGCGTGCGTGACCCCCCCCCGTGTGCCCTGCCCCCCCACACATGCGTGCACAACCCGCCGCTCCCCCTGCCTCCCGCGCATGCGCGAGCGACCCCCCTGCCCCGTTTTGGACCTAGCAGGCCTCCCTGCAGCCTCCTGGGACCAAAAATGGGCCGCGCGGGGGGATGTGCCGCACTCCCCCCACACACACCCCTGCTCTGCGCATGCGCGGCAGATACCCAAAAATTAGCTGGCCGGCGGGAGGTGCATGCGCATGCACGGTGCCATAGGTTCACCATCACGGTTATATAACCTTTTTTCAAAGGTTTGTTTAGGGGGCATGTTCTGGGAAGTGATACTATTTTCAGCCAAATGGCTGAATGCCTGGGAAACTAGTAAGTGGTAAAATCATTTTAGATTTGTCAAAAAAAAAAAAGGTTTAGTGGTAAGCTGTGCTGTACTAATTGTAAACCTCATTGAATGAAGAGAATACATGAAGTCAATGATTTAATTAGGTTAAAAGCTGCCAATACTTACAAGACAACTGAGATGCTGAGAATCTATACTTTCCCCTCCTCCTTTTTAGAATACAGGAAATCTCTATTCTAATGGATACATTTTGATCCCTGAGCAATATCCTATTTTAAAAAGGAATGTTATAAAATCATTCATGTTGTAAATAGGCAATATGTTTCAAGTTGGTGCTCTTGAGGTACTTTAAATTTCATTTTTTGTAGATCCAAATAGGGAATTACAGACTTTGAAATCCAGCATTTTGGAGTATAGCACGTTGTAGGAAAATAACTCACTGCAAAAAAAAAAAAAAGTAATCTTTGTGTTGAATTTTAATAATATATAATAAAGTCTAGACCTGAGAATTCTAGGGAGAGTCTGAAATACCTCCGGATAATATTTAGTAAATTGGCAAGGAGTTCTGCTATCCTAGCGTAGCTGTTGCAGAACTGGAAAAAAAAATTGTTGCAACTCTGGAAATTGCCTATCAGTCTAATTTGGAGGCAGATATTAAAATGGGAATATGTTGCAAATATGAAATTGCTATATAATTCAATTTCATGTGAATGTTAAGAGTGGGACCAGTAAAAGGCCAAGTGACTGTATGCTTCCAAAGGAGCCGTGTGAGTTTAAGGTGTGGCTGTTTTAACAATGGAAAAAGAGTTATTTTGTACATATTTCTGTACATTCTGAAGCTATTCTTTAAAAGAATTTGCACAGTCCTAATGTATCATACAATGAAACTTTGATACAGTGGATTATTATTCATGCATGCAACGGAATAATTTCCTCAATGATTTGCACCTTTTGGTAAAGACATCATTATACAAATTGATGCAAATGATATAATTGGTATTATTAGTGTAATGATGTCATTATGGAAATGATGTAAGTTGCTGCAATAATATGCTGTAGCATTTAATGGACGTTTATGAATAACAGACACCCTCTCCCTTGAATTAGTCCATTCATATGACTGTACTATCTTGTTTATGCTACATTCATTAGACAAAATAGACTAATCCATAAAAACTCTGAATCTATTCAACAGTGTTACTCTTTAAGATGATTTTGGACTGGTTGTTTTGTGGCTGCTTACTATGTATTTCTGTTGAATTGCTACATCCTCAGGACATATTATCTTGCAAGACTGAGATCTGAAGAGTGAATTTGCAGAAAATGGAGTCAAAATTGCTCATTTCTAGCATTAGACATTCATATCATATGATAAATGAATTAGGCATTGACTGAATGGGCTTAATATACATTTCTCAGTTATGAAATTGACTCCAGTAGAGTAGTAGTGTTTGGATTGTTCTGTTCTTATGATTTATTCTCAGAACTTATTGATCATAGTGTATTTAAAACAACTCCTAGTTACAATTTTCTCCAAGTTTCTAGGAGGTGGAGATTTTGGTAGTGCAGTACCAAATCTATGGCAAATAAATTGTTAAATGTCTGCTCACAGAGACTTTTTCCCGTACCAAATTTCAATGCATCTTCATTAAAAAAAAACTTTAATTAATTTGATGGCTCTTTTTAATAATAAAACATCATTGTTTAGTATTCTATAAAGAAATATACAATCCTAAAACCAGCAAGTAGACCCCAATAGCACATGCAATAAGATTTTTCTAAAAATATAGCAAATCTTTGTACATTAGTAAATTGCCCTCTGAAACCTTATTCCTAAAACTATGGGTATGGAATCTGTCAAATGTAGAAATTTGATTCACTTTTGCTACCAATGAGCTTGTCCTGCAGTAAATTTTCTAATTTCAAGTTTTATAAGCTGCAGGTGCTCCTTAGGGCACCAGGTGGCTCCAGTAACCAGCACACAAGGTAAGTTTTGGTGAGAATAATGGATGAACAGATTTTTAAAGAAATGATTAAATATGTATAGTCATGGAGAGGTACACTTGTTAATAATTATTTTCTGAAAAAAAACAGTATATCTGATTGTGATATGAATAAGAGAAAGTTCTCATTGTCAATTGCTTGATTTGGCAATTTACAGGGTAATTGCATTGTTGTTTTATGAGCTTCTTTTGGTTTTGAGTTGTTTTAGTATTTTGTTGTATGTTGCCTTCAACTTCCTAATTTTCTAAAAAAAAATTAAGATGAAATTGCTAAAGCACATACATCTAATAACTAAATTATATTACCTGTACAAACTCCTTCTTAAGTATTGTACAGTATATCTGATATTTATTCAAAAGCTCCATTTTGTTTAATGATACTTAATCCAAAACCACAGCAAGTAGGGATCACCAATGCTGCCCAATCAGGAGGGAGAACAGCTATTATACCTCAACACCATTCTCTGAAATCTTCTGTCTAAAAAAATCTGTTTCCTTCCTCAATCCAGATTTTTGACTATCACAGGTGACCACACTCCTGAGACATGCTGCTGATAGATGGAACACACAGTATTTTTTTCTGTCCTTCTAAGTCCAGTCACCGCTTGCAGAAAAGAAGCTAGATGATGCCCACTGTGACAAACCTAGTAGCAGCTCTCCAATACATCCATTATCCCAATCTCATTCTTGTTGCCCCTGAGTTCCATCACTGAGATGCCTGCATCCTCTGGAATGCCAAGGTCAGACATCTTTGGATTGCTTTGCCATTGTCTCTCAGGAGGAAGGTCAACCTCCAGTGAACACACTGCCTCTGCTGTTATCCTGTTGGGAATCACCACAGCTCTGTAGCTGCACCTTTAGGTATTTAACAGTGCGTACCTCCAGCCCAATGCCAAGCAACACGAAACAGCTGATCAGGAGCATTGCTTCTGTTACTTTCTGCTATCAGAAGGAGCTGTTTGGTTGCACAATCTTGTCCAGCTCTTCATTTACTGGAGACCACCAATACACCATCCTGGAGATTGCCCCCATAGCACCAGCTCACAGCTTGGCATTCCAAAACCCTTCCCCCGCACCAACCTTCTTCCATCCCTTACAGCATGCTTTTGTTCCTGGAATACTGAAGATACAAAACCCTAGAACATTAATGACACACAATTGATAAAGCTACTTTTTGTGATCTACTCATTGTTGTTGTATCATATCTTATGCAACCCAGATGTTTCCCCCCATATGTTACCTTTTCATTATCTGTTTAGCTGTCAGATATTTCTGCTAGATGACTCACTACTGTGTCAAACAGTTGCCAAGACCAATGTTCACATATACTTTCCCCAAAGTCTTGGTTTTCGCCCTCATTTGTTTGTCTTATCTATTGACATAAATGCACTCTGTTGAACAGACTCAACAATTTTGCTTTGGGTTTTAATTCTTACCAGTCTTTGCCTAAATAATGTTGCTCCTTTTCTTTCATAAAATTTGAGAAGTATGTTTTTTCTTCTTCTCTGATTCCATAGTAATAATTGATCATCTCTCACCTAACTACCTCAGTTCTCTCACTTTGGTTTTCCATTGGTTATATCGATTGCTTTATTTCTGCCTAGCTCTCTGCTGTCAATTTCTTTCTTTCTCTTGAATCATATAACGCTTTTCAAAGGCCTAGCTTGTTTTTTCTCTAACCTAAAAAGGATGCAGAGATGTATCATAAGATTCAACATTCTAATCTGCTTTCTAAAATGAATGACTTTGCTTTTATTTTACATTATTCTTTCGCTATTTTAAGAGATAATTATGAATGCTTATAACTGTAAAGAGAAATATAGCGAAAAGAAGAACTTCCAGGAAAGCGGCACCTATTCCTTTCTTATTCTTTTCTTCCATATTTTTCAGAAGTAGTTGTCGAGTGTACCATCATCTCATGCCTCTACATGAGTATAGTGGGTAGATCCAGTAAATTCTCCAACGTGGGAGGAGCCATCATTCAGGATGGGTTGTCCTCGTCCACTCAGAGTGAGGACCGAGTCTGTTATTTTTGCTGGGTCCGCCCTCTTATGACCCAGATCCGACCACTGTTTGAAAACTTTCTTGTCTTCCTACTGCAGAAATTGTCAGTGTGTGGCCTATACATGCCATGACAAGCATGTAAACATGAAGTGGCACTATCAGACCTCTAAAATTAATCTTTAAATGACCCTAACATTCTCACTTGAGAATTCCAGAGATTTCCAGAGAGAACAGACACACAAGATTTTCGAGATTTCATTCATTTCTTTTGATTTTTTCTTACAAAGGGGGGAAAGAGCAGGTAATTACATGGCAGTGCTCACTACTACACCTGAAAACATTTGCTCTGCATGATGTGGCTAAATTCTTTTAAGTACTGACCACTCCTGCATTGTGCTGCAGCACAGAAGAATCAAGTTAGCACAATTTGGAGCTTCTGGCAGGAATCAAAACAGGAGATAGGCTTCTGGTCACATTAAACAAGTCTCTATTTATTTGATTTCAATAGCTGCCCATCTCTCATATGTAGCAGTTTAAAATAAAATAGATAAAAACAAATAATATAAAATAAAAGTACACGACAGCTGACCTTTATAAAAAAAATGTCAATGAAGCCAAGATATGGGCTCGGTCACACTTCTAGGCCTCCAGGCCCAGGCACAAAACCAGGTTTGTTAGGGCCTTGGGAAAGGCCAGCAGGGTCAGGGCTAACCTAATCTCAGATGGAATGATGTTCTACAGGGTGGGCCCCCTGGCAGAAAAGACCTTCCACATTGGCCCTGCCAGCTGACATTCAGAGTATGCTCCTCCTGCCAAACTGGGTTGGATAGATAGAAACAATTGGGGAGAGATGATCCTATAGTAGTCAGATACTAAGGCATGAAGGACTTTAAAGGTAACTACCAGCATCTTGAATTGCACCTGGAAGTATATTGGAAGCCAACACAGCTCGTGGAACAGTGGTATCATGTACACTGAAAAATGAACACTGAACCCTTCCCAAAGACCTGGGATAGGCAAATGTTGTTTGATGGTGTTGAAGGTATGGGAACTTTACTTGTAGGATGCAAGCTGTTCCCAAGTAAAGCTGCCTTTTGCAATTGACTGGTGGCGATTTTGTCAATGCCGATGGTATTCAAATAGTGCTCCAGATGTTTTGTAATTTCATCCAGGGCACCTATTAGTATTGGTACTATCTTTGCTTTCTTTTGCCACTGTCTTTCTATTTCTGTTTGCAGGTCTTTCTATTTTGTGATTTTCTCCAATTCTTTCTCTACTATTCTGCTGTCTCCAGGTACTGCAGTGTCTCCACTATTCAGACTTTTTTGTCATTCTTATTGACAGTTCTCAAGTCTGGGATGTTATATGGCAGGTGCTTGTCTGTTTGAATTCTAAAGTCCCAAACCACTTTAACTTCTTCCTTTTCTAGTACTTTGTTTATTTTGTCTCACCAGTTGTTGCTTTCAGGCAAATGGTGTTTTATTATTATTATTATTACAGTTTTATTATTTATGCAGGTAAAAACATGAACTTGTCTATTTTTTTATATTCAACTTGTTTGATACAATGATGGACAGCATACTAAAGTGAACTTGTTCTAAAGATCTTACAGGAATCAACTATTTGGGTGCCATTCTGGCTTATGTGTCGTGCATCAGAATGATTGTAAGGAATTTGGCAGTTCGTATTGGTTTTTCACTATTTATTAACATTTTCTGTCTGAGAAATCACAACATGAAAATGTGTCTTCAAAACATTTTGCTGCTTTTGGGAATTAAAGAAAAAGATGCAAGTGATGATAAAAAGTGAATTGTGAGTTTGACCAAACAGTGGATCTGGAAGTGCCTTGTCCAAAATCTGTTGGGTAGATTTGGAACTTAATATAATTTTAATTAGCTGGCTTCCATCTTGATGGGCAAAGCATTTTAATAAGTCTTAAAGCTAAGGGGTAGAGGGAGATACCAACTGGTTTGTCAAACTCTGCAAATTAAACATCATTGTTATCGTTAAAAATGCTTAGACTATATACTGAGTTTATGAGAACACAGGCCAGCAAGGGCACTGGCAAACTGGACTAGTCTAGACCAGGGGTCCCCAACCCCTGGTCCGTGGACTGGCACTGGGCCGCAGCATGCCAGAAATTAGGCCGTGCAAACAAGCGAAGCCCCATCCGCAGAATGCAGGCAGCATGCAAAACAACGCCCCCTCCGGTCTGTGGAAAAACATCTTTCCACCAAACTGGTCCCTTGTGCCCAAAAGGTTGGGGACCGCTCATCTAGACTATATTTAAACTTCATTTAACCTGAAGATAAAAGATCCTCAATCTTCTGCTTCAATCATAAATCTAAAACATTGTGAAAATCTGTAGGTGTAACCAGAGTCTGTGAGTCATGGGAAAAAGAACAGGGAAATGCTTTCCTTTCATACCCATATATTTTCAGTTGTAATTTAAACATACTTCTTGACATTCTTGTATTTTGTTTCATAAAAAGAATAAATCTTTTGATTGCTAAGCACTGGTCCACTGAAGTTGTCCTGTAGTTAAATGTTATTGTTCAGTAAATGTATGTGTAGTAGAAATGTATTAGTAGTATAAAAGATTGTTCATTTTGTTGTTATACCAGCTAAAGCAAACTGCAGATTACCTGCTGAGTTACTTAATCTAAATATTTCTTTTTGTCATGTTTTGAGTTCTTGGGATAAAGATAGTAACATGCATAAGCCACCCACTGGTTAATATTTCTTTATTAAATTTATATTGTTTGGTAGTTCAGAATAACCTACATAGCATTCTGTACTCCATTTTTTTCCAGAACAGCTACCCTACACAGGAGATTAAACAAAAAGAAAGTCAATCAGTAGGCTTCCGTGGTAGAAGCTGGACTTGATCCTTGTCTCTTACTGCTCCTAATTCAGTTTCTAAACATGGCGAACCTATGGCACACGTGCCACTGCTGGCACGCAGAGCCCTCTCTGCGGGCATGCGAGCCGTCGACCAGCTCAGCTCCACCTCCCGCCAGTCAGCTGATTTTTAGGATGTGTGTGGGGTGGGACGCATGTGGGAGATGTGCATGCATGCACGAGGTTGTACACGCATGCACGGGGTTGTACACGCATGCATGGGGTTGTACACGCATGTGCAGGGGGAGGAGGTTGCGTGCGTATGCACGGGGCGGAGGGGAGCGCGGGGAGGCGGCGCCCCCCTTGCGGCCCATTTTTGGTCCCAGGAGGCTGCAGGGAGGCCTACTAGGCTCAAAATGGGGCACGGGGAGGTCACATGTGTGGGGGGTGGGGGGAGCATGGGGGGTCATGCGCGCATGCGCAGGCCCCCCCCGCATTGCATTCTGGGTGCCGGCACGCGCTTTCGGCACACGACGACAAAAAGGTTAGCCATCACTGTTCTAACTAGTACATCCCACTGACTTAATGCTGACACAGCATCTAAATTTATATTGAAATACTACAGTACATTATAGTTGCTTGAAGGTAACATAATACAAGCATTATGTTTTCCTGATGAACATATCAAATTAAAATTTTGAACTATTTCATATACTGATACAACAGAATGGAAAGTTTCTTATGTCAGGGTTCCGAATAGCATCTGGAATTAAATCAGAGTCCGAGGCAAAGCATTCCTCTGGCGCCCCCCTTGCGGCCCATTTTTGGTCCCAGGAGGCTGCAGGGAGGCCTACTAGGCTCAAAATGGGGCACGGGGAGGTCACATGTGTGGGGGGTGGGGGGAGCATGGGGGGTCATGCGCGCATGCGCAGGCCCCCCCCGCATTGCATTCTGGGTGCCGGCACGCGCTTTCGGCACACGACGACAAAAAGGTTAGCCATCACTGTTCTAACTAGTACATCCCACTGACTTAATGCTGACACAGCATCTAAATTTATATTGAAATACTACAGTACATTATAGTTGCTTGAAGGTAACATAATACAAGCATTATGTTTTCCTGATGAACATATCAAATTAAAATTTTGAACTATTTCATATACTGATACAACAGAATGGAAAGTTTCTTATGTCAGGGTTCCGAATAGCATCTGGAATTAAATCAGAGTCCGAGGCAAATGTTTCCTCAAAGTTCCAATTTATTAACAGAGCCATGTCAGCATGGCTGGGAGAAATCCCGAATCTGAAGCCTTCGGGGTTTCTCCACCCAGTTGAAAGTTCAAGCCTTTGTCCCCACACCCCCAAGTTCATCACATGAACCAATCTTCATTGCTTCATCTTCTGGTAGCTTGGTTGGAACTCCACCTTCTTCCGTGCAGGTGCAGGACAAAGGATGACCTTGACAATCTAGAAGGAATTTGTTGTGGCTACATGCAGACATCCCTCATGCAACTGCCCCTCCCAAATTCCCAT
>QLTV01000972.1:6595797-6607675 GCA_003457575.1 Thermophis baileyi
TACAGCACAATGAAGCTAATTTTTATTCTGAAAGATTTAATTGTTTAGGGCACACACATATTTTCAAGATTTATGATTCATAATAAAAATTATTATTAATAATAATAAATAAATAATAATAATAATAATAATAATAATAATAATAATAATAATAATAATAATAATAATAATAATAATAATAATAATAATAATAATAATAATTTAAAAATAAAAACAAAAACTGTAACTTTGATGTTTGTATCCTTACGATTTATATTGACTGTTTCCTAATGTGATTTGATTGCTTATTTATACCCTATGACTATCATTAAGTGTTGTACCTTATGATTCCTGACGAATGTATCTTTTATTTTATGTAGACTGAGAGCATATGCACCAAGACAAATTCCTTGTGTGTCCAATCACACTTGGCCAATAAAGAATTCTATTCTATATTAGAAGTCCTGGGTGGAGCCAATTGAAATCAGTCCCCATCTTTATTTCACTCTGTTTATTATGGATAGGAAGGACCTGAGTAATAGGACCTATCTATGTAGTTTTAAGTCCTAAATGCCCTCATAAGATCTATTTGCAATAATAATGTTTTTATTTACTAGCCAGCAACTAGTATAGGAATTCTGAGGAAACTTCCATCTGGGTAGGTAATTTATGTGTAGAAATATACATTAATTTGGTTCATCCATTTGATTCTGATACTCCCCTGTGTGCTATAACTACAGGACTTATGCTTCAACCATAATCCCATGGATAAAGAAATATTCTAAGAGAAAATTATCATTCTTGGTTCATTTGGTGTCGCTGCTCTATGGAAACATAGCTGATAAGCAAGTTCTTATTTGTACCATTATGCCATATTGTAAAGAACAGAAAATTCACAAAGTAGGGAATTTTTATTGTTAAATAAAACAGCTGGTGTCTTTTTTTTTTTTTAAAAAATACCACATCTGCTTTTTAAGTCTCAGTACCACTCTAGAAAATTAATGTACGACATACTTCAATGTGCATGTCTATAAACATGTCATGTTTATAAGGACTGATTCCAATGCAATATTTTGGCTTGTTCCTTGGAAAATATGCCACAAAAACATCTGTGTTGGAATGAAACTATATAGCTTTTTTGTGTTTGGGTTGGAGACTAAATTGTGACTATCTTTGCCTCCCATCAGTATATTTTGTATTTTGTTTTATAAATAATACTTTTGCATTTTGATAAAAGCATTCCCTATCCAAAAAAATAGTATCACTTGGTCATGCATGACTTGGTTTACCCCATTCTCTCTACCTGTTTACTTTTCATATAATATTTTTGTAGTCTGATCACAGTTCATTCTCTCTGAATGAGCAAAACACTCAAATGTACTTACACTCCCTTTTTTATTCAATTCTTATCCTTAATTTACTCAATTCTCATTCTTAAATCATCCACCATTCTTGACCCTCTAATTTCTGGTTTAACTCCTCACATTAAGTGCTTCATTCCCAGCAAATTTTACTTATTTTTGTTTCTCCTGACATATCCTCACGTTTTAGCCAACAACATGGTATTATCTGCGTAGCTAAATACACACAATCATATTCCCAGTCTTTCATATCACGTTACATCATACAATTTAATATTTACTGCAAATCGTTTGAGTTTTAGCCAACAAAATATCATCTGCATATCAAAATGCACAATCACATTCCCAGTCCAGTGAGAAGCGAAATGTCTCCAAGCAAAAACAAAGGAAGTCCAGTTGCCTTTTGAAAAAGAACCTTTGGGACTTTCCTTATATAATTATGCAACAAACTAAGGTGGCATCACATAATCTTTTCTTACTCTATCCTCAGTGGCAAACCATTCACTAAGCATCTCATTTAATTTCATACATGCTTTTCTTCCGTTTATACCATTCTTACTAAACTCAGTAAGCCACCTTCAATTCCATGCCAAGCAAAACATTCCATAATTCAAGGCTATTCATTTTGTTATATATCTTCCCTAAATCAAGCGATCTAGAAGAACTGTTAGAACTTCTAATAAGACTGATGAACAACATCCAGGAGACAAAAATAAATATACACAGGAAGAAGCATGTAGTATTTTGATTTACAAAGAAGAGAATGATCCAAGGAAATCTCAAGCATATAGACCAATTTCTTAATTGAATGTCAAGGAAGAGCCGAGGTGGCGCAGTGGTTAGAGTGCAGCACTGCAGGCTACTTCAGCTGACTGCTAGCTGCAGTTCGGCGGTTCAAATCTCACCGGCTCAAGGTTGACTCAGCCTTCCATCCTTCTGAGGTGGGTAAAATGAGGACCCAGATTGTTGGGGGCAATATGCTGACTCTGTAAACCGCTTAGAGAGGGCTGTAAAGCACTATGAAGCGGTATATAAGTCTAACTGCTATTGCTAATTATATCCAAGAGTCAATATTTCTTCAGTTGTACCATCTATACCTTACCATTCCTCAATACTCAGAGCATATATAACTTTTTTTTTCATCCACCTTTTTTGATCACTAAAAATATAGAACATTCATTTTATTTTTACTTTGACATATGATTGCATCCAGGAATAGTTCCAAGAATTGTTAATCTATGTCCTCGCTTATGGAACAATAGAAATCTTAAATAAGAGTCTTACAGAAATAGTCAAGATATAAATTTAGCCTGCAATCTTATCCTCATTGGACCCTACTGAACTCAGTGGTGATTATGGGATAAACATATATAGAAATTCTATATTTACAAATGTTATTCTGATTACAGTAGAACAATAGAAATAGAAGAAAAAACACAGTCATTTCCCTTTTGATGCATCTTATCTGGTGCCAAAAACTAATGGATTCTTTTACCGGAAATTGAAAATTAAAGAGGATGAGTCAATATAATATCCAAGGTTTTATACTATGCATTTAACTTAAATAATGAATGCTAAATCCAGAGACAGCCAATCAGCTGCAATATTGTCTTGGCAATAATCTTTCTCACTCATACTCATGGGGTCTTTTTTTAAAATGTCATTAAATAATCGGAATGTCAAAATAGGGACTGAAGTAGTCTTTGAAAGGAGAAACAAAATAAAGCATTGTACTGACACTAAGTTTAAAATATGTTTTTTTTTCCATTTTAAAACACAAAATTATACTTCTAGAAAGGAATAAGCCAAACTGCCTATAATATAATAGTACATTTATTTAATGTCAAGTACAACAGAACAAGTTTTGCAGAGTTTTTGAAATAAAAAAAGCAAAAGTTATTGAATTACTGAGCATTAGCTTCACCATGAAAGATATGACCAGGACAATTTTTCATTCAGACTCTACTGTAAGGAATGGGAGAGAGAAATCTATATTTTGATGCTTCTAGAGAGGCAGAATTCAATTGTATTCAAGTTAGACAAAAAATACATTTAGAAAATGTAAAAATAGAATAATGATCTCTCCTGGGAAAAAGTCTAAGAAACATCCAGGAATAGAAAATTCTTGACAAGCCAAGAAGTGGTAAGACAAGAAAAAATTATTTTAAATACAACTCCATTAAAGGAATATAACAGTGAAATACATAGTTGTTAGACCTGACAGTATTTGAGTAATCATATGTGATTTGTATACACTGGAATACAATGGGTTATTCCCAGGTGGTGTTAATCATATTTAGTTGACATAAAAATCAGTGGAATATTAGTCATGACAAATGCAAATTAATTTCAATGAAATTTAAGTACTTTAATGCTAGATGAATCATAGATGGTTATATATAAAGTAAGAATATGTCAAGAGGTGTTTTTTTTTCATTTTCCAAGTGGTATTTTACTAATTTCACTCTTGACAAATAAACATGTGACATGATCTAAAATTCTAATTATAATGTACAGGTAGTCCTTGATCACAATTGAGCCCAAAATTTATGTTGCTAAGCGAGACAGTTGTTAAGTGAGTTTTGTTCCATTTCACAATCTTTCTTGCCACGGTTATTCAGTGAATCACTGCAGTTGTTAAGTTAGTAACAATGTAAAGTAAATCTGGCTTCTCTATTGGCTTTGCTTGTCAGAAGTTTGCAAAAGGTGATCACATGACCCTGGGTCACTGCAGCCATCATAAATAGCCAGTTGCCAAGCGTCCAAATTTTGATCACGTGACCATGGGAATGCTACAGTGGTTCTAAGTGTAAAAAATGGTCCTAAGTCACTTTTTCAGTGCTGTTGTGACTTTGAACGGTCACTGAACAAATGGTTGTTTAGGTTGAGGGCTACCTGTAAATCTCCTCACACTTTCCATTCGATAAAGAAGTTCCTAATTATGACTTTTAAAATGTTAAATCAATTCAAATCTGAAAGTGAATAATAATAAGTGAAGCTTTGATGCAACTACAATTCTTATTTATAATCGTAAAACATATATTCAAATGCAAATTGTTTATCCATTTTGGAGGCCACACACACACACACACACACACGTATACGGTAAATTTCAGTTAACATCTGGGTGTGGGGATTAATATAAGTATCATTTAGTAAAAAGGAAGGACTAGGGCTAACATTAACACTGCAAAAATCAGTAGGTGGAAAACGAGATGGTTTAAGCTGAATGTTTATGTGGAAACCAGATATAGCCATGTTTGTGTTTTAATGTAGCCATAGGGACTTAAAGCTAAACAAGCCCAATGAATGTGAAAATTCCCTTTGTATTCCAGTTAATGTTCAGACAAAATGTATAAGATCAGATTTAACTCTTGCTTCTTCCCCCCATTGAAACAAAATTCATTTTGGGGGGAAAAATAGGAAAAAGAGAAGTTAGGAAACTGTCAAAGTATGCTTTCTCATTTTCTTTAACAAAGTTGTTGAGAAAAGGAGTCTTTGGAGCCAAATTCTGCTCTTTTGTTCAGGCAGCCAGAGTTTGTACAGCTGCATGATTTGTGGAGATAACATTTAACTCTTTTCTTGCAAAATTAGAAAGAAGGTCTGTAACGTGCCTCTTTTCAGATGGGGCTTATGTGTTTCTGAAACACAGACTCCATATTATATCTATATTATTTTAATTGTTTTGGAAAATATGTTGAGGCAGATTCAGATGTGACAACAAGCCACAGTTTGATCGTAGTTTGAAATGATATCCCATAGAGGAAAATTGGTGAACGTGTGTGTGTGTGTGTGTGTGTGTGTGTGTGTGTGTGAGAGAGAGAGAGAGAGAGAGAGATAGGGGAGAATGGGGGGGGGTGTGTGTGTGTGTGTGTGTGTGTGTGTGTGTGTGTGAGAGAGAGAGAGAGAGAGAGAGAGAGAGATGGTGAGAGAGAGAGAGAGAGAGAGAGAGAGAGAGAATGAATGAGAATAAATATTCATTTGGGTCCTCTTTTCACTCATACAATTACTTTAAAAATGTTCACTCCTTTTAATTATAAAGCTGCAGTAATATACGGTACATTTCCTATAAAAGGAGCCAAGATACTATTTTCCAAAAGAATTGAATAAATGTTTTCTAGCAGCTGATAGGGCAGTACAGGAAGAGAGAAGAGAAGTAAGGACAAAAGGTCCTGGTAAGCCATGCACTCTGGCTACCTGGAAACTATTAGAACAAATAAAACATCTCTTATTGAATGTTCATATTTTACTCCAAGGAGTTAAACATTCAGAGCAGTACTAGATGAGCCAGATGGTCTTTCACTGTAACATTGTTCATATTGTTTATATTACCGTGTTGCAAGTACAGCGCCTAATTTACCTTTTATGGGAAAAAGCATTGAAAATTGACCACAGATGTACATAACCAGGAATGATGGCTGAGTAACACTTACCAAACCTTCCTAACAGACTTGATCCCACAGATAAAGAGTGAATACTGAAATGTTGGCGATGCTGCAAGAGAATTCTCTAACATTGCCTATTTAAGTCTTTGCTTTAGAGCCTTGAACTTAAGTGTTAGGTCTGAAATAAATCAGATGTGATTTGTTTCACTCTTAGGCTTTCACATTTCATTCCTTTATGCATCATCGTGTGTGTATAGAACATGATTCATATAAACCTTACATAAATTATCTTTCTCCCTTGCCCCTTTTAAAGTAGGCAGGCTGAGAAGCCAAGTGTATTGACTTCAAGTACAGTTCCTAATTAAAAAGAAAGGGTATGGTTCAGGATTTTTTTTTCTTTTTGTGCTGTGTAACAGAAAGCATACACCTGCTATTAATATAGCTTTGATTTCAATCAGAAGCTAAGCTTGTGCCAAACCAATTAGGCAGACTGTTGCTTATTTTTAGTCATAGGTCTCTGGATTAGCACTATAAGTTCAAAAACCTATCTGAATAAAACTGTTTCCCCCCCCTCTCCCTTAGATGGGATCAAACCTCGATTCTGCGATTTGTAAATGCATAAATGAGAAATACAAATGAAAAGCTGTGCACTCTGTTCTGTAAAATCCTTTTGTTTCTTATCATTTTCCTTTATATCTTTCATTTCCTTCCACTTACTGATGGTTAATGTCAGGTCATTTACTTCTGGCTGGAGGGTTCCCTTTTGGACTGCATTTGCATGCAGGTGCTCTTCCAAATGCCCAGCTGTTCAAACTTGCCTAACCCTTTGGGAGTTGCTCCGGCCAAATTTATCAACTTCTTTCAGAGGCAAGAGCCACTGAGGGTGAAAATCCCAAGGGAGCATAAGCAAATGGAAACTGAATGAGAGAATCTCTCATCACAGGGCTAAACAGATTGATTGTATTTATCCAGGCATGAAGCACCATTCAGAAACCAAACCTTCATCTATGAACAAGGCAGATATCTCAAAAAAGTAAGCCAATCTGCATATCAAGGCACATGGGATATATATGGATCATAAGAGGATTAAATGAAAATTGTTCCAGAAGAAATGATCTCAAGATCAAAACTCAATAGCAATGTCTGAGAGAAGCCAAAATCTTTCCCATTTAACTTGTTTTTACTGTAAACACTTATTTCTTGCCTTGATTTTTTTTAAAAGCTGAGCTAATAAAAAGACTATTGCATAAATGAAAACAGCACAGCTTGGAAGTGCTTCAAAAGGGCAAAAAGATGCTTCAGAATGGGGTGTATGAAAATGTGGCCCCTGCCTCTAACCCCCTAATGTAGTCACACCTTTTCCTGGGGTTGCATGGTTGCCACAACTGGCCCACAATCCCAGGAAAATGTGCATTTAAAGAGTTTCACACAGACACGTGTTACTTTCATGTTCCCATGGTGCTTCGAGCATCTTTTAGGTTTTTTTAAATCTGTAATACTGCATATCTTACTATCCTTTTTTCCTAATCATAATCATTTTAACATGCTGTATTTAACATAGCACACAATGATTGATTGTGAGTAAAACAATGCAAGCATAATAATATTAAAAATGATTAATCCCTAGAAGGTCAACCATGAGCTAAAGACACTAGAATCAAGGCAACAATTGTAGTTGGAAATCTATGCACCAACATGCTCTTTTTAATATAATTTTATTGCTGCAACATTCTTTTTACAGTAGTCAAACCATCTGTTAATTATGTAGACCAACTCCCAAATAATTTCACTTTCAACACATTGGCCTGCCTATTTCATTGCATACTAGATTGTACTAGGCCAACTCTGATTCAGTGATTCCCAAAGCACTCGTTTTTTTTTACTCATCATAAAAAGGGAAATACTACCTCACCATTGTTTTACTTCCTATTAGCTATTTTAACTTGTTCTTTTGACTTTTTGCTGCCTTCTGTTAAAAACCCTTAATCTTCTCAGATGCAGGCTGCCTTAGTTTGCATCCGTTACCATTCAGCTATTTCTTTGTCTCATTGCAGGTTCCTGTTGGGTTTTCTGTACCCTCTAGAGAAGGCCAGGATTTTGCAAACAATTTTTTAGTCATCTGTCAGTGTTATTTTAACATACTAGTTGTGTTCATTGGGTGATGACTTAAGAAGCTGGGAGCTGTGAGGATATTTTTAAAAATGGTAGGCACTTTGCATTTTACATATTTTACATGTTTTGTGAAAACACCCTGGAACTAAATATTTTCCCCTCTATTATAACAAAAGTTGCTTGATCTGAAAACGAAAGCAGATCTGTTCTTCCCAAATTCAAGGAGATGGAACTGATGGACCACCTATTAGTATTAAACTACAACTTCCAGCATGCTGGTGGATGTTACTAAAGCGGAGTCCTTGGTTGTCTCTGAACTTGGTTATTTGCTTGCAGATAACATCATCAGTGCAAGCAAATAACCAAGCTCATAGATTGCCAAGAATTCCATAGTTCAACCTTGGGCTACATATATTCTTTTTTATTGTTACTGAAGTGTTGTATAGCAATCTCTGGAAGACCATCTGTATAACAGATGACCCTTCTGAGTCTGAGGTTGGGGTCACATGCATCATCAGTTTGGAGTTTCTATGCCCATGTAAGAGACCAAAGTCCAGCCCCCCCCCCCATGAAGTTCATTTACTTTTATGTGGCATCAATTTTCCTTGATCATTAGTAAATCGGATTCTTGTGTATAGGTTGCATGGAGTAAACTCATAGTGCTTTTGAATTCTATCCTGTCTCTTGATTTCCTGCACCTGACAACCTGTTTCTAGGCCATAGGAAATTAAGGTTAGGAACTGAAAACCATGTAATATCTGGTTTTAGTAATGACATTTAAACTTGTAAGGCCCTCACACACCATCTGGCCAGCCCAAGTAACACAACAGTGATTGCTTTCACTGGTATGCACTGCCACCAACTCCTTTTTTTCCTTTTTAAATGAGAGATATCAGAGCAACGCTTTGAATTATCCAGAATAAATAACATATACACACACAGTATCCCTCTGTCTATTTACTACATTATAGACAGAAGTTTTTAGAATATTTTATTCCATCCTGAAATGGGCCTTCTCACTGCCACACTACTCCCAGGAAATTTCCAAGATCTTGCATTTAGCAAGATCTTTTCTACCTATTTAACCTCAAAAGGAGGTGGAAATTGCATCTGAGAATTTGGTCAACTGTCCAAGAATAGTAGAAGATAGGCGTTTTCAATTATATATGTATCTTCTAATGTAGAACGTTGCCTGCTCAGAGATGCCCATACAAAAAACCTTGATGCTTGAGGGAAAATGCTTCTTCCAGTTTGTACCTAACAAAATATTATGGTCTGAAAACTGAGGCAGGGGAGAAATCTGCAGTGAATTACTTAGGAGAGGAACATCCTGATTTTGGAATGTTTCTCTCAGGAAGTTGGCTAGCATCAGTATTGGTTTCATTTCAGTACCAGGAGAAAGCTCAGGTATTATTTTTGCAATCAGAACTTAAAAGTTAGGGGACCCTATCATTCTTTGTAAAAGCCTATGTCTCTATTTATTATAGTTATTTATATTTAATTAAGTATTGTGATTTTCATTTCACTTTATTTTATTACATACTTTATGGATTATAATCCACCTTGAGTTATTTGGAGTATGTGGCATTGTGAACTCTGTACAGATAGTCCTCGATTTGCAACAGTTCATTTAGTGACAGTTCAAAGTTACAGTGGCACTGAAAAAAGTGATTTATGACCATTTTTCACAGTTACGACCATTGCAGCATCCCTATGGTCACATGATCAAAATTCAGGCTCTTGGCAATTGACATATTTATGTGATTCATGTGATCACCTTTTGCAACCTTCTGAGCAAGTAAAATCAATGGGGAAGTTAGATTCACTTAACAACCATGTCACTAATGTAACAACTGAAGTGATTCACTTAACAACTTCGGCAAGAAAGGTGGTAAAATGTGGCAAAATTCACTTAACAAATGTCTCACTTAGCAACATAAATTTTGGGCTCAATTGTGGTTGTAAATTGAGGACTACCTGTATATATGTGTATATACACCTATATATCCATTTTTCAAAGAAAGTTAGAATGCATTCCATTGAAAGTGTGTGTGTGTGGATGGATGGATGGATGGATGGATGGATGATAGATAGATAGATAGATAGATAGATAGATAGATAGATAGATAGATAGATAGATAGATAGATAGATAGATAGATAGATAGATAGATGATAGATCTGGGTATAAAACAAAGAATAGCATAACCTAATTACATAATTATATACAGTAAATAAGGATAGAGTTCCAAATCTATCTATTCTTATATACTGCATGTATTGTACTATTCTTTGTTTTATATTCAGCAGTTCCGAAACAACTTAGATGTCTGAGAAACTATCATTCTTTGAGCTATTTCATATGGCTTCAACATGAAATTGGATGAATGTGCTGTTTATATTCCCTTGTGCCTTACTACCATGAGCAAACAGACACCAACAATGAAATTATCAAAAAAATGCTGGTGAAAGTCTACTTACATAATGGAAATTATGATGAGAGCATCTTCTTATATCAAGAATAACTCGCACGTGTGTTCTAGCCAGCCTGAGATTGCTGCCAAGATTAAAGGTTTGAGCTAATGCATATATATAGTCTAACTAAAATTTTGACTCTTTTTCATTGCTGAGATGGCAGCCACATATTTATGTGTGCACAGAGAAAACGTTAGATGCAAAACATGAAGGGAAAGCTTTTCTCCAATTCAACATTCATTGAACATGCTGAATTATTAATACCACTTAGAATATTGATACATTTTTATAAGACTGTTGTTAGAGGCACGGTGCAAAATTTCCTTTCTAATTTTATGGTTTTTCCCTCCCCTCCTATTCATCATTTTAGATTTAGAAGACTCTGACAACAATGATATACAAATATTTCTATATAAATCACAAAACTGTTTAGGAGCAGAGATCAATAAATAGGTTGTGATCCCGTAAAAAGTTATATACTGGCCCATGACAAATTCAGTCTGAATAAAGGAAAGAATGTAGGGTAAAGGCTGCAAAACATTTAATTAACCGGTAATTTGTTTGTTCATTTAAATGTCAACACAAAAACTCTACTGTTTCTATATCTTTTGCATGTTCCACCTGGTCACATTGCCTCAGAAACAAAAGGAAACAAAAGGAATTTTTAAACCAAAAAAGGGTTTAGTGGTGTTAGCAGGACAAATAGACCTTTTAGCAATCTCCCAGAATTATTGGGATTTCACTTCATTTGTGAAGAATAAAAAAATAAGGATAGTAGACCCATAACAAGGAAGGTATGCAAAAGAGAAACAAGTAGGGAAAAAAATAGAAGGTTTTGGAGTTGCCAATAACTTAGAAAGATCCAAATGCAGTCTTAGAACAAGATTGGAAAAACAGACGGAATATGGTTTCTGGAATTATTTCCAACCTGTTAACCAGCAGTGGCCATATCTTTGTATGTAATATGTATGTGCATATATGTAATATGTAATAAGCATGTGACAAACAAGGAGAAAGGAGACTTAGAGTAGAAGAGCCACCAGCTTTCCAAATTGCTGTCCTATATGGACATATTGAGAAAAAAAATTAGGATTTTGTATTCTCTCCCAGTTGGTTAACCAGATTCAACCCATTTCCAAACCTTACCTTCCATTTGGTGGCTTCTCCAAATCTGATCATACTCTGTTCTATTTTGGGTGAGCGGTCCTAGAAACAGACGAGGTCTGAAGTCTCTTTCTGCATCTTTCTGCATCTCTGGACCCCTACATGATTGGATAACTGCGTTCCTGTCAAACAGACAACAAGTGGTTAAAATAGAGAGTTCTCTATCAAATCCTGCACCTGTCAATAGTGGTATCCCTCAAGGCAGCGTTCTAGGACCAACACTCTTCATACTTTACATAAATGACCTTTGTGATCACATTATAAGCAACTGCGTTCTCTTCGCCGACGATGTCAAACTATTTAACACCACAGACAATGCTACTACCCTTCAGAAAGACCTTGACTATGTATCAGAATGGTCAAACAAGTGGCAACTTCAAATCTCAATCAACATATGCTCTGTC
>QLTV01000972.1:6611277-6626528 GCA_003457575.1 Thermophis baileyi
AGGAAGGAAGGAAGGAAGGAAGGAAGGAAGGAAGGAAGGAAGGAAGGAAGGAAGGAAGGAAGGAAGGAAGGAAGGAAGGAAATACTTTATGTCCTCCCTAAAATAATTTTTATTTTCACCATTTTATGGCTAAAAGTATCATAATACGTGAATTTGATCTGTTGTGATAAATTTCAAAAAGAGAAAAATTGCCAGATTTCTTTAAAATAATCTTTATTTGCAAAATAATAAAAATACTAAATGGCCATATTGCTATGTATACATTGGAAGCACATTGCTTCTTGTGCAATTAGTGCTCTGAAGTATATAGTTATTCAATTGGAAAATACATAATTTGGGGGGAAATGTATTTTCTTTCCACTACTATCTGGATTTTCTCATGGCCTAGATAATTTTATCCTATTAACATCAAACATCTAGGTAACTTTAGAATCTTGCATCTGCATTATTTCTAGGAAGGCATAATATAATTGGTAATGACAGTAATTGGCATTATATGGTTTAATTCAATTTCCTCTTCAAGAAACAAAACCTTTTAACCAACCATTCCAGTCCTATTTCTATATTTATTTATTTGTTATGTTACTAAAAGTGCTATACGGCAGATATTGTATTCATCAATTTTCACAAATTAACCTATTAGTATTATGTTACTCTGACGACCAAAATCATCTCACAAAGTTTTCATTCCTTATTGATAAAGTTTCAGTTTTTAATTAAGATGCTAATTGGATGGGAGAAAAAAACATAAGAAATGGAAAGAACAGACTTCATGTAAGACTGAGAACTTTTTTTTTTTCTGAGACAGGGATATCACAGGAACATCTTGTACCCTAAATAAATGCGATAGAGGAAATTGAAATGTTTTTCAAACATCATAAATGTAATTCTATTCCTCTGAAATTTTAGGTGAGATCGTCTGGATGTTTCAGCTTTGGAACTGATTATATAATTGATTTGCTATGATGTAGTTCAGGAGGTGGTAAAATCAGACTTTTTAAAAAGCCCTCCTTATGGAGCTCTGCAATTTTAACTGAAGTTTAGCACTTGTACTATTGTTACATATTTAATTCCTTAAAATATGAACTGAAAATGAAATATAGCAAGACATTGGAAAAGGCAGAACATAGAAGAAGAGTTTTCTCACGCATTAGCCTGGTCTTGCTACCATCCCTGCTTTCTACCAGTACTCCAGCTCACTGAGGCTGGGTATACTGGATAGCCTCCATCACCCCAGAGACCAGCCAATAATAAGTATTGCTTCTACCACCAGACAAGTTCTCTACCACCACGCTAGCATCTGGCAGCCCAGCACTCAGCAGCTGATGGGTGGCTCCAATCCAGCATATGCCACGGTTATTGGTATCATTGCTATGGCTACCACCAAGAACTAATTTCTGGATCTAGCCAGTCAGCTCCAGCTCTAGCTTCCTCTCCAGCTCTTGGACCATTTTTTGATTCTAATTTTGAATGGTCTCCCACAGGACCATTCCTCACCAACTGCTCTGGAGGCGCCAATTATCCCTCCTGCTAATTGCCACTGAAAGCTCCAGAAGATCCTCTCTGCTCCTTCCACAACCTTCATCCCCCAACCCTCCCAAACATACTCAACCATTTAACTCCGGTGCCTGTCACAGATTACCATCTTGCTTTGGCACCATTACAGAAAAAGAAAAAAGGGGACTCAGCTGACCCTATCACATGATCTCTCCTTTGTTGAGAGTAATGTGTGACAAATAGAGAAATACAGAAAAAGAGGGGGAAATCTCAGAGATGCTTGAAGCTGCTCAGATTTTTCATAAACATGCTTTTCAGAGAGAG
This sequence comes from Thermophis baileyi, assembly GCA_003457575.1. Classification (NCBI taxonomy): domain Eukaryota; kingdom Metazoa; phylum Chordata; class Lepidosauria; order Squamata; family Dipsadidae; genus Thermophis; species Thermophis baileyi. Next base: position 6,613,099 of record QLTV01000972.1, read on the forward strand.
TTTGCCTGTTTCTGAAAAGAGAGGAGAAAGAGAAGGAAACTAAAGCAGGAAATTGTGTTATCAGTTTTCCCTTCCACTTTGCAAGTTTGTCCATTATTTGTCTTTGAGTGATGTACTGAGAACTACAAACAGTTAGGAGCAGGATCTAAAGACAGAGCCCAAAAGTTACATTACAATCAAAGTACTCATTGACTATGCAGGTTAAGATATAAATCAATTTTTTGAGCAAGTCATAATCCACACATAATCTAAATCATTGGGGATGCTTGAAACGTCACACTAAACCGAAGCACATGAATCAGTCATGTATAACATGTAGTTGACATATTTACCTGAATGTCAGTGTGAAGACCTGCAGATTGGTTTGAAATTATTAAATAGAGTGAGGTACTTTTAAACCTCTTCTTCTGTGTGAGGGCATAAATAGGAAATGGAGAGGAGAAAAACAAAGGAGGTGAAAGAGAAAAAAAGCAGGCAATCCAGGAGAGAAGAAATGGATAATTTTGATAGTTGTATTATGAGGGAAGATATTGATCAAGCAGTGAAAAGAGAACTGAAGGAAAAAAAGGGGGGGAGTTTACCTTGTGCTGCTCCCTGGTTTTTCAGTATATGCACTCCCAGCCTTCACTGCTGCTATAATAATATTCATCCTAATAAAATTTAATGACTGAAGAATTCTGTAAGCTCGTTGGATAAACGATGTTGCACAGTATGTCAAACGTTCAGCTTTCCAGAATGAAATTTTGCCAAAATGAGACTGGCAAACTTTGTTTGCTCTGCAGATGGTGTACGAGTCTCTTGTGGTATCATATTAAATTATATAGGCAGTCAGTCAACTCTATAATGCATTGAGCTTAGAGGTGCAATATGCATTGAGTGTTCTGTCAAGAAATGGATTCGGAAGCATAATACAGCTATGCAAGAGAGCAAAAGAGAGAGCGGTTAAGAAGAGGACTTCTTAGCTGTTAAAATGATGACTTGGATAGTGTACAATGGGATGTGGAGCATTTTGCCTCAAAGGTAAGGGATGCTGCACTGCTTGCTGATTTTTTTTTCCAGGCTTATTGCTGTGCCTGATTATCTGTCCAAAGGATTTGGATATTTTCTTTTGGTTGCTACATTTTAATTTTTCTGCTAGCTAATACTGTGTTTATGTTGCTGTGATATTGTGGTAGTAACAGCTATTGAGGTCAACAGTTTAATGAAATTACCTCAGATAACCTGAAAAATGTGGGGGGGGGTTTCCTTTCCAAAGAAATGTGGAATATTAATCCCAACAATCTCAGATCAGCAATAACTAAAATGCAGGGCCATACAAAAGAAACTTGGAAATAGGTGTTTTTCATAATGTAGCCCCCTCCCAACTCTGTCAAAATTGCTTCATGTTTTAGAATAACAACGTTTTGTTTTTTTTTTTTATCACCAAGCACTTTTTAATTTCAGGCCCTCTTTATTCTGGGAATAGCTGGCCTCTCACAGTTGTGCATTATTATTTCTGAACGTGTTTGATGAAGCTTCCCAATGCGAAGATCAGGAAGCCCTTTGAATGTGTTCAAGAGCCTCTATTGTGAACAGCTGCATGTGTCCTTCATGCTTTAACACACACAGAAAAATCAGGAAAATATATTGGATAAACTAATATCATTGTGCATGTTTATGGTATTTAAAGCTGAAGTTTTTAAAGAGTGAATTTCCTAGCTGGAAAGAGAATAGTTGACAGTGATAACAGTCCTACTACTGGCGTTAAATGATACGTGCTGAATGTGTGCATTCAGATTATTTCAGAATCACAGTGGGGTTGGATGTAAATCCTCATGAGCAGACTTCCCAAATGGGTTGTCCTACTGGAAATGGGAAAAGGTAATTTTTGCCAATCCCATCTTCTTCCAGTGCTAACCTGGAGGAATAGGTGGTCCTCCAGAGAATATGAGAAGTGGTACAAAAGGCTGCAGAGTAAAAGGAAAATTGATCAAATTCTTCTTTGCTTCAGTACGGCTCTTGTTCCTGCATTCCCATTCACAGAAAGACTACCCTGGAAACAACCTAGCAGGACTTGTCAGAGTTTCAGACTAAAACACAAAATGTGATTCAGAAGGCATGTGTGCATGTGTAGCGCTATTGGAACCACCTTAAAACCAGCTGTGTTTTTTCTTGGGCTCACACTGCTGCTTTCCGCAGTTGAGGCACAACCTCAGGAAAAGTTGTACTTGGATATTGGTTTTTATGTCAGGTGCTATCTATGTGCCCAATGAAAAATCCAGTCTATATTTAGACCTTTGAATCTGGCTCTTCTTTCAACCTTAATATTTAAGAGCATTGAAACATCACCTGCACACTATAGATTCAGGTTTTCTGTTTAAAAGATACATGCATACCAATTATAAACCCAGCTTTTCTATGTTGTTATCTAGGATTTCTTCTCTCTTCTTCCCAAAATTCACCCAAACCCAGCCAGTTTTGCCATTTGAGAATCTAGTCATGAAAGGCAAGGATTGGGGGCTTAGACCCTAACCCTAAAGCTTTTTCCTTTTAAATGATGGATTTCTTAGTCACCTTTGAAAACTGTGATTTTCCCAAAGTGATTTGTAATATAAAATATACTAAGATCAAATAAAATAGGGTGTAGGTGTGACAGCATATTAAAACAATTAGTTTAAATAAATACAAACACAAGTATATGCGTTTGAATCCTCTTTTACAATAATTTCTCTTTCAACTCCTACTTTTTTTTGTTCATCAGAATGAAAAGTTGGATAAAGTAAAAGTCTTCAATGTGAGCAGCCCTGAGAGGGAATCTAGTACAAGTTGGAAGCCCCCACTCTGCCCTGTGCTTGGATATTGTTGTTCCTGTTGGCCTCACAATTGTCTTTTTTGTGATCTTTAATTTACTGTTTTTGCTATTGTAATTCCACTGTTTTGTTATTCTCTTTTATTACTTTATTTTTTCTGCAAGAGGCTATAAACCGCTTGGATTGAAGTGCAGTATTTATCCCAATCAGTCAGTCAGTCAGTCAATCAATCAATCAACTATTTGTGCTTTCTCTCCCCTCTTCCCCCCCCCCCCCCCCCCCCCCCCTCCCTCCCCAGCCCTGCCTGGGGCCCCCCCTCCCCAGCGCCGGCCCCCTCCCTCTCCCCCAGTGCCCCCCCCCCCCCCCCAAATTGACATACCAATTTCAGGGTCCAATTTTTTTTTTTTGTCCTTATACTCGGGTGGTGAAAAGTTTCATTCAGCCTTTTCTACATAGTATCTTCTTCTAGGTATCATCAACTTCAGTTTGGCTGTTTTAGCACAAAATTGCGAGTTGAAATCCAGGACAACTGGGAGACCCCAGAATGTGTAAAGATGGTTGAGGAATTTTCTAATTAATAGAATTTCTTTCATGGTCATAGCAACATGCTGTCTTAGGTCATCTTTATGGCAAGAACTTTTTAAGGGTTTGAGACTTCAAAAACTGCCCCCTTCAAGCCTCTGGATCAGTACTTTATTGTGCAATCATACACGAAACATCCACATTTTGTTATATGTTGTAAACTACTTGAAGTTGTTTTTTAATCCAGCAATATAGAAATATAATAAATATGATAACACAACTTGGGAAACAAGGAGGGTTGCTATACACAAGTCATATTTTGTTTTTCTCTTTTCAGGTGAAAATACAAGTATAAAAGTAAAGTATAAAAGTAGTATTGAAGTTATAATGAGAATGAAATTAATTGTCTTGGCCAGAATAATAATTACATAGTTAGCATCTTATGTTACTCTTTCCTTTAATCAATATCGTTGTAACATTGATTGGCTCCATATAATCGAAGGTAGAACAAAACAAGGATGGAATAAAATAGTGAGCAGTTGAAAAAAATTCAAGGTGCTAGGCCCTTAATTTGCATTATATTCCAAACAATTCTGTGCTGTTGTTTTTCTGACTTCTTATTAGTTATGTTTTATTTAAAAGAGACATTATGCAACCATGGAAAATGGGCATTTCTGAGAATAAGTAGTAATGCATCATCATCAGATTGATGCCTGTTGTTTGCATACTGTATTCACTTTTAGAAGTGATTGGCTTGGAGTCAGCAATTAATGGATGTGGGACTCAGCTCTGCTACAGATGGTTTTCTGAAAAATATTTTCAGTTGTAAACATATCTCCTCTTCCTTCCTTTATCAAGTCTTTTAAGAATGAATGGACATTTATTGCTTAACAATGTATGGTTTACATTCTGAAGATACTGTTTTTAATGAACAGCTCATAAACAGCCATCTGTGTAATTGCAAATATATTTCTATGGTGGTTGTGAAATAAATATTTTGTTCCCAATAATACACTTACACATTTAATTATCAGTTGTTAGCACTTTGTTGCTAAGCTCAAACCAGTTTTTATATTGTGTGCATATGTCAGTATTTTATATTTTTAAAATTACACATTATGTATAACAAACTAAATGAAATCTAATGTGTGCATACAAGTATTCATGCAAACTAAATATGTAGCATTTTCTTAGTATTTTTCTACTTATCTTCATTGCCACTTCCTTTTGATGTGGATCATGGGATTTTTCAAATTTAAATATTGAATTGCTTACATTTTCTAGAAAAGTAATAGGATCAATAAAAATGAAAAGTGTGCTCTATATTAACTTCCCCAATTTGATATTTTGCAGATGTGTTGGACTACTAATTCTATATTACACAGTGAGCATGCATGGTTTGAGGACTGGTCTAAATGAATTTCCCTTTATGGGTCTATAATAATAATAAAATAATCACTGTATAAAACATTTACAATATATTTATTTTTGAAACTAGAATGGGACATTGGTTTTAATAAATACCAGCATTTATTCATCCTATTTTATTTTTTAAATATGTATTAATAAACAATAATTATAAAGCTTGATTAAAAAACAAAACTGCACAGTGTTCCACCTATATGAAATAAAATTCTGCCTTTGCATGCATAATTGTTTCTGAAAACTGGATAGGAAAAGAGGTGGTATTTTACACAGAGAGAGGGGGGGAGGGGCAGAGAGAGGTGGGACTGGAGGCATATTACGCCTGTAACTAAGCGGTGTTGATGCCATTTCTTCCCCACAATGTTCAATGTTCACAAAGTTAGTCTATGTACCTGATGGCTTTATGCACTTGGTGTATTTTATGGCTTTATGCACTTAGTCTGACTGTAACCAATTGCCAATGCCACTTTTAGACAGTATTACTCATATTCATGTTCAGATGCCCTAGTCAATATAGGTCAATATCAAAACAGCAGGTATATTGTCTTCTATAGATGCTTTGAACCATGGCAGGTAAATGCATCCAAATCAGTAAATAATTGTAATGTGCATAAAATACCAATGCCCAATCCTTACTAACAGTCACCTTTAGAAATGCCTATCATTTATTCATAACTACTTTATGAGCTAGAAAAAGGAAATGTCTCAACTCTATAATTTTGGAGCAAAGCATTTTACCTAGATCTCTCCAGCCTAGATTACTGAATGTCCTGCTTTGGAGATGAAAGGAGACTTGTATGTCCTGATCAATAAATGTGGCTAGAAGAATCGTATATGTTTTTTCAGTGGTGTTTGATAGTATTGATCATGATGTTCCCTTATCATAGCTTTCTGGCTTGGATTTATGAGGCACATTATGAGTCTTGTCTATCTAAGTAATATGGGGTGATTCACTTCCACTCCACAGGCTGATAATCCTCAGAGGATATGTTTATGGGCACACATGGAGCAATGTAAACCACTGAAATAAGCCATTTGTATAATGAATCTCATTATCAACAGTTTGTGAATTACAGACAACACTGCCTTTATTTTCCACTAATTCTTAGCTTTGGAAGCTATGGAACTCATAAATTGCCACACATATTCAGTTCTTGGATGAGGGAGAGCAAACGTTAAACTGGGAAATGGATACTTCTTTGGATTTGAAATAATATTATTTGAGTAATGGAATGCCACTGATGTTGAATGGGGTTACACAGTTCCTAAAAACACAATGTGCATCTTCGGGATGCTTCTGGATTCAATGTTCTTGTGTAGGTTGTAGGTGGCCAGGTGTGCTTTTGACAAATCCCATCTTATGTACTAATTAAAGTACATTCACTCCTCTTTGGAGCACCTGGAAACCAAAACTATACATTGGTACAGAATTGTGCTAAACAAATAGCAAGCCCGTTGTACCCAAGGTCTAAACAATAGGGATTATGTTTACAGAATTAGGAAAATATATGTGGCTTCCTCTTTCATCTCTTTTTGCTAGTAAGGAAAGATCAGTAATTGCTTGCCAAAGCGAACAAAGACTTTTTTTCCCCACTTTCCCAGGCTTTAAAAAAACAATAACTGTAACTGTTGAGCAGCACAGTGTGGTGTTAACTGTTAGTAGCAGCTTCTCCTTTTTTTTTCTTCCCTATAATCTGAAATAAAGTAGTAGGAAGCCTTCAAGATGGAATGTTTGAAATCACTAATGAAAGGAAATATAAATAGGTATCAAAAGACATGAAAAAGTCTAATAAAGCACAGCATGGAGGACATGCCTGCATATACTAAAGAAATTAAGCTAATTTAAACCTTGCAGGCACTGCTATTTATGCCTTCCGATAGACTCATCAGTTTCTAGGGATTTTAAAGGGCAGAATTTATTTATATACTTTTATTTGGGGAAAGAAAGCTGCTTCTAGATTAGTGATGGACAGGAATGTATTCTTCATTGTCAATTTTTGCGTCAGGTTCTTCAAATTGGGGATAGTTTTGCTGATGAATATTATTAGGTTAGAAATTTAATTCCATAAATATGAAGAGTTCCACAGATATAAGGGAGCAAGAGAATTGGTATTCCTCCAAAACACAGGTGTCAAACTCAAGGCTTGTGGGCCGGATCCAGCCCACGGGGTCAGCCTGGAAACAGCAAAGGACCGGCCTGCGGTGCCTCTGCCAGCACGCCCCCACCCAAGCTCCGTTTTCGCTGGCAGAGGGCTAGCAAAACAATCTAAAAACAAAACAAAAGAAGAAATGTTTCCCCTTTTGCATTTGAGCATACAAGAAGGGACAGGAAAGGAGAAAGGGAAAGAGGAAAGACAAAGAAAAAGATGGGAAGAGAGCAAGGAAGGAAAAATAAGGAAAGGAGAAGGAAGAAGAAGAAGAAGGAAGGAAGGAAGGAAGGAGATTATAATGAGAGTGAGAGAGGGTCTCAGGGAAATCCTGCCTTAGCACTTGGCCACCACAGGTGCCCTGACACGAGTGACGTTGAGCTGGCCACGGCCATCATGGCCATGCCCCCCCCCCACCCCTCCAAGGTCAAACAAAACCCTGATGCGGCCCTCAATGAAATCGAGTTTGGCACCCCTGCTCCAAAACATTGTATATCTTCCCTGGGCCCCATTCCCCCAATATGTAGCAGAAATCTACACATACATAAGAGTTGTCACTCATATCCCAATATCTACCTAGCAGAAATCTACACATACATAAGAGTTGCCACTCTTTCTGCAGTAATTCTGAAGTAAATCAGAACTGGCATCTTAGATGTGAACATTTAAGGTAGTGCTTGCTTAACAAGAGTAATTGGGAACTGAATTGCCATTGCTAAGTGATGCAGCTAAATGATGATAAAATCAGATATCACGTGACCACATTGCTTAGCAACTCTGGCCTGCTTGCAAACCCACACTCTCTGTTGCCGTTGTTAAGCAAAAATCATGGGTCGTTGAGGACCTGACATGACTGCAACTTTCTGCTTGGCTTCCAACAAGCAATGTCAGTGGGGCTGGAAGTTGTAAGTCCTGGGCAACTTGCAAGCAGGGCAGAGGACTTGTGGGTGCTTCAGGGTAAGGCAGAGGGGTGTTGTGGGTTCAGGCTAGGGAGAGGTTGCAGTGCCACATGAGTGGATGTGGGTTGAGGAGGGAGTGTTGTGGTGCAGTTTCAGTTTTTAAAACACTCGTATAGAACACATTGTTTTGAATGATTTAATCATAGGTGCATGCATTCTTTGCATGATTATCGCAATAGAACTGTTTTGTGAGTGGCCATTACCCACAAGTCCTCTAGCCTGCTTGCAAGTTGTCCAGGATTTACAACTTTCAGCCCCACTGACATTACTTGTTGGAAGCCAAGCAGAAAGTTGCAGTCATATCAGGTCCTCAATGACCCATGATTTTTGCTTTTTACTGTTATTTCTCAGTTTTGCATTTTGTTTCCTGCTCACTTCACTTTACAATTATCTCTCAACATTGGATAAGAACATAAAGTGCACCTCCTTATTGCTACCAAAAGGCATTGTAACATCAAGAAAAAAAAAATTAAATTTAACTAACCTTTTTTTCCTCTTTCCTTTCAGTATCTGAACTACAGGAAGAAGGAATAAATGCCATAAATTTACCACTCAGTCCAATTCCTTTTGAATTAGATCCTGAGGATACTATGTTAGGTAATTTGAAATACTTTTTTTCCCTTTAAACTGGTCATAAGTATGCCATTTTTTATCATGAGGAATCTTCCTTCTTCATTTCTCTCCATTTTTTTTTCAAAGAGGAAAATGAAGTTCGAACAATGATTGATCCCAATTCAAGAAGTGACCCAAAACTACAGGAGCTAATGAAGGTAATACTTGTTCTTTCACCTTCAAACACTTTGAAAGTAGTCCATAAAATTCAGGCAAAATAAAGTAAGCTGTGTTTCATTCTCTTGAACTTTATTTTTGTGTCACTGGATCACATCGATCCTTCTCCTACCACCATTTACTCAAGACTTTACTCATTGTAAAACATATTTCCTGTGTTTAAGACAAATGGCTTGTGAATCACTGGATTCTTTAGCAAAAAAATAGTTTGCGGATTATAGCTTTAACACTGATTGCTTACCTACATTTTATTTTCTAAATGGTTTAGGTATTTATTTAAAATAGTTTTAATCTTGCTATTTAACTCTGTTAGGCTTTTTATAAACAATATAAAAGATATAAATAAAGAAATAATCTGAAATACAACAACAGATGATAGCCGAACAAAAATGGAATAATTCATATTTGCAGCAGAACTAAAAATATACCCAGTGACTGAATATCAACAATCTGCATTTTTTAAACCTTAATCATAGGCACCAAAGACTTGTGAAATTAATATTCTTTAGCATGTGAGAAGAAAAGAGCGTATTGCAGTTCCATTTCCTCAGAGATGAGGATTTTTTCCCAGGTTTGAATGTCAACTTATTTAAAACCAGACATATTTGAAGTTTTTAAAAGAAACAATGGGTAATTTTTAAATTTAATGGGAATGCCACAGTATAAACTGGAATTGAAAAACTAATATTCCATCAATGGAAGATCATTTCAATTCACTAAAAGAAGGTGGAGAAACAATTTTTCCTACACTCTGCAGTCCCTCCCATATGCTCCTGGGAACCCTCAAGCTTCTAGAACAGATTTTTGGAGGATTACAAAAGATAGTTGAAATTCCTGAAAATCATCTTTCCCTTCAATTAATCGGTATGGAATGTCCATTTTCTGAGCTGAAATAAGATTTAGTTAATTTAGTTGACCAAAGGGAGTTTTCACCATAATTTCTAAACTCTAATTCATATGACAAGCAGCAGGTTTTTCTTGGTGAGTTGAAAGCCTGATAGGAATTTAATAAAATCAATGGACCACCTACATTTCATCTGAATCCAATATTAGTGATTTTTGAAGATTAAAAAAAGAAAGATCAGCTAAACTTCTAGCACTGCTGAAATTAGATATGATAGTTCTAATAATGCTATGCAAGTAATATTTTCCTAACGATATGTTTAAGAACGAAATCAAACTATTCCAAAAGTTCTCACTTCTGAGATAGAGATAATTTCGAAGACACTTCCATGTCCACTTTGTGTAAAGTGGAAGATAGTCCTTTCTGCTATTCAAAACTTACATATAGATTTTTAATAGTGGAAAGTGTATCTTCTTGAAAATTTAGAGTTTGAGTCCAACGTTTTCTTCTATGAACAAAAAAGAAGAAGCTAAAAATAGAATTGACTGTAAATGATTTATTTGCTGAGAGAGCAAATATTGGAATGTGAAGAACATTCTTTAAAATTTCATTGTTTACTTCATGTATATTAAGTATATTAATCTTCAGTACTGATTGGAGAACTGGAAAAAAAAGATGATGTTTGTCCCTTCTGAATCATTGCCAAAAAAAACCCTTCATAATTGTGTTCATGTGATTACTATGAGCTGAATATGACTCAAGGATGTCTTTACCTTTTACCTCGTGCTTAAATACCATTGAATTTAACTACTGGATTGCAATAATTATATTTTAAGTTCCATTGAATTTCACTATTGGATTGCAATGATTTATATTTTAAGCCTTACCCAGTAACTTCTCATCTAGCAATCATCATTAAGTAGTTAGAATGTCTACTGATAATTGATTAGAAAAATATGATTGTGCTATAAAGTAACTTCAATATTTGCGAAGCTGAAAAACGGGTAGCTTTTTTAAAAAAATGGTGTAGCTTAACACATTTGATACAATATCACATGCACCAGTCATAAATATTAATATTTCAATATCAAGATTTTAATTCTTGTATTTAACTTGATACACTGCATCTTTGGTGAATTATGTTAAGTTTTTTCCTATTGTTTCGAACATCATATTGTGTTTAGTATAACATACATTTGCGATGATGCATGGTCTCTTAACAAAGGTTTTAATCTTGGTCTCTTAACAAAGGTATTAATAGACTGGATTAACGATGTGTTAGTAGGAGAAAGAATAATTGTAAAAGATCTGGCTGAAGACATGTATGATGGACAAGTACTGCAAAAACTCTTTGGTAAGAACTAATTTTATTTTCATGCATAGTGTGATGAAATTTTGCCTTTATATAAGTGGTTTAAAAAACACACCAAGAAATAAGAAAAGATAGGTTCCTTCTGTTTCCTAAGAATAGTTTGTTCCTACTTTTCACAGATTTTATCCAATGAATGGTCACAATGTCTAAACAGCAAATAACCATTTCCTTTATATTTGTATTATATTTTAAATTATAATTTAAATATTTTAAATTATTTTTACTCAGCAACTTAAATTAGACATCTCTCTGAAGTTTGACACTTGAAAACTTCAGTTATATTCTGAAATTTGTCTTTCTGTAGTGCTACCATATTTAATGATGACATCCAGATTTATAGGCCGTTTTTGAGAAAAACTATAAAGTTTTGAAAAAGCGTTACTATAATTAACATTAGTAACATATTCTAGATTGTTTTATCCAAGAACCTCATTAGTCAATACTGTCAGATATAATATTTAGAAGAAATAAATGTAAAATGTATTGAAATCATTGTGCTTTATTAAAATTAATGAAATCTGCAATAGAAAGAAAGGTTTTTCTTACTGTACTTAGATTTGCTTGGTGAATTGTCAGTAGTTACTTTTGAAATTTTAAATTAGGTTCTCTATAGAAAATTCATTTTGGAATATGTGGAACAGAATGTCTTCACATTGAACTTGGTACATGGAGTTGAGGCAAAGACTTGTTTTTTTCTTCCATTATCACTTCAGAGAAGCTTGAGAGTGAGAAACTCAATGTGGCTGAAGTCACACAGTCTGAAATAGCTCAGAAACAGAAGCTACAGACAGTCCTTGAAAAGATCAATGAAACCCTTAAGCTTCCTCCAAGGAGCATCAAATGGAATGTGGACTGTGAGTTATTTATTTACAGTAGAATGTGTATTATACATATTACATTAAAATTGTGTTAAATTTATTAAATAAGAAAAAAGCCAGAAATGTTTTGTAACCAGAAGCCAATTTAGTGGGGTATGTGTATGAAAACATGAATTTGTGCATGTTTATCAGTGTTTTAGATGTATTTAAAAGCATATACAAACATACACAGACATACTGAGAGAGCGAAAGAAAGAAGCTTGTAATTGTTGGCAAATAATCGGCAATTAAAAGGTTGATAAGTTTAAATTCCAGTTGTACATGCCATGTAGCATTCACGAATTAAGGCAAAGTGTTGCATTCGTCAAGGAATATTTTCTTCAAAACTGGAGAGGTCTTTTTTCTGGTTTCTGTTATAATTTGCTATGGGGCTTTGTAGAACAATAAGTGTGAAAAAGACTTCTATCCAAGAAAATCCAAAGGAGTTGGTTCACAGGAAAATAAAAAGTCTAGTCTATGTAATGTTGTTATTTTTCGTATTGTCTCTTGCCCAGAGAATTTTCTCACAAATTTTGGAGCAAATCCTGTAATACATTTTCCTCCTTAAATTCTGCAAAGAATTTACAACCATGTCCAAGAGATGCTTCTGTTTATTCCTTTCAATTCCCGGTTAGCTGAGTTAGGTTGAAAAAAAATGACTTTCCCAGAAGTATTCTTGGCTAAAAGGATATCTAACACTAGAATTCTTTCTTCCAAATCAAGTACAGGAGAATCTTCAACTTAGTCTAGTCACTTAGTACCATTTGATGTTATGATGGATTCTCCCCCCCCCTCGGCCCCAAAAGATACTTAAGACCCAAATTTGAAGTTCCAATGGCAGCCGTTGCCTCTCCCCCCAGCCATTTGATTGAATTTTGGGCGTTTGACAGCTGACCCACATTTATGGCCATTTGTAGCATCCCATAGTCATATGACTACGTTTTACAACATTTTTGCCAGAAACCAGTGTTTTGTTCTGGTTTTCGGCAAAAAGCACTGGACAATGGGCTCGTTTAGCAACTCCCCACATTTGCTTAATGATCATTATGTTCATTTAACAATCACTGCAAAAAATATCATGTGGGTGCCTCAGCTTCCAACCATCATGACATATAACAGAAATTTGGGTTCACTAAGGTCAAGAACTTCCTGTATATGAGACAATACTCTGTGATTTATCCTAAATATTGTGCTGGATCATCATCCATAAAGACTGAAAATACTTCTATATACATTAGGCTGTTTTGCTTAAGCATGTTTGTCCTATAGGTAGCCTAAAAATATATATATATATATTGTTTGGAACATATTTCATAGTAGTTTGCAAAAGACCCTTTATCAAACATAGTAGTTTGCAAAAGACCTTTTATCAAACCGAAGGGCAGACCATGTGTGGAGAACTAGAACTCGTTGAATCAAAGCGACTGCTTGTTCTGACCCTTCTGGTGACTTGGGTTTTCAGGGCCCTGGCCTCAGGCTGCTGCTGCTTAATGCCAGATCGATTGTTAACAAAGCCCCTCTCGTTCGAGATTTAATCCGGGAGGAGAGAGCAGATCTGGCATGTATAACCGAAACATGGCTGGGACAGGAGGGGGGTGTTCCCCTTTCAGAGATCTGCCCAGACGGGTTTAAGGTGCTGCACCAGTCACGACTCCAGGGAAAGGGTGGGGGAGGGGCTAGCATAGTCCATAAGAATCTTCGTCCTCGCAGGGTCCCTGCCCCTGCG